>JARJLG010000035.1:0-554224 GCA_029448575.1 Mycena maculata | reverse complement strand
CCTTAAATGTGCATCTTCCCAATATGCATTTTTCCAGCCATCCATTTCCTCTTTGGAGATACCTACAAGGATATTGTAGGATAATGCTGATGCAAGAGGTACCTCAATTGCATACTCAGAGTTGAGCTCAATACTAGTCATATCGACTTGGCACAAAATGGGTGAAGGCTCCGCTGCTGTTTTCTTCCGACCGAACATAAGAAGTAGCCACTGTCAAGAGCTTCTCTTCGAATTTTGGGCCTAATTCTGTGTACATGTCCTTCAAGAGATCTTCCTGTGGATTGAGTTCCACAAATTTGGTCTGATCTTTTGCTGGACCTTGTTCAGCTGGAACACGTCTCCGTAGTCGAGAAATTGGATCAACATTAGAGTGCACACGTCCTGCGCGATGTGCGATCTTCAAATTTGGGTATGCAGAAAATACAGTACCCCAGGTAAGAAGTCTTCTATTGACATTTTGGAATGTTTCCACGTCAATGCTGCATGATCCGTGATGGCTAGAATTTGTTCTCCTTCAAGGTGTGGCTGGAATTTGATCAGTGCTTCCTTTAGCGCTAAGGCTTCACGTTCAGTAGGTGAGTAATTGCGTTCAGCGGATTTGAGCACCCGAGACCAATAAGACACAACCCGCTCAACGTGGACTGTTGTTTCATCAAAAGTGTCCGCCCAATCTCCTGGTGCAGGAACATCATCAACCCCTTTAATAGCCACGACAAGAGTGGGAATTCCTTCTCCCTTTTTGTAGGCTTTTTCAAGGCATTCATATAGTCTGGTTCCTTTGAGATCACGGATCAAAATTGGTTGAACTTGCTGCAGAATTCCTGCAAGTCCATAGTCACATGCATCTGTGTAGACACGGTATGGTTTGCCGGGCATAGCATAACCCCGGACAGGAGCATTAGTCAGCACTTGCTTGCATAACTCAAATGCTTCCTGGTGAAGATCTGTCCATTCCCATTTTATTTCCTTCTTCAACAATTGGAAGAGAGGATGTGCAAGCCAGGCATAAAATGGAATGTAGGACAAGAAATACACCATCATTCCCAGAAAAACTTGCAGTTCTGGGATATTACGTGGTTCCGCCAGTTGGATGATTGCATCAACCTTCTCCTTGTGTGTGGAAAGCCCCAATCTGGATACCTTCTGGCCAAGCAGAAGTAATGATTGATATCCAAAATGACATTTTGACGGGGAGAGTGTGATGTTGACTTCTCGGATTGCACTCAATACTAGATCAATATGTTTCAAATGATCTTCGAATGTTGTTGAGAAGATGACAATATCATCAATGTACACAAGTGCGAAAATCCACAAAAATGGGGCCAACACATTTTGCATAATGCGCTGGAAGAGACTAGGTCCGTTCCTATAACCAAATGGCATCTGTCGAAATTGCCAAAGTCCGTGATGAGTCCTGAATGCAAGCTTCTCTGTTGCATCATCTGACATGGTCAACTGTGTGAATCCAGCAAGTGCATCAAGAGTGGAGAGCCATTGTGAGCCATTTAATGCCTGGAGTATATCATCCTGCTTGGGTATGGGAAATTCATCTGGAATAACCATTTCATTCATTTTCCGCAGGTCAATTACCATTCGAGGTCAATTACCATTTGAGGTTTGGCATTGCGGTAAACGATGAAGACTGGTGCTGCCCAAGGTGATTTTGATGGTTCAATAACTCCGAGTTTGATCCAAGAATCCATTTGCTTATCAATAACCTCCCGATTGGCAGGAGATGTTGCAAAGGGTGGCAGTGAAACTGGTTCGAATCCTGGTTTCGTTGGGATATCAATTTTCCCAGCATAATTACCCAGACGTCCATCAAGTCCAAAGACATCTTTATTCTTGATCAAAATCTTTTCCACTTTGATATGTTGCTCCTCTGTCAATTCTGGTGAAATATCAATTTGCTCCAAGAACTCTGTGCTAGAGACATCATCTCCGGGAGCCTCGGCAGTTTTTGGACCACCTTCAAGTGGCTCTTCAGCTAGGGGATCATCTGCCTCTGTTGCATTGCGTTGGGCCTTGGATGAAATACTTGTTTCAGCTCGAACTGCAGAACCAGTTAGATGCTCTGTATTGCTGGATTTATTCTGGTCATTGAGCTTCTCATCAACCAAGGTCCGAACGAGAGAAGCATGCACATGAATGCGATTCTGTTCCTCTTGTGAGAATTTATCAAATCTATCCAGCCAATTCTTGGGATTCCTTGCAGTGCCCAAGATCTGTCCTTCAGCAATTGTTACCGGAAGTTTAGAGAAATTTGCTACATGCAGAAAAGGTTGTTCCCGTGAGATAAACGAGTCAGCTGCTCCATACAAGTTGTCTTCATTACCATGAGCAAACAGTTTCTTCTCAACAAAAAGACTGTCAACTCCGCTCGGGAAATAGACTTGAACTGGAATAGCCACACTAGTTTCAGCAGGAATAACTACACGATTTATTGTGCGAACTTCCCCCTTATTTCTCCTGATCCGAGAGCGCTGTTTGAGCTTCTGATGCTTCCGATGAATTCCAGCCTGCCTTCCAGATCGTGATTTCTCTACAAAGACTTTGTATGTCCATCTTCATCAACTAATGATGATGAGGTTGAACTATGTACATGTAGTCTTCTTCCAGAATCTCCGAAAATGATATATGATTCTCCCTTGTCTCTAATGACTGATAGAGAATATTGATCTGAGAAATCATTACCGAGAATAAATGGAGTAGACATTCCCTTAACAACATAAACTTCAACAGTAATTTTAACAGGTCCTTCCTGGGTGTGAAAGTACAGATCCAATGTGACATACTCTTTCACTGCAGATTTGCCAGTTACTTGAATGAGATTCACGCTTTGACCCACTTTACTCCGAGGTTTGTTTGCCAAACCGTCTAATGCTTGTTGTGATATCAAGGTAATATCTGAACCAGTGTCTTTCATGACTCCAATTGCAGTTCCATCTATACCACCTACAGTAGCCCAAGTCTGTGTAGCCTTTGCTCCGAGGAAAGAACATCCTGGGCGTCTAGCCATATACCTCTTGAGCTCTATTAGTGGCCTATCTGGTGGAGCGCCTTCTTCATGTCTTATAGCATAATTAACAGCTTGCACTTCTCTGGCAAGGCGGCGTCGACTACGGCGATTCAGGGCAGGTTTAGACTGAGCAGAAATTGAAGGCTTTCCCTCAGATGAAGTTTGAGTAAACTTGACATCAACAGGTACACCTTCTTCGATATGATTGTCCATTACAATGCTTTCCGAGATGAGTTTAATTCTTCTGTAATACTCAATGATCCAATTGGATCAGTTACCCCCCTCAGTGCTGAATGCTCTTCCATGATAGCCTCGTCTGAGCTGACAAGATGGACTAGAGGTTCAGTAGACTGAAGGGGACTACAAAAATCCTGCTTGGATTCCCGTGAGTTTTTAGTACATTCATCATCTGAGTTTAAAGCATAATTGTTATATCCATGCAACATCCCCAGTCTTCTCGTCGACCTTCCGGTAGCTCCGGTAGGTTCCGAGGCTCCGGTAGTATACCGGAGCCTCCGAACCGTTCCGGTACCATCGGGTTTTTACGCAATGAAGGATTACTGAGCGTTTCCCGTTTATCCGTCTTCCTTCCTTTTCACTTATTGTCATACGACTTCTCATCAGCCCATCTGACTTGACTTATTGTTAAGAACCACTCTCCTTCCTTTTATGGAATACAATTAGATACTTAGTATAAATACGTCTTTAATATGTCCTGTACGTCAGATTGATAATTGACGTTGCTTGGCTCATTTCCCTTGCACTGAGTCGTCTCCGTTCTCTCCGGTTCCCTCCGGTACTCCGACTTGTCTTCCTCTATCGGGTACCTGCCGGTTAGGGTAGTCGCTCACCCTTGACCCCCTGTGGTGTTGTGATCCTCCTCCGTATACGTTCCGGACCCTCCGGCTCTCCGACGCTCCGACATACCGGAGCCTCCGGTCCTTCGGCCATTTACTCTTCGGGTCCAACCCGGCTCGGTATATAACAGTATTATCAATCTCACTACTCTGACTGGCAATGTCTCGTCTTCCTAATCCAAATCTACCCAACACGGAACAAATCGAACGTTCCAACACTGGTCGGACTGATCGGGAACCTCGTCGAGAATCCCGTATGTTCAGCCAGATCGTTCCGATGAGTACTCCGGTCCAAGTTCTCGGTCCGTCGATGTACCCGTCTATTCCGGTATCACCCACCCTTCGATACACTCCGCATTTCACTCGGAGTTCACCCGCGCCGCCTATGCCATCTCCGACAACAATTCCGGGGTTAGTTCTCAATCCCCGGACCCCCGAGAATCCGGTGAGATATCCGGCCTCACCCCATCCACGCCGCGCTGCAGCAATCTCTCGTAGCGTATCTCCCATCGCTGGGCCTCGTATCGTTGAGGTACCGGAAGATCCCCAGGAGGCTTCCGAAGACTCCGTACGTTCCGGAGGTCATGCAGCAAGCCTCCACTTGTCGGAGGAGCTTCCTGAGCGTGATCCTGCTCCTTCCCTTCATGACGGGGGCAGTAATAACGGCGATGGAGGCGATGGTGGCAGTGATGGTGGTGGTGGTGGAGGTGGTGGTGCTGGTCCACCGCCCGGCCCTCCCGGAGGTCCACCCGGAGGTGGCCCCGGAGGTCCCGGCGGTCCCGGTGGTCCTGGTGTTCCAGGTGGTCCACCCGGAGGCCCCCCTGGCGGTCCACCTGGCGGTGGCCCCGGAGGTCCCGGTATACCTCGTGCTCCTCGTCGTGTTCCGACGCCTGAGGCCAACGAGGCCTTAATCATGGACACCATCCGGACCTTCCGGGATGCCATCAATGTGTTCTCCGCTCGTCCCGCGGACCTTCCTCCTCGTTCCAACCGATCCAATCTCCGTAATCCGGACACCTTCGATGGATCGGACCCGGCTAAACTCTCGTCCTTCCTCACCCAGTGCTATTTGCACTTTGCGGAGCGCCCGCAAGACTTTCCGGACGACGATGATCGTATTCTCTACATCATTTCGTACCTCCGGGGCAGCGCTCAGCAATGGTTTTCCCCCAATCTTTACGACCCGACCATCATTCCGGTCTGGGACGGCAACTTTGCCGTCTTCATTCAGGAGCTTACGTTAAATTTCGGGCCGCATGATCCGGTTGGGGATGCCGAGGACAAGATTCGCGCATGCCGGATGAAATCCGGCGACCGGATCACCACTTACATCATCGAGTTCGACTTCCTTTCGGTTTTGACCCGGTGGAGCGATAACGCCCTCCGGTATCAGTTTTACGAAGGACTTCCCCGTCGGATCAAGGACGACATGGTTCATCATAACTATGCCAACACCCTCGACGGAGTGAAGTTGGTCGCTCGCATCATCGATGGCCGGTACTGGAAACGCGAGGCGGAGAAGCTCCGGGAGCGTGAACGCGATAAACCCTCCGGTTCCGGTGGCGGTAACGCTACCGGAGGTCAATCCGGCAACCCAAAACCCAGTAATCGGAATTCCGGCAAGGGTTCCAAATCTTCCAACGCTCCCGCACCCTCCTCTACCGCTGCGACTGCCGGAAACTCCGGTAACAATGCCGGACGCTCCGGTAACCAGGGTAAAGGCAAGGCCAAGTCGTCCGACGCCACTCCTGCCGCTCGCGCCTACGCCGACAAGCTCGACGCCAGCGGAAAGATCAAGCAGGACGAACGCGAGCGTCGCCGGAAGAATAACCTCTGCATGTACTGCGGAGGTAAGGGTCACACAGCCGACAACTGCAACAAGCGTCCTGGGCAGGCTAGCGCCAAAGCCGCCCAGGCCTCGACCTCCGGTACGACCACCCAGGCTCCGGCGGCTCCGGCTACGCCGGCCGCCGCGGCTGCTGAGTCAAAAAATTGATCAGCAACTCGGAATCCTCCGCACCTGGTCCGAGTTGCGTTGACTCACGGGTGCTCACCGAGGTTCGTCTCAACGCTTCCGCTCTCTTCCCTAATGCCCTTTACGTCTCTCTCGATATTTCTTCCCTCCGGTCGGACATCTCCGAGCCGGAGCTATGCTCTTCCATGTCTCCATCTCTTCTCTCTCGAGTAGTCGCGGGATTCAACTCCCGTGTGCGTGCGCTTGTGGACTCCGGATCATCTCATTGTTTTGTATCATTGAAAGTCTGCGAATCTAATGCGTTTTCCACGTATACGGTGGACCCGGTGCGGGTCCGGTATCTCGACGGCTCATCTTCCATCATTAACCGGATGCTCCGGTTGTTGCTCCGGTTTCCTTCTGGCGAAGTTCAATACATGGACTTCTTCGTCACACGTCTCGATTCTCCTTGCGATCTGGTCCTGGGATACAATTGGCTCAGCCGCATTAATCCGTTGATTAACTGGTCCGAAGCCTCTATCACGTTCCGGCCCGATCCCGTAAGGGAATCCCTGTCGACAACCCCGGAAATAATTCCGGGATCTGCTACGGTAGTTCCGATTACGGACGAGGCACCTCCGGTACAAGTCGTTCCGGCTCCGGCGCCTACACCGACTCCGACGATTCCGCCATCTCCCGCTCCTTCCATGGAGACTCTTGCTCCTTCCATGGAGATTCCGGAGGCCTCCGGGCCTCGTCCTCTCTCTAACCCTCCGCTTGTGTCTCTCGTGTCTGCTGCGGCTTACCGCTCCATCATTCGAGACAAGGATTGTTGTCAATATACAATGCGCGCCACTCCCTCGGAAGAAGCCCGTGCCCGGTTTGCTTCCGCATCTGCTCCGGACACTTCCGGTATACCTTCCGAGTACCACGAGTTCGCTGACGTCTTCTCGGAGCAGGAAGCTTACAATCTTCCTCCTCATCGAGAATTCGACCTCAAAATCGAGCTCCTGGACGGCGAGGAGCCTCCGGTCGGTCATGTCTACTCCCTTTCGCCTACCGAGCTCGCTGCCCTTCGGGACTTCATCGACAAGAATTTGAAGTCGGGATTTATATACCCGACTCGTTCAAGTCATGGAGCTCCTATTCTCTTCGCTAAGAAGAAGGACGGTAGCCTCCGGTTGTGCGTCGACTACCGAGGACTTAATCGGATTACGAAGAAGGACCGCTATCCGCTTCCTCTCATCGCCGATCTCCTCGATGCTCCCGGGAAGGCTCGCATCTATACAAAACTTGATCTCCGGCACGCATACCATCTCCTCCGGATCGCTCCGGGTGACGAACCTAAGACGGCGTTTCGTTCTCGCTATGGGTCCTTCGAATTCCGGGTTGTTCCGGAAGGCCTTACCAACGCTCCGGCCGCTTTTCAGCGGTTCCTGAACAGTTTGTTCGCCGATCTGTTGGACGTGTACGTCATCATCTATTTGGACGACATATTGATCTATTCCGACTGATCCGACCCAACATACTCGAACACGTTCGGGAAGTGCTCCGGCGCCTCCGGAAGGCCGGACTCTACTGCAAACTCTCAAAATGCGAGTTTAGCGTCACCACCTGCGAATATCTCGGTTACATCCTGTCGCCGGAAGGCTTCCGGATGTCTCCGGACAAGGTTTCCGCCATCGTTGATTGGCCGGAACCCCGGAAAGTGAAGGACGTTCAGTCCTTCCTTGGGTTTTGTAATTTTTATCGGCGTTTCATATGGAACTACTCGGCGATCACGATCCCTCTTACTCGCCTCACTCGTTCCAACGTCCGATGGGATTGGACCCCGGTTTGCCAACTCGCATTTGACACCCTCAAGCACGCGTTTACGGAGGCTCCGGTACTTTCACACTGGATTCCGTTCCGGCAGCTTACTGTCGAAACCGACGCCTCCGATTACGCAATCGCCTCGATTCTCTCCATCCTCGGAGATGATGGCGAAATTCATCCCATTGCGTTCCGGTCTCGGACACTCGGTCCGGCCGAACTCAACTACGACACTCATGACAAGGAACTCTTGGCCATCTTCGACGCCTTTAAACACTGGAGGCATTACCTCGAAGGACCGGAGCTTCCGGTCGACGTCGTAACCGACCACAAGAACCTGGAATACTTCGCGACGACCAAAATCCTCACTCGTCGCCAAGTCCGGTGGTCGGAATACCTGTGCCACTTCAATATGGTTATCCGGTTCCGTCCGGGTAAGCTCGGAGCCAAGCCAGACGCTTTGACTAGACGATGGGACGTCTACCCTAAAGAGGGGGATAGGGCTTACAGCCAATTGAATCCTCAAAATTTTCGCCCCATTTTTACTCAAGATCAACTCACTGCGTCGCTCCGGGCCACATTCCTCGAGGAAATCACCCTCCGTTCCTCCATCGTTATGGATGTTGAGAAGCTCTATTCCGACATTCGTGCCCACTACAACGATGACCCAGCCGCCGTTGCGGGCATTGCTTCCGCAGCCTCCGGCACCACTCCGCGCTGGAAACTCGACCCTTCCGGTATGCTCCGGCTCTATGATCGCATTTACGTTCCGGTGGTTTCCGGAGATGCTCCGGACCAGCTCCGCGTACGTGTTCTGCAGAATTTGCATGATCACGAGTTGGCTGGCCACTTTGGACAAAATCGCACATTAGCACTCGTACGCCGTGAGTACACTTGGCCGGAGGTTCGGACCTTCGTCCGGGACTACTGTCGGTCGTGTGTTCTATGCAAGCGCAACAAAAAGCCTCGGCATCGGCCTTACGGACTCTTGAAACCCCTTCCGGTTCCGCTCCGGCCTTGGCATTCCATTTCCATGGACTTCATCGAGCAACTCCCTCTCTCCGGCGAGTTTGACTGCATTTTGGTGATTGTTGATCGGTCATCCAAACAGGTCATTCTCATTCCTTGCGATACCCACATCAATTCGCCGGAGCTCGCTCGCCTCTTCCTCATTCACGTCTTTTCCAAACACGGTGTTCCGGCACATGTTACGTGCGACCGGGGCTCCGAATTCATCGCTTCCTTCTTCCGGTCGCTGGGCGAACTTCTCAATATGGAGATCCATTATACTTCCGGTTATCATCCGGAGGCTGACGGTCAAACGGAACGTATGAATCAGACTGTTGAGCAATATATCCGCATCTACTGCTCGTATCAACAGGACGATTGGGACCGACTCCTTCCGCTTGCGGAATTCGCTCTCAACAACGCTCCGAATGCTTCGACCGGCATCTCCCCTTTCTTCGCCAATAAGGGTTACAATCCGGCAATCACGGTCCATCCGGAGCGTGACGTTGCGAACATGTACGCCAAGGATTTTGTCGTTGATCTTCAGGAACTGCATCAGTTCCTCCGGGAGCAAATCACTTTTGCCCAGGAGCGGTACAAGGAAACCGGAGACCGGAAACGTGCTCCGCAACCTCCGCTTTCGATCGGCGATCAAGTTTTCATCCTCGCGAAGCATCTTCACACCAGCCGGCCAACTCCGAAATTCTCGGAGACGTACCTTGGCCCTTACGAAGTTATTGGCAAACCCAGTGCCGCTTCTTATACCATTCGGCTTCCGAAATCGTTGTCACAGGTCCATCCAGTTTTCCATATATCCCAACTTGAACCGCACGTTCCGAACCCATTCCCGGGACGCGAGGAGCCGCCTCCGGCAGCCGTAGAAATCATCGACGGCGAGTCACACTTCGAAATCAAGCAAATCGTTGACTCGAAGATCGACCGGAGGTTCCGAACAAAGCTCCGGTACTACGTCGAATGGCTCGGATACGAGAATACCGACGATCAGTATGCTTGGGTTGGGGCGGACGACTTGGACGCGGCCGAACATATCGACAACTTTCACCGGCGCTTTCCGAATAAGCCCGGACCCGAATATTAACTCATCACACAAAATTAAAATCAAGAAAAACAAAAATTCATCCAAATCGAAATACAACGCTCATTTCATAATTACAAATGTCCTTTTTGTCCTTAGGCCTCCAGGGCCTTCACTCCGCGCTTCCGGACGCTTCCGGCTTTTCCGGAGCCTCCGGCTCCCCCATCTCCTCATCCGAATCGTCCATCACGAAGACTCCATCCTCCTCGTGGAATCCGGCTGGCGCTCCCGGCTGCAGCACGAGAGTCTGGAACTCGCGCACCTCCGACTCCCTCTTCACCTGCACCGGAGGCTCCGGTGCTGGCGAAGGAGTGGGCGGCGGAGGCGGGACAGGCTCGGGGTCGGGCTTGAAGGTAAGGACCGTAATGGTCCTCGCCTCCGCAGCCTGGCTCGCAACTCGGGACGTCGCGGCGATTTGTTCTTCGGGCCCTTCCGGCCCCTCCAGCGCCCCAGGCGCGTCCACCTCCATCCTCTCATCCTCCCCGCCGTCCGTGGACCGGAAATCCTCCGGCCAGGATTCGGAACGGGCTCGGGGCGCAACCGGAGCCTCCGGTTCCGCCTCCGAGTCCTCCGACTCGACGGGTCCCACCTCCTTCTCCTCCACCTCGGGGCTCCCGCGCTTCATCAGCCTCCGGCGCTTCGCCGGGGGCGCATCCTCATCCTTCTCCGGCTCCTCGGCGGCCAGGTCGAGCTCCGCCTGCTCCACGAGGGAAAAATCCCACTGGGAGGCCTCCATGTCGGCGGCCATCCACCGGAGCATCCGCTCTACCCCAGGCGGCACCTCCCGACCACTTTCCGGCGCTGCGAGTGTCTTGAGTATAAGCTGGCACGCGCGGTATGCCAGCTTATAGCGCAACATAGTGCGCCCCACCTGCTCCCCGAGGTATCCAACGTGAGCATCAAGCTCCCGGACCTGTGCCCGCAGACCCTCTCTGCCCTCCGCCTTCCGGGCCCTCCTTTCCCGCTCCTTCCGCGTGCGATCGCGCACCTCGCGGTCGCTCCGGTCACCCCGCTCCGTTCGGGGGTTCCGGCGCGTCCGCGAGGGCCCCGCAACCGGTGCGGACCCTTGGCGACGGGCCTCCTGTGCCGCGCGTCGCTTGTTGACGCGAGGCGGTCCAAGGGGCCGCGCGCGACTGCACTGGATGTGCTTTGCGCGGCACCGGCGGCAGGCGGTGCGTCCCGCCTCGACGACGCACACCTCGCCACTCCTCCGGCAAGAGTCGCAAGCTACGAAAATCAAAACCGTTAGTACCGGAACCTCCGGTTTTCACTGCGACGCACCGTTCTCCCCCTCCTGCTCGACGTCGCTGTCGTCCTCGTCGTTCAGCTCGTCCACCTCGCCTCCCCCCTCCGCACGCTCCGGCGACACCGACTTCAGCGTTTCAATCACCGGCAATTCGTCGAATTCCGGAGCCTCCGCGTCGAGCGCCTCCAGGTCTCGAATGAGCTGGAGGGCACGAGCGGCCTCCTCATTCGCCACTTCCGCGCGTTGCGCGGCCTCCTCCGCCTGTTCCTGGTACGCCGAGATAAGGCGTACCCGGCGCTGCTCCCTCTCCTCGTAGAACCGCTGGGCGGCCTCTTCGCGCAGCTCCGTCGTGGTCGCTCGCGCCTTCCCCTTCCCGGTTTTCTTGCCGTTGCCGGCGTCGCTGCGGTAGTCGTCGCTCGACCCCTCGCGCCCACTGTCGTTGTTTCCGTGGCTCGACATCGATTTTTGGGGTTGGTGACCGGAGGTGGTGGTGGTACGAAAGAAAGAAACGTCTGAGTCAAAACCAACAGCACGTGACTTTTTGATCTTGTTTATTTTCCCACGCTTCTTCATTGTTCGACAAACCTCATTCCTTTTGGGTTCCTCATGGGAGAGGAACCTAAGAGGGGGATACTGTTATATCCATGCAACATCCCCAGTCTTCTCGTCGACCTTCCGGTAGCTCCGGTAGGTTCCGAGGCTCCGGTAGTATACCGGAGCCTCCGAACCGTTCCGGTACCATCGGGTTTTTACGCAATGAAGGATTACTGAGCGTTTCCCGTTTATCCGTCTTCCTTCCTTTTCACTTATTGTCATACGACTTCTCATCAGCCCATCTGACTTGACTTATTGTTAAGAACCACTCTCCTTCCTTTTATGGAATACAATTAGATACTTAGTATAAATACGTCTTTAATATGTCCTGTACGTCAGATTGATAATTGACGTTGCTTGGCTCATTTCCCTTGCACTGAGTCGTCTCCGTTCTCTCCGGTTCCCTCCGGTACTCCGACTTGTCTTCCTCTATCGGGTACCTGCCGGTTAGGGTAGTCGCTCACCCTTGACCCCCTGTGGTGTTGTGATCCTCCTCCGTATACGTTCCGGACCCTCCGGCTCTCCGACGCTCCGACATACCGGAGCCTCCGGTCCTTCGGCCATTTACTCTTCGGGTCCAACCCGGCTCGGTATATAACAATAATATAGGTCATCATACTCATCCTGGGCCTGAATTTCATAGCCATCAAGACAAATTAGATTTGCTCTGGCTGCCTGCTGGGCCGCCTTGAATGCATATTTACATTCAGAGTCCCAGTGCAGGCCACTGCCACAATGACGACAAGGTCTAGCTCCCTTAGAAGCAGGAGTAGCTCTCTTGGATTCTCTAGGGTACCCAGTTTGATGATAGGAAGCATGGCTAGCCTTAGCCTTCGGCCTGTCCAACTGCTTGTGGTTCATGCAATATGTATCAATAGCAACTCTCCGTGTATCCCAATTGCTTTCAATTTCTGCACAATAATTAATTGGTGAAGACCCATGCAGAATTTCCACCAATTGTTGTACACCTTCAGGGACCACTCGAGTGAGCTGAGATGAGAATGCAACAGGAATTAAGAAGATCAGGTTCCTCAGATGGTAGCAGCATGACAGGGTTGTGTCCAGAACGATTGGATGTGGATTAGTTGAAGGAAAGAATAGTTCTTGATCCAAGTTGGGAATGAGGAATGAATGTGGGGCTACTATAATTGAGCATGAGCTGCACAGCAGAACTCTTGTTGTGTCCAGCATCTAGCTGTGATAGAGCACTGATATTGCTGGCTGAAAGAGTGATGTCAAAAGGAGCCAGTCCTAGTGCACTGGTCACCAAAATTATATGACTTGAACTTGGAAGGATTGTGGGTGTGTGTGATTGACCAGCATCATTTTGGCCAGACATCGTTACTGTGTTAGTTATTGATTTAGAACATGAATGAGGAGTGCACTCAATTGAGAATTTCCCAATGTGTCCACCAATGTTAGGATTTAGCGTTTTATGAGCGTAAGTCAGCGTTCAA
This sequence comes from Mycena maculata, assembly GCA_029448575.1. NCBI lineage: Eukaryota > Fungi > Basidiomycota > Agaricomycetes > Agaricales > Mycenaceae > Mycena > Mycena maculata. Next base: position 541,181 of record JARJLG010000035.1, on the reverse strand, counting down.
GAGCTGAAGTCGTGAGTGATGTTTTTGCAGTTTAATAAGTTAGTCGTAAATCGTTAGAGAGTATTTGAAAGGGTTCAAATACTGGAAACCCTCAATGCGAGTGCCTCAAACTTAAATCAGTCAAACAATCAAGAATCACTACAATCATGACCCAGGTCCCAGTGGGCTATGCGCTTAACAAGGGAATACAAGGGCCCTAATTTCCTTAGGCAACTATGGCTAGGAGCTTAGTTTGAATCGGCTATAGGCAACTATGGCTAGCGTCTTCGAAGTTGAGAGTAGAATGGCTACTGATGATGGATTGAAGTAAAGATGTGGTGCCGTCACATGAGGAGCGGCTCTCATATATATACTAATGAGTGTGGATGCTAGAAGGTTCTACCTAGCATTAGAACATTCTTGTGTAGCACTAGAATGTTCTTAGACACAGCAATAAAGAATGTTCTAGAAATGTTCTAGAATATTCTGAGGTTCCGGGAATGTTCCATACATTCTGTATTGTACAGTAAATATCCTACATAGATTGACCATGCATCAACCATAAGGGTTGACACGTAAGGAATATGAAAAGACACGTATAATGTGTCTTAGTGTGAGCAGGAACGAGTTGAGAGACTCGTTCTAATGACATTTGATCTCTGATCAAATATTGATTACTGTGATCCCACTCAACGTTTGAGTCGTTCAGGAGCTTCAATGCCATCCATAATTCGTAAATTTAATTGAGAATAATATCTTAGAAGTGTGCTTTCACTCTAGATCCAAAAAGCGAATTTATGAATGGTAATATACAAGGATATTCAAAATACACTATGAAATCCTGTTATCCATGACAACACCTCAGATGTTACAAAGAGGTGGAAAGGTGGAGCCATTCGCCAAGAGAATGAATGGAAGAGGCAAAAAATTGAATGGAAAAAGGCTCCGAGTGCCCGAAATGTTTGTCAGCCAAGTTTTCTCCCCAGGTTCTGAATCTGGGTTAAAAGGTTGACTTTGGAGAGTATCTCATCGAGGATTTGCCCACGAGGAGAAGAAAGCACTGGAAAATCACGAGTCTGGAGTCTAGGGGCTCCGGTAAGGACCCGGGAGTCTGGAGCCTCCGGATCCAAAAGAAGCGATAGGAAGGATCCATGTGCTGTCGAATCGGGGAAATATGAGATGAGGTCGTTGAGGGTTTGAACCAGAAATATCGGAGTTGTCGCCAAAGAAGGGATTTTGTCCTATACGGCGATGGTTGTTTTGGTCATCTGTATTGAGTAGCCGGAAGCAACCAGAGATGATCTTCGGAACTCGATGTCGTAAGACAAAGGACCATCGTGATAAATTTTCCTGAGGTCGTCGGAAGATTGCTTGAGCTTAGGTAGAGGGACGGAGAAGCCAGCGCATTCAGAAGGCTTCCGACTAGTCTCCGGAGACAATCGGAAAAGACCAGAGGTCATCCAAAGTGTCCCGGAGGATAGTGGATGATGAACCCATGGTCAATTTGACGATTACAAGGATAATCGACGCAGAAGGAGAGTTTCTTGTGAACAAGACCGTGGAAGATGATCCAGATTCCGCAGAGTCTCGGAAGTGGTGAAACCCCAAAATTGGAGGTTGCAAGGTGATGACATAAAAGGGCAAGGATGAACCGTGTCAAAGGTAAAGTTGCGAATGAGGTTATGAGACCTCTTTTAATGAGCGATCCAGGAGCGATAGCCGGGCAAGTGCCGGAACACCCGGAGGACCGTGAAGCGAGTAGCTTCGGGGTATGACCGGTGTTTACAGGAAGCACTAGTGCTCCGAAGTTACCGGTATGAGGAGTACTCAACGGATGTTGTCGGAACAGCCGGAATGAGCGGAGGAGTTGTCCGGAGAGTATCCGGGACGATGTTCGAAACCAGAGAGTATCCGGGATGATGTTCGAAACCGGAGTTTAACCGGAAGAATGTCCAGAACCTGGTGAAAGCCAGAATTTCCGGAGGGAGAGACAAATGTCTCGATGATGTTCCGATGGAACAGTGGCATGTAAGCCGGAGAGTCCGGAAGGACTCATGGTGAACGCGTCAGAATTGTCGGTGTGAGCAGCGGAGAGTGTCGGAGCTCCGGTGCAGCATTGCTCTACCCATATTTGGGAACCGAAACAGTATCCCGCATAATTGCCGGTCATGTGCACACTAAAACACCATGTGGATATGGAGCGGATCAGTTGGAAACTTCTGACCAGTCAATCAACGGATTGATACGGTGGAGTTTGCCGGTATCCAAGGACCAGATTGATGGGGAATCAGAAACGATGACGCAGAATTCCAGACTTGGAATTTCACCGAAGGATGGGAATTAGATGGAGAGTATGACAGACGTTGATGCCGATTAATGGGAGGAAGTTGCCGACGAGATCCGGAGGTTCCGAGGAACATCCGGAGCTGCCAAGAATCCGAAAAACTTGGTAAATTCACAGATAAGTAAACGAAGACACAATCCGAATAGGAAGACGAGTCTCCAGTTGGAAGTTAATTCCCGGGGAAATTCCAATTTGTTAGATATAGTGAAATCATAGATCCGGCTCATGAGAGCGGAACTGTCGTGAGTGTGGAAAAAGAATGGATGTGTGGTTAGGATAAAACTCGGAAAGACTTCCAGAAGTCGACGCGGACAACCGGAGGTTGAGTTTGCGAGACTGCTGGTCTTTCAGGCACGTTTGTTGGTCAAGTCGGTGGATTTGGCTGAGGGAACTGCGTCGGACTGAATTGGACGCTTCCTACACTCGGCAACCTTGTGTCCGGAGCCTCCGCAATACATGCAAAGACCCCGGAGCTTCCGACGTTCGCGCTCTGCAGGAAGAATTTTCCCATGTTTGCCAAGCAACTTGGTGACTGCTGCCGGAAACTTCGATCGACAAGCTCCGGAAGTTTGACCAGAATGTTCCGGAGCCGCAGTCGGCGGTGTGGGTGGTGCAGAGGACACGAAACTGAGAACGGAAGGTGCCGGTGAAAATGTGCCAAAACCGGAACTGCCGGAATCTCCTCCGGAGAGTTCGGAGTCACCCGGAAGTTGAGAAACTTCCGATCCGGTTTGCTCTTCATTGATCCGCTGCCAATACCAGTAATCGATACGTGGGCGTTTTGCCGGAAGCCGTTGAGAGAACTGGGATATGGATATTGGTCCATCTCCGTAGTAATCTGGAGAGGAAGGGAAGCACGGAGAACATGACTAAGAGCGGAATCGCTCCAGTCGAGAACAGCAGCGAATTTGTCGAATTCCTGAAGGAAAGAGGTGATCCGGTCGGAGTGTTTCATCCGGATGCGTCGGAGCTTATCCACAGCTTCTCCGATCAAATCTCGAGGACCAAAAACGTCGAAAAACTCCATGATGAACAAGGAAAAATTTCCTTGCCACAGAAGGTCCTGCTGCTCGCCGGAGGATTCAAACAGGCGTGCAGCCTCGCCCCGGAGGAACGACAAGATGAATAAATTCTTGTCATCGTCCGTGCGGAAGTCGCGGGGATGCTCCGCGAAATTCATGTAGCACTGGGCGAGGAAAGGATGAAGTCTCGAAGGATCGGAACCGTCGAAGAGTTCCGGAGTCTGGAGATTTGTACGAAGTGGGGAAGCTGTATCGGAGGAGTGCAACATACTGTCCGGAACTCCTTCCGGAGATGCCAATGAGCTCAGAAGACGCGATGGAAGGAGATTGGTGTGATGGAAATGATTTTCGCCGTTGCTGTCAAGGATGCCATGGAAACCATCCTCCGGCCAACCGGAGTAAGATGGAGGATCCATCAGTAGTCGAATATGATGGACCGGTTGGCAATAAGGGTAGAAGACAGCAGTTGAAACAGGATGGATCTGTCCGGCTCCAGCGATTCCAGAGAGAGGTCCAGAGATTTCCAGAACGGAAACCGGAACCCTTGGAGGACGCGCCAATGGTTGTGGAAAGCCGGAATAGATCGGAGAAAATCCTGAGTTCCATGGACTGATTGGACCGGAGTTAACCGGACCGAAATACGGAGTCCATGGATTGGGCGAAAATACTTCGGAGGATGACATCGACTCCGAAGCATTACAAGGTGAGGCAGTGTGATGAGTAACGTGACACTCCTCATCGCTCAGCGGAAGATCTGCGAGCCATGGGAAAACCAGAGGAGTGGTGCCAGAGGAAGAATATGACATGATTGCCAGTCAAGACAGTGAGTTTGATTATACTGTTATATACCGAGCCGGCTGGACCTAGGATGAAGAGGCCTGAGGACCGGAGGTTCCGAAAGACCAGAGGGCCCGAGAATGGTCCGGAGTGGTATAAGGAGGGATCACAACACCACAGGGGGTTAAGGGTGAGCGACTATCCTGACCGGCAGGTATCCCGGAAGTCGGAGTACCAGAGGTGAACGAGGAGGACAGAGACGACTCAGTGCAAGGAGACAAGCCAAGCAACGTTAATAATCAAACTGACGTACAAGACATATTAAAGACGTATTTATACTAAGTAACTAATTGTTTTCCATAAAAGGAAGGAGGGTGATTCTTAACAATAAGACAAGTCAGGAGGACTGATGTTAAGTTGTAGGACAATAAGTGAAAAGACGGAAAGGCGGATAAACGGGAAACGCTCAGTAATCCTTCATTGCGTAAAAACCCGATGATACCAGATGGTCCGGAGGCTCCGGTATATTACCGGAGCCTCGGAGCCTACCGGAAGTACCAGAGGGTCGATGTGAGGGCTGGGGATGTTGCATGGATATAACAGGTCTCAGCTATGATGGAAGGTTGAAATACTTCATCTGACCCAGAACATGAGACTTGGAGGGCCTAATGCTCCCCGGAGGAGAAGGATTTTGCTAAATGACTCCTTGAAGTTGGTCATGGAAGAAATACCGATGCAGCACAGAATATTGTCCTTCCAGATATTGTGAAGCTTCCAGAAAATACTGTTCAATCCCTTATTGACACAATTTATCTGCGCATATCTGTTCCTGGCATAGCTTTGGACTGGCAGCAAGACAAATATGTCCTTGAGCGCACAATTCTCTCAGTATGCAATGATGGTGTTCATGAAATCAATCAAATACTGCTTGACAAATTTCCTGGGGAGGAAAGAGTCTTTCACAGTGCTGATTCTATGGTGACAGAGCAAGGAGTTGACAGTGGTTTCCAACACCCCATCCAGTACCTCAATTCAATCAAGGCCTCAGGGTTGCCACTTGCAAAATTGGCACTCAAAGTTGGATGTCCAATCATGGTCCTTTGAAACCTTGATCTTGCAAATGGTCCATGCAATGGCTCTTGAGGGATTTTGACCAAATGTCAGCCCATCTCTTAGAGAGCCGGCTTATTGGTGGGGAGCCTGATGGGAAAACAGCATTTATTCCACATATCACAATTATTCCCTCTCCAGAACAACTTGCCTTTTCCATGAAGTGCCATCAATTCCCTGTTCGCCTTGCATTTTCCATGACCATAAATAAATCTCTCAAGGTCAATCTGTCCACCACATTGGTCTGGATCTTCATACAGATGTTTTTGCTCATGGACAGTTATATGTGGCCCTGTCTCGGTGCACTTCCAGCCAAAGCATTAAGGCTCTGTTCAAGCTCGACACCACCATCACAAAGAATATTGTATACCCAGAAGTACTTTGATTATTTGTAAGTCTCATGTCATGTGCAAACCATGAAGCTCAACTAATGCCTATTTCCAGTAGTGTCCTGCTTAAATAGTTTACGCGTTGGAGAATCTATGCTTTTTTTTTACCTTGAGTGACACTACTGAGATTCAGCCACATCGGCAAAAGTGAAAATTCAGGTTGGCTGAACATGTTGCCGAAAGTAGAAGGTCGAGCTTCAATAGAAATGAGGTTGAAAATGTACTTGAAAAGATCATATTCAGGAAAGCCTGATAGGTTACCTAAATAAAGGAATTCAGCAGCACATTCTGCTGGGCTGAATGTGGTCATTTCGGGAGCAAATTTTGAATGTTTGAAAGTGAGACTGAAATCTATTTAATGGGCAACAAATACAGCTTGCCTGAAAGCAATGATTTCGGTGTTGCTGAAGCTGCAGCCCAAAGCATTGATTTCAGCTAGACTTTCAGCTATGCCGAAAGAATGACATTCGGCATGGCCGAAATTGCAGCCGAAAACAGTTGTTTCGGGTCAAGCCGAAATGACAGCCGAAAATTGTTGTTTCGGTTGGAGCCGAAAGTGCGGCTGAAAGTACGACTTTCAGGGCAGCTGAAAATCAGCGGCAGTGGGCGGCCGCTCACTGCAGAAGCGGCCAACTGTGGCAGTGCAGCAGCCGTAGTTCATGTGTGTCACCATTCACTGAGTGGGATATTTGGGATTTTTTCATTCTATGAGTAGAGCCATCCTCTTTTGACAGACAAATGTTTCCCAATTTTCTTTTGCCTTGATTGGTTTCATTTCCTTTTTGTATATATATCCCACTCAATGATAGGTGGCGCTGAGAGGCCGCTGCACTGCCACAGTTAGCCGCTTCTGCAGTGAGCGGCCGCCCACTGCCGCTGATTTTCAGCTGCCCTGAAAGTCGTACTTTCAGCCGCACTTTCGGCTCCAACCGAAACAACAATTTTCGGCTGTCATTTCGGCTTGACCCGAAACAACTGTTTTCGGCTGCAATTTCGGCCATGCCGAATGTCGTTCTTTCGGCATAGCTGAAAGTCTAGCTGAAATCAATGCTTTGGGCTGCAGCTTCAGCAACACCGAAATCATTGCTTTCAGGCCAGCTGTATTTGTTGCCCATTAAATAGATTTCAGTCTCACTTTCAAACAATCAAAATTTGCTCCTGAAATGACCACATTCAGCCCAGCAGAATGTGCTGCTGAATTCCTTTATTTAGGTAACTTATCAAGCTTTCCTGAATATCATCTTTTCAAGTGCAGTTTCAACCTCAGGCCCTGTTCGGGATCCCAATTACGGTCCATTTAGCTACATTACAGGTAGATAGTCACAAAATGTCACATCAACGGACCCCGGTGCGACAGTCCGATCACTCAACCCGAAAAGCTCCGACCAATGTTGACGGACATCGACCTTGACGTCCAGTGCGTCAAGGAGCACATATCTCGGTCATTAGGCATGTTTTGGAAGTGGGACTCCTTTCATACAAGCAGTATACTCAATATTAGTTTATTTATCTATTAGTTTCTTACATTCCCTGCTTGAAGAATAGGTGCGGGGACACTTCAGGGGTGGCGGGCACAGTGGCGGGATAGGCGGACGGTGGACGGACGACGCCGACACGTCGTAGTTTGATGGAGACGGTCTAGACCGAGTGACAACTGAGTGACATTGATAGATGTGATCTGCCCATATTTGGGGGTACAGGTAGCTAAATGGACCGTAGATGGGGATCCCGAACAGGGCCTCATTACTTTTGAAGCCCAAACTTCTACTTTCAGCAACATGTTCTGAACTGAATTTTCACTTTCGCTGGTGTGAGCGGAGCCACCCCCGGGGTTTGGGGCGGAGCCCCAACAAGCTGTCGACCCTGGGATGCAGGTACGGACCGAGTGCAGCGAGTGTCCGTGCCGAAGGCCCGGGTCGTAAAGCTTGTTAGGATGAAAACTACGACAAGACTCGCCCTCGTGCTAGTGATAGCCATTTCGTTCTTTGTCACTGAAATAGCCAGTGGGTGGTGCCTTCGTGTTCAGACTGTCTTTCGACCTGAACTGGGGCCACAGTTGGATTCCGAACCAAGAGCTTGGCCTTGATTGCTGACGCGGTCTGCATACTGGATTCGTCTTTGAGTGCCTGTTCTGACACTGGAACAGTTCCACTACCTCAATGTACGGTTAGGTCTCTCTGGTATATGTGCCCTGCTCATTTCGGCTCCAGGATATTGTAGCCTAGTGGGTACTTATCTGCCCTTCCTGTGCGCCCAATCAAATCTTGTCTTTTAGTACCATCGCGTTCGTGGCCGCTTATGTTCGTTTACCCATCTCCCTCGAATCGACCATACTGACATATACCTAGTTGCAAGACAAGGGACATAATGTAGGCAGGCACCGTTCATGTCCGTTCGATTGCTGAATCTTTCAGACCGTGGGCTTCACCTATGCATTCCAGCGCGCCGAACTTGTTGGTAACCCTGCTCCCCATTCCTTTGTGTAGCCTTCTAAATCCCTCTCAGGCGCGTTCTTCAACGGCGTCTTCCTGCTCGCTCTGGCCCTCTCCATTTTCCTGCAATCCATCGAGCGCTTCATCAACATTGAGACGGTAAACACGCCTGAGCAAGTAATGATAATCGGCTGCGTCGGGCTCTGCCTGAACATCGTGAGCGTGCTCGTTGTGCACGACCACGGCGGCCATAGCCACAGTCACAGCCACGGCGCACCTGCGCCGTCCGAGGTCCCCACCGCCAACCCGCTTGAAAATGTACATATCCGTGAGAGCGTCCACGCCCAGCACCACCACACGTTGTTCCCTCCCACGAGCATGCTGCAGCCGAATTTGGGCCTCGTCGCAGTGCTCATTCATCTCCTCGGAGATGCGATCAACAGTACGTGCGCCCGCCAGGTGTCGACCCCGGCCTGACCTATCATACTTAGATGTCGCCGTCATTGTCGCGGGTATACTAATTTGGCAGCTCAATTCACCTCACCGGTTCTATGCCGACCCTGCGGTGTCTCTGGGTATAAGCCTAATTATATTTGGTAGTGCGATTCCTATGAGTGCGTACACTCTTCGTCCAGTATTTTATCTATCTGCCGCTAACTTGCACCCAGCGATCAAAGCGGGGCGCATACTCCTAGAAGCGGCGCCGCTCGAGCTGGATCTTGACAAAGTAAAGGAGGATCTCCTTGCGGTGCGTTATTTTGGGCATGTCTTGAAACTCCGACTCACCCCCCCCGCAGTTTCCGGAGGTGCTCTCTGTCCATGATTTCCATTGTTGGATTCTCTCGCAATCGTGCGTATCTCAATGTGTTCCTCTCTCCCGCTGTTAACAACAATAACGCAGCGTCATCCTCGCCTCGCTGCACGTCTGCGTCTCGCCGGGCACGACACTCGAGGAGTGGGAGCGCACGGAGCGGTGCATGCAGCATTGTTTCGTGGCGTACGGCGTGAACCACGTCACCATCTCGCCCGAGCTCTTCCGCGACAACGCGGCACAGCCGCTTGAGGGCGAGGACGTCGTCATATGCAAGTCCGCGTCTCACCAGGAAGGCCTGGGCTGCGCGGTGGGCGATGGTCACACCCTCCGGAAGCGTGTGTTGCCCGACAGCGCGTGAATAGGTTTCAAGAGATTTGTATTATGCATATAGATTCGGTGCACTGTATTTTTCGTAGTCGTCCCTACTTGACTGATAGCTCGACCGCGTTTTTGAACGCACCCAGCAATGCGGTGAGCTGTATTTTCTCGCTGGCGCCGGTCGACAGGCGATGTCTGGAGCCGGGTCAGTTGATAAAACGAGCCAGAGGGCCACACGCACTCGGTGGTGGCTAGATAATCAAGGAGGTAGATGCGCGCGTGTGGCTTGAGCTCGAGGCTCTCGATGTAGTCGTACGCGCCGGTCAGTAGATCCTGCAGCGCCAGCCCGCGCTCCGTTTTCATCGCGGTGATCACTGGTGTGCGTGAACGTCAGTGGATGCCATGAATTGGGAGAGAAACGTACGCGTGTAGGACGTCGTAAACTCGTCCGAGAGCATCGAGTTGACGATTGTCTCAATGTCGGCCGGGTGGGGGTTGCCAGTGCAGTTGTAGATCTCCGTCTCGCCGGTGAGATCGTACGCGGCGTGGCACGCCTGCAGGACGTTCAGCGCGCGGCGCATGTCGCCCTTGGAGAGCTTGAGCAGCGCGGCCTTGCCGTCGGGGGTCAGTTTGACGCTGCGGACACGTTGGTCAACGTGCACGGGTGCCAGAAAAAAGCGATGGGTTACCGTTCAGCCTCGATGACGCCGTCGAGACGCTTCTCGACCTCTACGATGGGGAGAGGCGAGAAGCGGAAGCGGGTGCAGCGACTCTGGATGGCGGGGGCGATCTTGTTGACGTAGTTGCATATGATGCAGAAGCGGACGTTTTTGGTGTATTGCTCGATAACGCGGCGGAGGGCGGCCTGGGCCTGCTGGGTCATCATGTCTGCCTCGTCAAGAATGATGAGCTTGTAGCCTTTGGAGAAGAGCGTTCGCGTCTCGGCGAACTGCTTGATCTGCTCGCGCACAACGTCGATTCCGCGGTCGTCTGACGCGTTGAGCTGGTGGCCAGAAGTGAGCACGGCGCGTAGAATCGCGCGTGTGAACGCACCTCGAGTATCTGTTTGCGGTATTCAGAGCCATATATACGACGTGCCACTGCAAGAATAGTAGACGTTTTGCCGGTCCCTGGCGGACCGTAGAACAAGAGATGCGGGAGACGGTTCTTTTCGATGAACTTCTCGACTGGAGGCATTTGAGACGCGACTGGATGGGGAAATGAATGAGACTGACTCGTGCTGGTGATGTCCTTGTGGGATACGACATCGTCTAGGGTGACTGGTCTGTACTTTTCGACCCTGGAGACGCGTTAAATGGAGGCAAAAGGACGCGACTTTGTGACGCGCACCAGGGCAGATTGTCGTTGTCAAAGGGCCGGTCGTTGTCGACAGCCTTGCCTTTTCCCTTTGCCGCCGCAGGAATCTGCTCCACATCGATCATTTCGTCGTCTGAGTCCATTGCGAATATCAGAGGTCAAGGAAGATGGAAGTCAAGTTTTGAAGTGAATTGACGCGCTTTCGCTTGGCTCTATTTGATCAAATTCGTGGGAACACGGGGAACTGGATTATAAAAGGCGTGAACGCAAATTTATTCTTTCTTACAAACCGGCTCTTGCTTTTGTCCAGGACTCCATCGTTGATTTCGTTGGACAGACAAAAGCGTCCGCAGCAAGATGCAGATCTTCGTCAAGACGTTGGTAGTCTCCCCCACTCTGTTGTACTTTTTCTGACATTTTTCCTCCAGCCTCACGGGCAAAACTATCACTCTTGAAGTCGAATCGTCCGACACGATCGATAATGTCAAGGCCAAGATCCAGGACAAGGAAGGGTGCGTCGTCTTATGTACTCGTCTATCCGTATGTTCACGTCTTTGCAGGATCCCCCCCGACCAGCAGCGCCTGATCTTCGCCGGCAAGCAGCTTGAGGATGGTCGCACCCTCTCGGATTACAACATCCAGAAGGAGTCCACCCTCCATCTCGTCTTGCGTCTCCGTGGTGGTGCCAAGAAACGCAAGAAAAAAACTTACAACGTCGGTCCCTTCCTACCCATTTTTTTCCTTCGCATATTTACTACGTCCGCCTGCAGACTCCCAAAAAGATCAAGCACAAACGCAAGAAGGTTAAGATGGCTATCCTTAAGTACTACAAGGTGGATAGCGACGGCAAGATCAAACGCCTCCGCCGCGAGTGCCCGACCGCCGATTGCGGTGCCGGAATCTTCGTACGTTTCTTTTTTTTCTCAATTGTGACACGGAATTCTTATGCTCGCATCCAGATGGCATTCCACCAGGACCGTCAGTACTGCGGCAAGTGCGGCCTGACGTACACCTTCCAGGCCGGCTCCAAACCCCCCGCCGTGTAGTCATGTTCTAAATTGTTGTCTTTACGTTGCCCCAAAGTATCTTGCCGTCTTCTATTCTAAGCCTTGTGCATCACACTCGCACTCGCACGCCCCCTTATTCACTACGCCGCCCAGAAAATGGGCGGTGCGAGGGGAACGGGGGCGCAGATTGTCCTTTTCTCGGCGGCCTCCTTACATGGGCCGTCGCGTGCGCGCTTCCGGTTATTCTATTCTGTAGATCAAGGCAGAGGAGATGGGGCGAATATGGTCATTCGTTAGTTAGAGTATATAATGTAGTTGCTAAGAAGTGTTGGCTATCATCTAAACGCGCACTTGCCCAGATTTTCATAAATTACGCGCCGATGAAACCACCTCCACGAAAGCGCGGAAAGAGGTTGGAGAAATCCTGAGGCTGAGGCTATAGGCTATAGGTGTCGATTGGCAAGCAAAATCTCTCCATAAGAAGATAAAATGGGAGAGGGAGCATTCGAATCACGGTATGTACATTCAGAGCTTCACATATAGAGGTGTAAGATCTACTTGTCTAATAATCTAGGAGTGTATCTAATTATAAGGTCTATCTGGCCAGTCTAGTGCCGAGAAAAATCTAGTACCGTCTAATCCAGGAAGGAAAAAATGAACGAAAAGGGATCAATGAGCGAGGTCACGAAGGAGCGCCTGCACCTCGCCCCACGCCGCCTCGTGTTGAGCTGTCCCTTCTACGCCCGTCAACTGAGGGAAGAGGCCGTGAAGATAAAGAGACATGGCCGCAGGATCAGACGGCGGGCCAGACGACGAAAAGGTCGCACTGGACAACGCGCTCGATGAGGTGGAGGGCGAAGACGAGGGCGGGGGTACATCCGCGATGCTAAGTGGGAGGATCAGGGTTTGCAGCATCGGCATCGAAGAGGCGAAGGCGCGCAGACACGCCAGGGTTGCGCGCGGGGTGCCCGCTGAGGGAATGCATTCGGATGAATGCAGCGAGCCGAGGTCGAGGTGGGTGAGGTCGGGCCACCACGTGGCGAGTGCCTCGATATCTTGGTCGCTGAGACTCGGTATGCGGGTCATATCGATGGTTAACTTGCGGAGACGACGGAGGGGCGCGAAGGTGCGTATTATGTCGAATGTGATCCGATTAGTCTGTGTGCTAGGGTGGGGAGCTGTGGTATCGCTGGCGTCGTGTATGGTGTCTAGGTCTAAATCGTCTAAGTGTTGTTCTATGGTAAGGTCCTCGAGGGTTTGAGAAGCATTGTCCTTTATCAGGTCACAGATGCTGTTCCAATATACGGCGGTTTCTGACGAAGAAGCCGTGGCCTCGATGCGCAGTGTCCGCAGAGATGCCGGGTGAATCGTCCTCAGTAGGAGCTCCAGTAACGGAGCTTGGCCGCAAACATGAAGCTTCTGAAGGGATTGAAAATATCCAGCGTCCGGCGCAGGGGCTGACCATGCCGTAGTGAGCCCGCCGACATCGAGATGGCCAGCCTCAATGTCAAGCTCCGAAAGACGGGGGAAAGTTGATATTGCCACGAGGGTATCCCCGGTCAAGAAGGTCCCCGTACGAAGCGATAGGCTGCGCAGGTTGGACATTTGGGCGATGCCAATATTCAAGCGGTGGCTCGCTGTCCCACGCAGACGGACGCGCTCGAGACTGGTGGCTACACTGAGCAGTTGCTCGATGTAATCGCTCGACCCGTCGCTAGATCTCCTGTTTCTGAAACCGAGGTCCAAGTCAAGTTGTCGAAGACTCGGTGAAAGACTTAGGGCCGCCGGGATGCAGTGAAGGTCTATCGACGATAACCGTGTCGAGGCGAGTTTATTAAGGATCGCATTTCCTGGCTTGGATAGTATGGATAAAAGCGAGGGATGAACCCGGGTGTTGTGCCGCTGGGTAATGTGTTTGATTCGAGACGCATATGAATTAAAAATGGTGAGGTCTAGTGGAACCTCAGAGTCGAGATCCTGAATGGCGGTCAGAAAATTAAATTATTGCGGGCCAGTCCGGCTCACATAGACTCCGTCCACGCAGACCAAGCCCGGTATGAGGTTGAGGAGTGGTATCACAGAGCCAATGTGACACCAAATTCCATCGAACGCCGGGTCGGACCAGGCTTTGCAACTCCTCGCTGCGGCTGGAAGACAGTTGGTCGGACAAAAGTCGAAGATTTGTCTGAGAACGTCGTCCAATAACAGAGCGGAGTGCATTCGGCGTCTAGAGGCCGAAGCAAGGTGGTGGTCAGAACTGGTCAGAACTTAGAAGTTGCACAAAAGAAATGTCATCGTCTTTGAGAAATAACAAAGACAACTAGCCCGGACCGTTTGCGCCGCTTTCAAACCTCCAATAAACCCAAAATGAACCTCTATGAAGTTTGCAAATCTGAACGTTGAACGTTTGAACATCGAATGAAGGTTTGACCAATTCCTCTGCGGGAACGGCCGGCTCCTTTGTGTCAACTCAAAGCCTCCCATGGCTCTCTCTAATTTCAGTCGACGAGAGTATCATTTTTATATATTCAACACCCTCAGAGACTACAACCTTCTTTGTTCTGAAAGCCGAGCAAAATTAAAGCCTCTTAACTGGTGTTTCTCATTATCCATGGCAATTGCTTACTCCTTTTCTCGATTCAAAGGTTCGGCGAACTTTTATGTAAACGAAAATCGGGCAGTCCAGGATCACCGGCTCGCAGCCTGAGGGCAACTTTTCTAGCCGTACGATGTCCTGCACGATTTGCTTCGACTGTTTGGACGAGCCCATCTCTATTCCGTCTGGTGAGTTCTTACGTTCTACGAGGTCAACAAATCGGCTTCTCACGCGTTTTCTTTCTTCGCAGGTCATGTCTACTGTGCTGATTGCCTCGCCACCTATATTGCAGTTTCGACCCGCGACGGATTCACGACCGCGTGTCCAACATGCCGTCATTCATTTACTATAGGTGTGCGCAGTGTCCTGCCCTTTTCGCATCAAATCAGAGTCTCATTTCCTTCCAGTCGGACCCGAGGTACTTACGCGTCTCTGCATAAGCGTTTTTTTTTTTTTGAGCTGCTAATTACTGGCCGCTGATGACGCTCGCTACTCGCAGCTCACCTGCATCTCGACTCAATTCCACAAGTATCTGCTCCCTAGCCTGCGGCGCGTCTACGTCGACTTGGAAGACCCCATCCTACTCCACGATGCCCAGGCGCGCATTGACGTGTTGGAAGCCGAGCTGACGGATACCCGAACAGAGGCGGCGAGAGCACAGGAGGACGCCACGGATCTCGCGCGCGTACTTATGGAACTACGGGAAGAGGCGGAACGCGCAGGTGCACAAGAAGCGCGGGCAAGGGCAGAAGTGGCACGGACACAGGAACAGCTGGACAAGACAATCGAAGACCTAACACAAGCACGCAGAGAAGTGAAACGAGCGAACAAAAAGGTGTTATCCGCGAGGGCGGACGCGTATATGGCACAGAAAGAGGTCATACAGGAAAAAGAGCGTGCCACACGGGAGAGCGAGGAAGCGGCGCGGGATTTTGATTACCTCCTGGCGAAATGCGCGCGACTTCAAAAGTATTTTCCTCTGTCATCCTCACTGCAACCTTGTCCTTAAACTTTGCTTCCAACATTAGTGACCTTAACCAACGTGACAGCGTAGTGACCCCTGCTACCAAGGCACTCGCGCCGACGCCAAAGCTTCTCCAAGATCGGACGCGCAACCAACAGCAGCAGGCTCAAAACCACAGCACGCCTCCCACTGATCACTCTTCGCCGTTCAATCTTCACAACAAATTTGACTTCACCTTCACCTTCGAACTGCCGCGCGACATCCAAACCCTCTCGCCGCCCGCACGGCCGCTCGCTGGTGGCACGTTGCCCTTCACATTCAATTTCGACCAGAGAAAAATGTCTCTATGCTCGGATGTGCTCCCCGCTTCGACCTGCGGGCTCATTCAGCGCCGGGATGCGTGGTGGCCAACGCCGACCAAGCTCATGAGCGACGAAGACGAACTGAGCATCGCTGGGAAAGACATCTTCCTTGGTGCGCGCGTCTCAAGACGACTTCCCTGGTCACTGACTTACCGCTGGTCCTAGCTTTCGTTTTCGGCAAGCCCAACAGATCTTCATCATTGACCAAGCTCTCGTTCGCTGACACGCCTGTACAAGACTTTGATCTCGTCCATATCAAGCACCTACCGAGCCTCATAACTTTGAATCTCAACAACACCGGTATCGGAAATGAAGCGTTCGCGTCTCGTTTGGGTCGTCGGCTCCTAACTGAAATGCTGTTTGCTTACTCTCCAGTATCTAGGCTCTCAAGCGTTCTCTGCTCCAGCTCTCCATCGCGACCAACCCAAAGATCGACGATGACGCTGTCCCCGCGATCCTCTTACTCTCCGGGCTCTCGTTCCTCACCACTCTTGACACAAGCATCGACATGCCCGGCCTCCGCCACCTCGCGAAGACCATCCTCTACGAGCGCCGCAGCATCGAAATCTCGAAGTCCCAATCGCCTGCCAGCGCTACGTTGACAGTGCGTTGTCCTCTGTCCACCCCATTGTAACTAACCACCTGCCGTACAGACTTGGGGTCACGGCACCTCCTCAAGCCCGACCCGCCACTTATCACAGACCCGACTGCCGTCTCCGAGCTCTCCGCCGCCGCCCTCAAGCGCAACCTCGCCGCGCACGCCATATGCAACCCCGACGTTGCCACAGCAGGGACCAAGCCTGAGATTTTGGAGCGCCTCCGCAATATCCTCGAGATGCGCAAGATGGACCTGCTCGTACGCGAGATGATGGGGCCCGCAGCCGCATGCGATGAAGATGGCCGCAGCGACAAAGGCAGGAGAAAATTGGTCGACCGACTTGCGCGCATTATTCCGCGCTCGATTCTTGTCGCGGCCAGGCTTGCTTCTATCTATTCCTAACGTGACTCTTCAGTGCTTGAGCGCGCGAGCGAACAGTTCGTCGCTTCCCTGCTACTTCGGCGTATGTTTCGTTGCTGTCATGTAAGCATTATTAGGCGGCCATAGGTTCAACCGTACCAACCATCTCGTAGATCGAAGTAGCTATTTTGGTGGGGCACGCGAGATGTTGCGTTCGTTTGCTGTTCAATGTTCCTGCTTGATCAAGATTTACGCAGTACTGGCCCAGGCATCATGTATCATAGAAAGACATTTTTTTTTATGTTTCATGTCGGTGTCGGTGAGCCGAGGTACTCAACTCGCATTGACTTTTCGAACTTCCAGTTCAGGACTTTGGAGGTTAGTTGTTTGTCCATGTTTCTCACCGTCATCATTCAAGTTCGTTCCCACCTCATCCCCCAGCCCTTCGCTGCGGCATAGTCGATCAGTTGCGCTTGGTCCTTTCTGTCACGAACCAGAGAACAGCAGCGTGGATACGCGACCGCACTCCACCACTACCGTCCGCAACTAGCAGAATAACCAAGAGATTAAATAAAAACATGGCCACCCCCATCTTTGTGCTCCCTCCTGAACTTACCAGCGTCATATTCGGTTACTGTCTCCCGGACGGCACACGACCGCCTTCTCCCCACACCGCCCCTCTGCTTCTTGCGCAGATCTGTCGCCAATGGCGAGAGATTTGCCTCGATACACCCATACTTTGGGCGTCTATTCAACCGGCCATAGGATCAGTAGAGCTGCTTAAAATGTGGCTGGCACGGTCAAAGAACTGCCCCTTGACATTTTCTCTGAAAACGTGGGATTCGGTCAGAGCAACTGCGCTCATGGACGGAATGATGTCGCACTGTGCGCGCTGGAAGGATGTCTGCCTGGTCTTGCCACCGGCCGCATACACGACACTGAGCACATACCATGGTCCGTTCCCGGCGCTGGCGCGGCTGGAGTTGTCGTCCAGGACCCAGCCGAGGCCCAAGGTCACCGTGACTATCCGAGACGCCCCGCTCCTACGTCAAGCCTATCTATCCAACTTGCCGACGCATTGGCAGCTCGACCTTCCCTTTGAACAACTAATCATCCTCGAATTTTACGCCATCGACGCGAACGCCGCGCGCATTTTGCAGCGCTGTACTTCGCTGGTGCATCTTTCCTGCAGGCTGGAGACAAGCGACGACCCCATGCCGGCCGTCACGCTGCATTCCTTGCGGTCGCTGACGCTGTCCGGCGGCATCTCCGAGTACCTGGTTTTCATTGTTCCCCGTCTGGAGCGGCTCAGCGTCACAATTTTCGCGAGCAACGTTGCTGCAACGACCAGCGGCGTGCACGCGCTGCTAATGCGTTCGGCATGCGGCCTCCACTCCCTCGTCGTGTGTCCCGGGGCGGAACTCTCCCCCGCCGAGCTGCAACGCTTCCTCTCCGTCACGCCCTCTATCGTCTCGCTCAAGTTCATATTCAGCAATTCCGTGGGTTTCCGGGAGCAGATCCAGGTGCTCGGCATCCCGGGGATGCTCCCGCGCCTCAACCACCTCGAGATCAGCGACAACGCGGGGCGCGACTTTGGTCCCCTCCTGGACATGCTGCGCGCGCGGCGGCTCGAGTCGTTCAGGCTCTTGCTGACGATTCGGACACTTGGTCGGCCCCAGCGGCCGCGGATTCTGCCTGCCGACGTCCTGGACCAGTTTTACGCCCTTGCGGAGGCAGGACTGCGGCTGCACATTAGCACCAGGGATGGCGAAAAGCCGGTCATCATCCTCGATACCCTCTCCTAGTTACATTTTGATTGAGGTGTTCAGCACCACTGGCATTTTCGGAACTATAGACAACTACTTACAGTTCCCTACGCATCATTATAATTATGAGCTAGCGTGCTGGAATAATCTGAAATTCACGCGATGACGGGTGGCTGTGATTCGCGCTTACTACAATGCGCCTCTCAATACAAGAAATCGTGCGGTGTACACCCCTCGCGTCCCGTCCATTCTCCTCGATACCCCATCCGTACTCCTTCCATATTGGCGCTAGTTTTGCCCCGAAACCTCCTATACGCTTCGCCGGCGAGAAACCGCGCGTCCCGTTCCCGTCTGACGGAATAATCGGGTCCTGGCGGGATCGGATGCTGGCGCAGCCCAAGGCCGTCCCGACCAAGGAATGCGGCGAAGACTTCTTCTTCCACGTCCATGTGTGTCGGGTCCCTTGCCAACGCGTGAATGAATGCTAATCGCGCCGCGTCGCTAGATGCGCAACAAGTCGGTAGCTATTGTCGCCGTCTCTTCCCGGGCTGGTGGGCTCACGCGCCTCTAGGGTGTCTGTCTCGGCGTAGCGGACGGGGTGACTGGCTGGTTGGAGAGCGGCGTCGATCCAGCATTATTCTCACAGGCCTTGATGTTCCATGCCCACAGGTACTCGCGGAGTGCCTGGGTGGGCGAGCCGGAGGTCGACCCATCGCTAGAATACGAAGAACGGGAAGAGGTGGAGGGCTGGGAGCTGACCCCGTACGAGTGCATGGACGTGCGCCGGTTTCTCTTTCACGATTGGCTTTTAATAATTCTTACACCCAGCTGGCCTATGGCGGAGTGTTACGAGAAAAAATGGTTGAAGCTGGTGCGCCTCCCTCCCTTGCAACGCAGGCGTCGTCGTAAACACCACCTCTAGGGTCGAGTACGGCGTGTATAATATCCTTAAACTCAGCCACTGGCCTGCTGCGGGCCGCAAAGTAAGTACGCCAGTATCTTCCCGCGCCCATCTTTTAACCGCCAGATATCCAGCCTGGGCGACTCGGGCTTCTCCATTATCCGCGCCGCCTCGGTTATCTACAGCCAGCCCGTCCAGACCCACTTCTTCAACTGCCCCAAGTCTGCCCCCACCTTGGCCGTTCTCCCCCATTTGTTGATGCAAGGCAATGTAGACAACTGACCAAGCTGCCCCCGCCCTCCGGCAAGCGCTTCACTCGCGCCTGCGTGGACTCGCCTCGTGAGGCGCAGACGTACTGGACCCAGCTCTGCGACGGAGACATTGTCGTCGCATACGTACGCCCAGTTTCTCCCGCCCCAAAGTAGAGCTGCCGCTCACGGCCCCTCGCAGACGGACGGGCTCACCGACAACGTCTTCCCGCACGAGATCGCCGAGATATGCACCGTCGACCCAGATGCGGGCGAGTCGGACGACGCGCAGGCACAGGCCATGGCGGACCGGCTGGTCGTCTACGCCCGGGAGTGCATGGCCGCGAAGACGCGCGTCAGCCCATTTGAACGTACGCCTTGACGCAGTTTCCTTGGTCAGACTTGACTGGACGTGTAGGGCACGCGGCGCGAGAGGGAATGTTTTTCCCGGGCGGCGTAAGTCTCGCTTCTCCTTGTATGGCCTCCCATCCTATGCTGAAATGGTGCCTTTGCAGAAACCGGACGAGTTGAGTCCGCGTTCCACCTTTTGTTGCGTTGCTGAGATTGAATCGTAGCGTCACCGTTGT
The DNA here is from genome assembly GCA_029448575.1 of Mycena maculata. NCBI lineage: Eukaryota > Fungi > Basidiomycota > Agaricomycetes > Agaricales > Mycenaceae > Mycena > Mycena maculata. The sequence continues at coordinate 521,290 of JARJLG010000035.1, read as the reverse complement.
CGTCGCCCTGGTCCGTGAGACTGAGGTTTGAAGACTTTAGACGAGTGGAATAATTATTGACTGTATCTTATGTTTTGTACCCAGTACAGTGTAATACCTTGCCGAGATGATTCACCTCGAACATTTTGAACACTGAGCAGATCTATCATTTACTTTTACAATTTTTTTGTGCTGTTCAATTACGGCCTTTATTAGTGTACGTATACTGTCCATGAACCCCGAAGAAACAAAAATGCACGAAAGCAAGAAAAGGAAAAGAGGAAAAGAGATCAGAACAACATCTTGAGGCGCCTCGCGGCGAACCGGATCCGGAACTGAGCGTGCACCTTGACCTTGACAAAGGTGTCCTCCGCGTACTCCCACTCTAACTCTGCTCTGCTTGGGTGTCTCGTTTGCGATCGGGGCTGTGGCGTAGTAACGCCCACGCGTCCACTGGACCGGACGGGAGGTGATCTGCTGCGTGACGGGGTGCTCTGCGATAGTGTGGAGCTCTCGCCCTGGGAAGCGCTCGGCGCGACGCTTGATCGTCGAGGAGTTGATGCGAGCGAAGGGCTGAGGGGACGCCTGCGTCTCCGCACTGCGGCGCGTTGAGGTTGAAGGATGCCCGAGCCCGATGGCGCGGCTGCGAGTGAACATTGATTTCCGACGTGATAGAGGTCTGCGGGAAGCCCACGCGGTATGGAGTCGGCACGAAAGCAGACGTGGACGCTGCTGCAGACACGGGGGTCTGTTGGAAAAGACGTGCGGGGGGGCCGGTGCGGGCTGCTACCACTCGTCTTGGGACCGGGCAGTCACTGCGTTCAGACTCTCAGTAGCCGAAGCATCGGCTCGCCGGAGATAACCAATCGGTCCGGCTAGCTGGGGTACCCAAGCCTCACAGAATATAACCACATCTCCTACCCACAGAATGTGGGCCTACCCAGGCAGTACCCTGCAGTAGCAGGCCCCCCGTCACTATTTCGTCGTGGCTACCCGGTTGCTACCCGGGTAGCCTATAGATAGCCAGAGATTCCCACGGATCCCCGCGTCTCACAAATGGCCTGGCTCTGAGGGCCTGAACGCAGTGAGTTGCGACCTGACTCAGGGGTTATAACGTCTGAGACATATTTAGCAGATTTCTGGGCAACAATGATCAGTGGTCGTTGTAGTGAAGGGTGAACGAGGCTTACAAGGGTCCAGAGATCGCTATTAGGCATGGAAGGTGCCCATGCTGAACTCGTCGCCGTCTCGAAGGAGGTGGAGGTGGAGGTGGAAATCATGCTGGAGAGAAATGTGAAAGAAAAGAAACTAAAATTGTTTCCGTGAAGAAGGATAGAGTTCGAGGGATAACAAAGAGTAAGCTGGCAAGCAGTAGAGGGTGATGAGAAGAAAGCTAGTGTGGGCAGATGGTGGCAAAGAAAGAAAGTGATTCCGCCAATCGTCCCGCGGATTCAAATGCAATCATTGCAAAGATAGGAGTATCTAGTGTACGATCGATTTCGGAACGGCTTTGGGGTCCATGTATTGTGAAGGAACATATTCAAATACTACCTTTACTTTTCTGACAACCGGTGAATATAGTCGAATACGGAAAGAATTGGCCTTGCGCAAAAATTACATGGCACCACATCCTCACCGAGAAAGAATTGCTATTTTCATGACGAATAATCTGGAAAGACCGAGTAAACGCAGCAATTTGGACGATAAAGTCACTCACCAGAAAGGCCGGTCGACTCTGTGTTTCCGACAAGTGACCTGCTTGATAATCGTGGTTACACTGCCCATCTTTTTCGGCGGGTCAGGTACTAGGAAGCTGAGTAACCCTTTTCTTGGGGGCTCCGCTGCTTCAGCCTTCAGGACGGCGTGAACTTTCCTGCAGTATCGCTCGACCCCCTTGTCGAGGTGCTCGTCTCCCTGTGCACGAAGAATGGTGATCGTCTCGCCGACGCTTTGAACGCCATACGCCCGAAAAAGTTCAGCGAAATGGCCGGCTATGCCAACGGCGCCTAAAGCGTCGAGGTTCGGAACGCTGTCGACAATGCGCTCCATCATCTCCAGTTTCTGGTTTAACTGAAATTCTCTTGACCATGTGTGACAACTTCAACTTGAAGAAGGAATGAAGGCGTGCAGCGAACCAGAGAAGTGGATTCCACGAACTGGAGACGATGAGCGAGGCGAGCACAGTGAGGAGTATGGCCAGCGTGGCTTGCACGGCTCTAGATCTTCTGAGTTTGTAAGTTTCGTCGCGGCGGCTATGTTCAGTGGCCATGCATGGTTTCTGACCCCTGCGGGTTTTGGGGCGGCTTGTATGCATGGAATGGCAGACTACTCCGGCACGGCCTAGAGGAGCATCGAGATGTAAACTACGAAAGGCTAGCTTAACGCCTTGCCTCCTAGTCGTCGAGACGAGCCTGGAGATAGTGTAGCATGGACGTTGAAATTACCTGTAGTTCATCGCGCGGGGAGGGAGCTTCCAGAGATTTGGTTGGATGAGACCGGGCCGGGGGTCGGAAGGAGCAGGCAAACAATGCCAAAGGCGTGTTTTTCTGTCTTCTCATTCAAACCAAACTCTTCCTTTTTTTCCTCCCTTCTGTTCACCACTTCTTTGCGCTCCCGATGGGTCTGCCAGAACCCTGCTTTCCCGGGACGCGTCTTGCTCTGGCGGAATGACCTATGCGTTCCCCTGGATCATCCGACAGGACCAGAGGTGGTGGAAATTGCTTTGAATGAAATTTGACGCCGTGACTCCTTGGATTCTTGGACTCCGATCACTCTCCGACCAATCATCCTCACTAAGGCTCCAGTGTCCTCGCCGACGCTCGCCTCGATTGGACGGTTCAAGGAACAACAACACCACTACTCGCCCTATAATTGACCGACTTCAAGAAATGGCGCGGCTCGTTACAATTCTCCGTCCCTTATTCCCATGAACATAGTGCATAGACTGCGCAATTGATGATACAGGATTTAGTCCTGGTACCCGGCGAAGTCCAGGCGACACATCTCAAAGGCTGGGATTCCCTGCGTCGTGTGGACAGAAGACGCGTCGTTTTGAACCTAGCCAGACAAGGATGATGAGATCCACTCGCTCTCCACCTAGGACTCCTTTCAGTACAAACGGCATCCCCGTTCAGCGTCGCATATCGAAGGTTTGTGCAAATAACGCTGGCCGCGTCCGCCTCTTCGACCATCTGGGACGAGGAGTCGGAGATCAGCCTGTGGGCATGCGATGTAAGATGGAAATCGCATCGTCTCTGGGAGATATATTCGCACGCCTTTCCCTCCCCCCCCCCCCCCACCCCCCCCCCCCCCCCCCCCCCCCCCCCGATTTTCCCTCTCTTTTCGCACTCTTTCTTCCTAGTTTACGGCGCGCCGGGACGTCGTAACGGTAGCATTCGCACTGTCGACTAAGTGCACCGAGTCTGACATGCGACGCCATCAACTCGAGCACTACGCCCCGCTGCGGTGGTTCTGGATGTGGGAGATATAGGACCATTTGGTTTGAGACTTAGGCTCCAACAGGCTCAAAGGAAAGATACGTAGTGTTACATTTATTTTTCTGATAATACAACTGGTGAATATACCCACGAATATGGGAGTATGCCATACGTATTAAGAAATGCTATCTCAATGGTGTATACTTGACTGGTTGATCATTCAGCTCTGAAGAGACCGTATCAGGGCGAGCACACTGGTTGACAAAGTTCCTTACCAGAAAGCTAAGGTTTGGTGATTTTCAAGGGCGCAAACGAGTTGATGATCATCAGTACGCTAGACATCTTTTCCAATTTGTCCGAGTGAGGTGCTTTATCCTTCAGGACGGCGTGAAGTTTCTTGCACGTTTCCTCGATGATGGCCCTGCCCCCGTCTCCCTCTGCACGAAGGAGAGATATCTTCTGTGCAACGCCCTGTCGTAACTCGGGGGGAAGACAAGCGGCGGTGAGCGCAGTTAAATGGTCGGCGATCGCATCGTTGTCCAGAGCCTCCAAATCCGGAGTGCCATCGACAATGTGCTGCATCAGCTCCAGAGGGGTATTTAATGCAAACAGGGATCGCTTCGATGCTATGGGAACTTGAAGGAGGTGAGTAGTAATTTGGAAAATTGAATTCCACGAACTAAAGATCAGGCACGCGAAGAGAAGGGCGAAGCGCAGTAGCATCCTCGTTACAGCGTCGCCATTTACTATGAGAGCTCCCTCTATCCCTTTGTCGCCACGCTGGGCGGCTATAGTGATTGGGGATGATTCCCGACCACCTAGGAGAATTTCTGGCGCGGGTTCGGACGGCGGGGTCAGTGTGGGCGGCGGGGCGGCTTGTATGAAGTCGAATGTGCGGACTAGTCCGGCTCGGCCTCGAGGAGCATTGCCATGCAAGCTACGAAGGGTTAGCCTGAAGCCTTGCTTCCTAGTGACAGTCGAGGAAATGAGCCTGAACATAGTATGCTCCTGTTTGGCAACGGCGTGACATAGATTTTTTGCTTTCAAGTTGTACTGCTCTGACCGCGGCTCAGGCAATGGCGACGTTCGCCAAGAGCACGTTCAATGCGGCCAGGTATGCCGCGTCCCGACCGACATACCCCCGCTCCCTTTTCGACACGATCTTCATCTACCACGAGAAATCGCTCGCAATGGACGGTACCAGTGCCGGCTGGCACCATGCCCTTGACCTTGGCTGCGGGACTGGTGCGTTTACTCGTACGTAGACAGAACCAATGTGCTTTACATTTCGCAGGACAGGCGACCGCTGAACTTCTGATTAAATCGCCCGAAGAGCCTGGCGTGGAACCGGATAGCGCGCAAACCCTTGGATTCGCGCGTGTTACTGGGGTGGATCCTAGTGAAAAAATGATTTCCTCGGCCAGGGCTTATGCTTCAGTCCTGGGCGACCGGAGCTCTGCTCTTGACTTTGTGCACTCTGCCGCAGAAGATCTAAAATTTGTCGAGGATGGCAGCGTCGACATGGTGGTTGCTGGTCAGTTTTCTTCATATTCTCTCTGGTTTCAGTTGCTCAAAGTCCGCCGCAGCCCAAGCCGCGCATTGGTTTGAGTGGGATCGACTATGGCCCGAACTTTCGCGCGTCCTAAAACACGGGGGCACCGTCGCGTTCTGGGTCTGTATATTTTCCTTCGTCTGTCCAACCCGATATTAACCCAGCTACCCACAGGTCTACTCGGAATTCCGGTTGCCCCAGTACCCCCAACTTACGCACCTCATTACAGAATACGCGCAGGGAAAAGACCCCATGACCTCGTTGGGTCCACACTGGGAGCCTGGGCGCCGCATCCTCACGAACCACCTTCTTGACATCGCGCCGCCGCCGACTGGCTGGGACGACGTCGAGCGCGTGTTCTTCACGGGCGACTACTACCCGTCACTGCCCCACCCGCACCTGGAGCCCATCATGCGAAAGACGATGACCTGGGGCGGCGCAGGGCTGCACGGATATCTGAAGTCGTTCAGCTCGCTGCACCGGTACCACGAAACGTTTCCGGAGGATCTGGAACGTTCCGACGGGGACATCGCGACGCGCTTCCTGCGGACGCTGATGGAGACCGCTCAGGTGCCCTTGGGTGAGGAGGGAGAGAACCAAGAGGTCGAGGTCGAGTGGCCGATGGCTTTGGTGCTCGTCCGCAAAGAGCTCGACCCGTCCGACCCCTGGAAAATACGGCACGATGAATTCCAGGCGCGCCTGACCGAGTTCAAACGAAGCTACGATGCCGAGGCCGCTTCGGAACCCGATCCTACCGATGTCCACCAGACCCGCAAAAAGCTCGACAAATGGATCGCCGCACAGGCTAAGGTCGTCGAAATGTTGGACGAGGATTTGGACAACATACCGATTGAAGTGGACGAGAATCAGGTGGAAATTGAGAATCAGCTGGAAATTACCGAGAATCAGGTGGAAGTTAACGAGGATCGGGTGGAAATTGACGAGAATCAGGTGGAACAAGTGGACGAGGAATACGAGGACGACCGCGAGGAAGGCATGAACCGCTACGTCGAGAACATGGAAAGCATCAAGGAGACCGTGACCTGGCATTTGACTTTCAAACGGGGCCTCGACACCGCTTTAGAGCTGGCGATGGCCACTGAGGCGGAAATCGGTCGCGAAAACAGGGACGCTGGCATCGACAGATGGATGGAGCTGATGCAGGCAAAGATGGAGGAACTGACCCCGGTCAACATGGAGGAACTGGGCCCAATGCCAATGCCAGGAGGCGACGAGAAGCCCACGGACGAGCAAATTGCTGGCATGGAAAACCTCATCGAAACCCTGACGGAAGAGCAACTCGACGACATGGAGCAAGTTGAAGCAATGACGGGAATCATTGCTATTGTCACGGAAATGATCAACGCTGTGGAAAACGAGCCGATTTCCGACATCGTTCGCGATCTGTACATTTCCGCTGCGACTGAGGTTACGCGGGAGATCGCCATAGAGTAGTAATATATTAATGTTAACAAACGGCCCCAATTACCATTGTTGACGAGTGGGCAAGGAAGAGAGCGCGCGGAGACTGCACCTGCGTCGCGTCCGCTAGCGGGGTTCCCGACGACGTGTATCGCGGCGCCAGCGCGATATCGGACGACACAGACGGGCCACCGGGCTGGGACGCACATCGCGGGGAGCCGGGGACCTTGCATAAATTCCAATGGAACCACATCTCACCGAGAAAAAATGTTATTTTCAAATTAATGTAATGACGAGTAATCGGTCACTTCATCATTCGACTCGAAAGACCAAATAAACGCGAGCAACCAACTTGGACGACATAATCACTCACCAGAAAGCCGGTCGACTCTGGTTTTTTCAAGTCGAGAAGCGGCCCGATAATCGCGGTTGCACTGTCCATCTTTTTTGCAGGGTCCGGTAAAGGTTCTAAGAAGCTGAGTATTCCTTTTATTGGGGCAGCCCCGTTGCTTCAGTCTTCAGGACGGCGTGAAGTTTCCTGCATATCTGCTCGATGCCTTCGTCTCCATGTGCACGAGCGAGATGGCCAACCATGCCGGCGGCGTCTAAAGCGTCGAGATTCGGAACGCTATTGACAATGCGCTCCATCCTCCCCACTTTCAGGTTTAACGCGAGGCCCTCGGACCCTTGAACAAGTTGAAGAAGTAAGGAAGGGGTGCAGTGATCCAGCTGGAATCGAGGAATGTGAACGCGACGAGTAATAGAGTGAGCAGTATGGCCATTTCGGTGAATGCGTATTGAAGGCAGAACTTTTGGGTTCTTCGCCTTTCTCGATTTGGACGGTTTTAGTGACCGTGGATGATTCCCGACCTCCTATGGGTTTTGGAGGGCGGTTTGTATGAATGAAAAGGTGTGGACTACTCCGGCACGGTCTCGAGCATCGTGATGCAAACTACGAAGGGCTAGCCTGACGCCTTGCCTCCTAGTCGTCGAGATGAGCTTGAAAATAGTATAGCATGGACGTTGAAATGAGCGTAGTTGAGCTGGGATCGAGAGATTGGGTGGATGAAACCGGGCCGGTGGACAGAATGACCAGGCAAACAATGCGTTTTCTGCTTTCTGCCCATCCACCACACTCCTCCTCTTTTTTATCTCTTCTGTTCGTCACTTCTTCGCGACTCCCGATGGGTCTGCCAGAGCCCCTTCCCAGGGCGCGTCTTTCTCTGGCGGAACGACCTAAGTATGCGTTAGGGCTGCCACCCGTTGCCGTGACGGGCACGGCCGTCTATTTACGGCCCGTCGATTGGTTCTTTTGAGCTGCGACGGGACGGGACGGTCAACGGGACGGAGGCCCCGGGAAGCTCCACCAAAGGATTGTCCGCAAAAATCCCGAATTTCGGTCTCAAAAAGCCACTCGTTGGGGCCATTTTCGACCTGAAAAAGCCACTTTCGGACAAGGGTGGTCATGTGAGCGCGAAAGTAATGATTTTTTTTTCCGCCGCGCCTAGCAGCGCGGCGCGGTGGGGAATACTTACTGCGCAGTAGACTATGTGTTGGCATTTTGTGGTGCCTTGATCTTTTCCGGTGGTATGGTCAGTCAGGTTTGGGCCCTGGGCTCCCTGGAGGTTTCTCAATATCTGGCCTCAAAAAGCTACTTTGGAGGACAGGGTCGGCCAATTTGGAGCCTAAAAAAGCCACTTTTCGGACAAGGAAATCACAAATTTTGGCCCTCAAAAAGCCACTTTTCCGGACAATCCTTTGGTGGAGCTTCCCGGGGCCTCGGGACGGCCGCCACGGCCGTAACAACGGCTTCCAGTGTCAACTTTGTTCAGGGTCCCCTTTGAAGGTAGTCCTGGCTCTTTGAAGTCCCTGATAAGACGGGAGAATCCTGTGAAGGTAAGATATGCTCTTTGGAACCCCTTTAAACCTGCCTAGCGTCCCAAAGGAGTTTTGAACCGAAATGTTGGGTCTTTCCTAAAACGGAACGATGGTCCGGCAAACTTCGGCTGAGCTGAATATAGCCTCCACTACATCCAGAAGTGTGAGGAGAACTCAGAATGAGTTATCAGTACACATAAGGCGGTGAATAATCTCGAGATACCATGATTCACGGTCAAAATAAGATGGCACACCCGTGTGCCGTCGATTTGCCGTTCCGGCCCGTTGTTCAACGGGCCGTTTTTGGACCTCCGAGATCTCCAACGGAACGGGCATGGCACCCGTTCGACGGATGCCGTCGAACCGTCGCAACGGCAACGGGCGGCAGCCCTAGTATGTGTTCCCCCGGTATCACCTGTTGAAGAGGTGGAAATTAACTCCACGACTCCGACCAATCATCTTCACTGAGGCTCAGGTGTCCTCGTCAGTGTTGAACGGTTCAAGGAACAACACGAACGCTCCCCTTCCCACAGCCCCTCAATTGCCAGCTCAGCTGCAGAATGGCACCGACAATCTTCTGCCAGAGTAAAGCTTGCGTCACTTGGCGGCGTATGGCGATGTAAATGCCAAGCGAGACACTGCGATAACAATGTGATACACCCCCGAATGGACGATGTTCCACAGATAAGGCTAGAGAAGATCCATCTATTCCGGATGCAGAGAACGGACCCACAGAAACGAATTAATCACGGAATTTTTATTCCGTCACAGATCGGGGAGAGTCAGTGGAATGCAACTAATGTTCTACGCTCATTAATATTTCGAAGAGAGACTGTCTGTCAATCTACCTAATTTGTCTGTGAGGTGTTTGCTATCTTCCATGGTATGGCCGGATGGAATATGAATACCCCGTTTCGTGCTTTTCTTCTTGGGCTAATGTGTCAGAACCCGAGATCTACGCCTCCTGTGTGGGGTGAGCTCGTCGGAGGGGATGACATGTTGGCGTAGTCGGAGGTACAACTGTACGCTACAACCTGGCACCTTCCGAAATGGGACCACGCTGGGCTTAATATATTATCCACAGTCTTATCCACAGGGGACCTACGGTAAGAATCAATCTTGATTGAAGCTGAGAGATTGTTTGAAATGTTCCAGAAATCCGGGATGCAACCGCTGCCCGTCCTTCCAGTGCACTGGCCGTCAACGGTCTAGTCTCGGTCTTTCTACTTTTAGCTCCAAACTAGTTCACAACTGTAAGGAAATTCAAGCCCAAGACAGCCTGCATGAGCTGAATTTGAAGGTTGATGAGGTCGTTATCGGAGCTGTGTGGATGGTGCCAAGGTGGATGGATTTGGAGGAACACATTCGCTTATGACATCTCACTGACGGTAATTGGCATTTAATTGCCGCTATCAAACCCAACCACGCTACATCAAGTACCAGGGACTCTGGCCGACTGTTCATCCGTATTTGGCATGACTTCCTTAGCCGCGTGGTGGGCGTCGAGTGGGCTTTCACGGACTAAAACCGAAACTCTCGCCGCGTTTGCGCAGCGTTCCGCATCTCAGCACCATGGATTCAAGCAAAACCCCGCTTCCCACTGATTCTGATTTCCGTGCCCCGCTTCATTGGTGAAAACCTGCGAACGATCTGATTGACGAGTCGCCAGTACGGCAAAAAATAGCCGTCTGTGTGTCCCAAATCTACTACCGTAAACTCCCCTCGGAACATGTGTACCTCTAACCAACCTTGAGCCACTTGCCATGAACTCGTCTAATGTTGTCCCGCCGCTCCTTCCTCCCGGCCTGACTTATCTCGCAGCTCTTCCTCCATCCATAAACATGTTAATGATCGGCACCGTCGGCTCTACTTTACTGGTCCCAATGTTTGTCGCTCTCTTGGCCTTCTCCTCCAGAGAAATGAAACGGAAGCCTGTTTTCATACTCAACATCATCTCCATCTCTGCTGGATTTGGCATGGACATACTTAGCAGTTGGACCGAGGTTAGCGTTATAATTGTCATTTTTTTTTGGCCGATTAATTAATTCTGTCCCCAAGATACAAACGATGCTGGACCCAGAGGGAGCATTCAACATCAATGTTTTCATTGCGATGGGATGCCTCACTTTTGCGCTTCCCATTTGCGTTGAATCCATTCTGCTCTTCCGGCTCCTCGCCGTATACCCACCAAGTCGCACTCCTCGTCGAACCTTCTGGTTTATCTTCGCGCCATTGCTTCTTCTAAAGCTCGCACGGGTGATCAATGGTATCATAACCATGGTACGGACCACCTAACTCGCTTGGCAGTTCCCGAGTCCAGTGGCAGCTGCGCAAGTTACATCGAAACAAGCAGGAAATGAGGTCGAGTGGTTTTTGCAAGTCTTCGATAACACGTGAGTCTTTCTGGCTTTGTAGACCAGAGTGTGAATGCACTTAGCTTCGATTTCAGAGCTACATCTCTATTATTCCTATACCGTTTACAGTGGGGAAGATCATTTACGAGTATGTCGGGCAACAACCAATGTAAATATTCCTCCTGTCATCTTCGAGATCCATAACTTACACTTCACTTAGCGTCATACGCTGCCAAACTCAGGGCCTTGTTCTGGATTTCCGTGACAAATTTCGTATTTCCAGTTCTGCTCAGTATCACCCAGCTTATTTTTCGGTTTCGTGACAAAAACTATTACCACGATCTTTATATCTTCTTCGCCAACGACTACGTGGCGATTGTGGGGGTGGTATTCGCCACCGTCTGGGTGGTAGGGTCCGATCGGACAGATGGAACAGAGGAAGGGATTGCGGACTCCTTGCCTACTATCTGGTTCAATCACGGCAGGTCGCCAATGGAAAGCATCGGACTTGCAACAATGGCAACGACTCGAGCCAATGAATCTCGTACAGAGCTTCATCCCTTTGACGATTACTGAAGCACAGGCCTTAAAACGAGTATTCTTGCTTGAGCGAAACCAGCGAACGGCAGTTGTACTTAGTGTACCTCCTTTTTCCTTTTTATCAGCTATGTACCAGTGCCAAAATTATTTTCACGCTCTTGTTTATAGGTATGTTGGACTGTGGGCGTAATCAAAAGGTGCGAAAGAAGTGTTTGATTCGGATCCAGGGCTTCGAAGACTGTCCAAGTCGACACCCAGTATCAAGGGTTGTGTGTACATGGAGCTAACCGTTGCCACCCCGCTGGCACAGGCTGAACTCGGTGCGTCCGTCTCTCAGGCTGACGGTGCCTGACATTCAGAATTCCCACTTCTTGTTTTATTTAATAGCCGAGAAGCATATAATCAGACACGCCGTGCCATTTAGTGTATACCTGCAATGTGGCCGTTTACCAATTACCCAGCTCTTGGTGCCCAGGACATAGGAGGGTTGTCGGATCCCACGTTCGACTTTATTATAGTGGGAGGCAAGTTCGCCGCCCCCCTCTCTCTCTGGGTTCATCTTTGACGGATCAATCTAGGGGGCACTGCTGGTTGTTGCCTTGCGTCGCGTCTGAGTGAGGACCCCAATATTTCCGTTCTACTCTTGGAGCGAGGGCCACTCTCCGACGATTGGCAGGCTCATGTGCCCCTTCTGTCCTCGAATTTCTACCATCCAGGGGCCCCAGCGGCAATATTTCCTCTCTCCCCACTGGCCCATGTAGACCAACGCAGGCTTCACGCAGTGGTTTGAGAAGGCCTGGGCGGCGCCTACTTGATCAATGGTCAAATTTATAGCCGTGGTATTGGCGATTATAACAAGTGGAAGAACATGGGACGAGAAACCTGGGGCTATGATGTTCTGGAACCATACTTCGTCAAGTCGGAGAGAACTCTCAGTCAGCCCCCTTCTAGCTTCCGTGGAAATGACGGTGAGGAGTACATCGGATTTCTCCTTCCTTATCTCATTCGTACCTGGCCAGGAGTCTGGCTGAACCAGACATTCCCAACACCGTTTCTTGAGATGGCACGGCGGTGAGTGATATTACGGTTTTGTCCCCCCGAGACTAATATTGGTTTACGGCTCAGGATACCGAAAGCCGTGACAAGTCTCGGAATTCCCCAAAGCCCCGATCTAAACTCCCCAGTTGCGCCTGTTGTATGCTCTGCCACAGTGGACATTGCAATGGATCGCAACATGCACCGTCATTCGACCTTGCAGGCGTTCCTACCTCCCAAAGTTGCCCACGCGCGCAAGAAGAATCTCAAAATTTGTGTCAACACAATAGTGACTCAGATAAAATTTGCAACTGATGATAATCCTGGGATGCAACATCCAAAAGCCGTCGGTGTTTATTTTGAGGACACCCGCTCGAAACGTACATCGGCCAGATTTTTTGCGCGTGCATCCCGAGAAGTCATACTCTGCGCCGGCGCCATCGGTTCCCCGCAGATTTTGATGCTGAGGTACCTCAGATTTCTCTCACAAACGGACTCGAAAGTAGCTGAGCTGTGTTCTTCCCCTCAGCGGCGTGGGCCCCAGAGATCACTTATCCAGACACAGCCTGGGCCTCGTCAGAGACTTGCCAGGGGTTGGCAGCTATCTGGCAAGTACCACCACCTCCTTTATAACCATCTAGTCGCTGATCTTAAATCCCAGAGAGACCATGTCGGCATTCCAGTGTCATACGAGGTTCCCATACACGAATCCCTCAACATCTTGAGAAACAGTATCTTCCAGGTCCTTTCCGAGGTCGTGAAGTACTTGTTGTTCGGGAGCGGCCTTCTATCTGTCCCATTTGTACAAACCACCATCTTTCTCCGGTCCTTACTCCTGAACGAGAACCTGGAAATCGTTGCTGCACCAGGCGATCTCAATGCGAGAAACCCCGACAATATTCCTGACATCGAGGTTATGCCGTTTGGGTACCGCGGTGGTGAGGCGAAAACCAGCCCCCTTGATCGCGTCGGTGTATTTTCACTCCTCGCCGCGCTCGTGAAACCCAAGTCATTTGGCAGTGTCCGTCTTGCATCCACCGATCCGCACGCTAGGGCCCAAGTCGATCTGGGATATTTCTCGGATCCGGAGGACATCCTCGTCGCCCGGAAGGCAGTGCGCTTTGCCCTCCGGCTCGGTGAGCAAGTGCGCGCTCAAGGGTATCCTCTCAAGGACCTGGTTGTACCAGATTCGGAGACGGATGATCAATCTCTCGGTGTGTTTATGCGCAAGTCTCTTCTCACGACGTACCATTACACGTCGACATGTAGAATGGCCCCGGAGGACGGTCCTCAATCTGGGGTCGTTGACGATGACTTGAAAGTCCATGGAATTGATGGCCTGCGCATTTGTGATTGCTCTGTCTTTCCTGATATTCTTTCAACCCATCCCATGGCCGGAGCTGTTGTTGTTGCCGAAAAGTGCGCAGATCTCATCAAGAAAAGTCCGTGATGAATTTTGGTTTGTGTTCAAGGCGCTCACAGTCGTAATAGCGTATGATCCAATCTAATACGCCAACGTCTTCTCTTGCGTGAACTGGAATCGATTCAAAGGCTTAAAAAGGTACTCGAGGGACACCGAGTTGTGCATTATTGCTGTTTGCAAAAAAGTTGGCCAGATTGCCTTTTTAAGAAAACCAACAGTTTTGAGTCACTTAGCATATTTCGCCCGTATTTCGCCCAGTACCCCCACATATTGCCATAGAATCAGATATTTTCGGGCACTACTCATCTGTCCGCATCTCCTGAGTATAAAATCTAAGGACTCTCTTTGATAATGAGTGAGTTCCATGAGATTCACATAGTCTACAACAAAACCGAAATAACTCCATAACGGAGGCAGCTATCGACTAGAGGTCACGACGGGATCCATAGTTGGGGTCCTCTGCAGAGCCCCACGTTGAGAATTTGGTTAAAATTTTATTGAGAATCATCGTCGCCGCTGTCCGTGTCCCATCACTCCGTGACAGTAACTGTCTCCTCATTCCTTCCTCTTTGAACACCTCAAACGCATCCACCACCACCACAAAGATGTCACCATCTCCGATTCAACACGCTTGATAGGGCTTCTGAGGCTGAGATGCGGCAAACCTGCCCAGAAACATCTGCTTTCAAGCATGTTGCTCCTAGGCCAATGGCGCCTCACTGTGAAGCACTGGGCACTGCTGGGGAGAAAGTGGGCATGTCAGGAGGGGCTTGGGGGGTCAGGTAAGCCACGTACTGCGTATCTTTTGCTCAGCAGACATTGCTGCAGTCCATTTACTGCGATATCATGCTGTCACAAAGTCACTCAAGACAGACAGCAACGGCAACGGCCCCACAAGGCAGTCGTTGTCCAAAATCTCGATGTGGGGCCCTCAGGAAAATCTAAATTACTGCTCTTGTCGTTGCCGCTAGTTGACAGCTGTCGCAGTCGTGGCACTATAAGCCTTGTTCTCGGAAGTACGCCATTCTTAATAATCTCAATATTGGTCTGGCAAACTGCTGAGATTTTGTGCTCAGGAGATGCAGACACTTAAGTAGTGTTCAAAAACACGTAGATATGTGGTGGTAGCCTCTGTATTAAGCGAGCTAGAGCGAGATTACTTTTCACGACTCAAAACGGTTGGTTTTCTCAAAAAGGCAATCTGGCCAACTATTTTGCAACCAGCAATAAAACAATGTCCGACAGCAAAGGCTGCTGAATGGCCGTTTGATGGCAGCCCGTATTCATTATAATAAGCCTGCTTCCTACGACGAACACATAACGAAAGGCTGCTAGGCCATTCCCTCACCTTGAGCAATCTGGGATGGTAGGATTCCTCATTCTATCGCAACAATCTTCTTCTGCCAGAGTAAACTGGCATAATTGCGGCTCTGATTCGACGAGCCTCCGAGCAGGCTGCCTTCGTCCTGTTCCTGTTTCATATATAGAGTCTGGATTTGTAGGGATCAAAGCTGCCCTCCGACTGTGAGTCACGCAGACGTGTTGGCGATGCATCACAGGGTGCGCAACGGGGCACACAATGTTTGCCTGTGAGGTCATGATGATGGGGGACGGGAGCCCGGACTTTGGGTAATGTTCTATCAGCTGGATATATCGCCCAGGACAACGATTGGCACCTGAACCGAAAGATGCAGTGAACACTTCTGGTGTGTGTTCGACTGCAATGGCTAGCTGACGCTGGTGTACGAGTCCCACAACCCTTCTATCTTGGCGGCATCATCTGCTACCAGGCTCCCATCTTCTAAATCGTCGCCAACATATTTATCCATCCCATGAATGCATATGGCGGCGTCTCGCGAGTAGAGGACGGTGAGTTCGAGGTCCAACGTTGCCTCTCCAGAACTATAATATGCCGAGAAGTCCGGGACAGCGGTTTGAGGCACTTGGAGCTCAAAATCAAAATGTGGGTCGTCGAGGGCGATCCGACGATGAACCCTCGGGTATGGGTCCGAAAACCGGACTGAATTGTCGTCACCTTCCTCGAACACGTAGGGAGAGGAGTCAGGGACAGCATTCTCCGGGTTCTCGATTTCAGAGGTGAGAAATTGGAGAACTTCTCGTCACCGCCTACTATGGCTTGTTCGGTGGCCCAATGATGGTCGCGGGTTGTTACAAAAGTGGCAGAAATATGGGACATTGTCGTAGACCCGTTGGTAGCCTGAACAATCACTGTGCCTTTCAATCTTTGACCTAAAAGAGCCATCAGGTCTATACTCAGGCAAAAAAACAGCCACTTACCGCTGTGTATCGTGTTTCCTCCCTCCAGTGTCACTGCTGCAGTAAACACGGAGCGAAGTTCTTCAGGAAGACATCGTTGTTTGTCAGCAGAGCATTTTCTGTTCGCTGGCAATTTCATATCTTGGGAGCCCTCATTTTCAGCGAATGTTGCATTCCAAACGAAACTTTTCTGCGGCAGATGTCGATTTGGAAACAAAATTTGTATGACCTGCTGGAATGTAGACCTTCCTGCCGTCTGCAAATTCCACGACCTAAATTAAGTTATTGCATTCACATGCGCATAGATCACTCACTGCAGTGTAGTGATATCCGAGGTGACCGTATGCATGTCTGATGATTAGCGTAGAACTACTCAAACTGCGAGATTGGTCGATGGCTGGAGGATAATTGACTGATGGTGAGGTGACAACAAAAGGTGTGACCATGGGCTGGGAAAAGTCTATATAAATTATTATCAGAGAAAAGGCCTGCAAGATCATTGTGAATCAAGGCGACTCACCTTTATACTAAGCAAATAGCGCCTGTTCCTTTGACCAACGCCTGACGAGCATCTCAAGTTGATACTGAATGTGGTTCTGGCGGTATTGTCAATCTGTTTAGCGGCCCAGGTTGTATGTAATTTTCTTTCTTGAAGCTGTGACGCTGTTCAGGAACAAGCAACACCCACTGATCAAAAGAGGACGAAAAGCCAACGCCGTGAAGCCGGGTGTTGTTCATTTCTTTTTAGAATAAAGAAAGTAATAATAAAAATAAAGAGCTGTCGACCGTGATTGATTCCCGCTTGAATTTCCCAGAAAGCCTGCGCGCTTTTAGTTCGCCACATGAAACTTGGTTTGAGAGTAAATATAGTGCGTGTTGCACCCCGCCCCAGAAACATAGGAATGGCACAGGTCGAATATGCTGGTATGTGCTCACGCTGGGTTCCAGCATGCGGGAATGAGCCGGGAGGAACATTGGGGTCCTGAGCTGAGCCGTTGATCAGAGTGCATGGGAAACAGTTTCCTAAGCATAGGGGCTGATGTGTTTGCTTGTACGTGAAGCGACCACTGTGGCATGAGTCTACACATGCGGATCTTCCGTCTTCACATGTCCCTGTTCTGTAGGCCTCGATAAACGGAACTCAACGCTCATTAGTCTCAGGCGGGCGGACCGACAAAAGATCAGGTTATAGCCCCCGGGGTCGGTGTCACTAGTACTTCAACTTGCACTAGGAAGCAGAAGCTCTTGCTAGTTCTTTCTCAGTCTCTTCTCAACGTTCACGTCTCCGCACGACAACATTGAACATGAACTCTTCAGTCCAAACATCGCCCCGTCCTCGAGCTTGGCTCACAAGTCCAGACCGGCATCCGTGGTTGTCGGACGAGCACAGGACCCTTGGTCTCTCATATACAAATAATTTTCAACCAACACTGCTCGTACCCTCTCCTCGCCCTCTCCAGTTGAACAAGACGCTTGAAGACGATCTCTTCCGTGGGCTAACTTTTTTTGGTGGGCGGTATTTTTTATGCTGATTTTCTTGTGGAAAACCGTACTCCTCGGCATTTTTTTTTCTACTCTTCTTGGGAGGGCCAAGCAGTACAAAATTTGTTTATACCCCCCTAGTGGATAGTGGCATGTGGGCGTAAGATCAGCATCTCGGTATTTAAACGTTTGTTTCATTTGCCATAAAATGAGACACACCGTGTTTTGTCTACACCTGCAATGTGGCTGTTTACCAATTACCCAGCTCTCAGTGCCCAGGACATAGGAGGGTTGTTGGATCCTATGTTCGACTTTATATAGTGGGAGGCAAGTTTGCCGCTCTCTCTCTGTGTTCATCTTTGATGGGGCACTGCTGGTTGTTGCCTTGCATCGCGTCTGAGTGAGGACCCCAATATATCTATCCTATCCGAGAACCGAGCCCATGTTCTCAGATTAAATAGTTACTGTACTGTCTTGCATTTTGCCGTCAATGGTTTCCTTTCTGGGTTGTCTTACCGTACCGTTTGTACCGGTGTGCTTTGCCATCTAGATCTGGTTATCACCAGTAGCTCCCCTACTGCTCTTTTGTTTTCCGCACCTTTTTCAGCGGTTTACTGGCATTGATATCATTCTTCTCTGTTTTCTGTTATGTTTTATTTTCGAAAGTACCTATGCTTTGCAATGGCCATCTTTCATCCTGTATTGCCTTACATAGCCTCAATATTATTTATTATGTCCCATGTCTGTCAAACTTTTGCCGAACAGTCCGACACTGTGATTATTTGAATCCACCCGCCAACCATCCGCTGTTAACCAGAAAACCGTATGTGCAGTGCGGCGATGGAATTGCTTTCATGCTTCCCCAGGGATTGAGGACAGGGCCAAGTGCGGGATGCAATGCTGCACCAGCGGCACAGAGGAGTGCTGCATCTTTTTCTGCATCTTCACGGCCGTACGCCTATGGCACATGTTAATAAAAGCATCAGTTCATCACATGAGCATACAGTGATCAGACTCGGTATTTTATGCTCAACAAGAAGTTTGAAGGTGGCCGGCCACGTATAGCTCAAGCTAGCAGAGTGCTTTGCCCCGGAGTTGAAGCCAATACAGAGATCAGGATGTTCGAAATCACTGCCTTGTTTTCGCACAAAGTCGTGGTATGCCCTGTAAAGACACTGGATAAGCCAGTTCGAGACATTGTAGCAAGGACCAACTCTGGGATAAATTTAAGCACATATGAACGACCGCACTTAATGCAATCACTAGAAGTTTATCAGTGAGAGGACAATTGAGTGAGACAGAACATGCCGGCAAATTTCAACATCAAGAGAGTTGCGATCAGGGGCTTCCGGACCGCACATGATGATCTACAGCAGATTCATTAATGGCTTGATCACTTCGGAGGTGGTCGCACCTTGAGTGTCTTCACTTGGGGAGTGCGATGCAGAATATCTTTGAAGACACGGCTGCAGCTGAATTCCCTGGAGCTGGCACCAACAATCTGGCGAAGGGTTCAGAAACACGTAGGCAACCAGGAGAGAAAAAAATACAGACGTGCACCATCAGTGTTTGCTTCCGAGTCCACCCATCACCATCGCTCAGCTTGCTGAGTGCATATAAAATTGTCATGGGCAAAGTTAGAGTATCGGAGATTGCAGCCATGATGAATGTGGATGAGGTTGACTGTGAGAACTTGCATATCTCATCATCGAACTCGCCTTCCCAAGATTGCCCCTCCAATGACACCCACTTGGGTTTGACACGGTCGGGGAACCAGACAAGATGTCCAGCAGTATCAGGGAAGGAAACTGCAATCATGCTCTGTCCATGTGCCAACTTATTCATGTAGCATTGAGAAGGGCTATCACGTAGATCGTTGCATGGTCCATGATGCAGCCTGTTTACAATTTCCCAATGCACACGGGAGCAGCAGAAGCTGAGCTTGCATTCTGGGCAAGGAATCAGGCGCATTGTGTCATCCACTGTCGTGCCTTTCAGCGCAGCCTCCATGCGTATCACCATATCTGTGCGCGTACTGGGCAAGGGAGAACTATGAGAATACGAAGAGATGGCAGCGGAAGGGGCCAACCAGACTATACAGCGCGGTTCCCGTTCAAGCCAGGAATACCTCATCTCAGTCTGTCTTTGGAACGTCAGCACACGAGCAGAAAAATTATAAAAGAGTGATACCCAGGCAGATAATCATAACAGACACTGACTTGTTGGCCGGCCAGTTTGCGTAGTTGTTGAACATCAGTTGTTGGCTCCTTGGGAAGTAAAGATACGAGTTTCCTCGCCGCGAAGGGATTTTTCTCGAGCGAGCTGAGAGCCTTACACATGACTTTGTGCGATTCCCAATCTGACTGGGGGAAAACATGAATGATGTGCATTCTTTTCAGTTTTGTAAGCGCGCACGTTTTGGCACTCTGCGATGAGAGTCGAGTCAGTTCATAGAAGACAAATGCCGCACGAGCTGAGAGCTCGACGCGCCTATATCACAGTAACTGATCCGATGGCATCTGCTGCATTTGAGGACCTTGACATTTACATGCATTCCCTTGAAGCAATAGTGGCAAACCAATCCCACTAAAGCTGGCCATGGTCCGCGCTGCATTGTGGTCAGAAGAAAGAAGTCGTGAGCGTGACTTGATCGGAACACACCCTCAGAAATGACCCCTCGATAGGGCTCCGGGCCGTCCGTCAGACGGGGACGGCCGTCACGAAAACGGCCGTCAAAAGCGAGCTTGAACTCTCTGACGGCCGGGTCCCGGCCGTCGCACCCGTTACGGCCGTCGCCGGGTCCAATCTCCACACATCGTATATTGGGCGTGTATTAAGGAGATTCTGACTGTCTCTGTGGGTTTATTAGCATCTATAACTATTCTGACATACATTCTGAGGCTTCAATTTATCCACAGGCCCTCCATTCACCTTTTCAATGAAAATGTTGAAGATCAATCCCATTCGGGCAAAGCCGAAAGAGTTGATGTGTGTCCTCGGGGGAAGAAACATGGAGGAAAGAGAAGGTTATGAACGCTGTAGTACATCCTGAGGTATACCGGGTGTATAGAGGACGCAAGTAATCACCCTTTCCATCACATTTAACTGAAAATTGCACGATGTTTATGGAGGACCCGTCGACCCGTCGACGGCCGGCAACGGGTATCCCGTCGACGGGTCAATCTCAGATCCCTGACGGACGGGTCCCGTCCCGTCCGGCCGGCCCGTCAACCCGTCACCTTCGACGGACGATCTGGAGCCCTACCCCTCGAGCGATAGGTGCGTCCTTGGACGAATACCGAACATGCCCGTGCTGCCATGGGCCTAGCTCGCTCTTCGTTTCCACCGGCATGGGCGGCAATGGCACCAAGGACGTGCGTGTAAAGCAGCTATTCATGCCACTCAATACTGACGGTTTTTCAAGGCTGCGACGGCAAAACTCTCCGCAGAGCAAGCCGCAGACAAATTCGCAGCCCTTCTGGGGCTGAATCAAACCCCCGAAATCGAGTTCGAATTGCCGCCTCATGAAAAATCTAGATGCGAGGATGCCACTGAGGAGGTGCGTGTCAATGTTATGATCTTTGGGGGTTCTCATGTGGTCTCCGCCAGCTGTGCCGTCTCTGGGGCACCCTGATGCCCGGCGAAGAGAACCCAACTGATCCCATAATCGTGCGTGCGCTCCCCTGTCCCTTTGCGCTACTGACGCACCCGGCGCCGACAGTGTGCCTTCTGCGCCAAATATCTCCCCTCCCTAGTAGCCTCGTACAAAGCGGACCCCTGTGCATTCGGGCCTCACTTCCGAATGCTCATCGCCGTGCTCCAGAGCAACTATTTCGCAAAGTTCATGCGCACCCCGCAGGGCTCGGAGCTGTATGCGTTCTTTGTGGATCATATCGTCACTTTGGTGGGTCTATCTGCCTTTCATTTATATATTATATGGGTAATAGAGAGGTGTTCCTCATCTGACAAAAAACGCAGAACCACCCCCCCTACGTCCATCGTGGGCCTCCTCATCTTTGCGACCTGTACGTCCTCGTCCTTACCATTACCCTGTTATTCTTAATTTCCATCACACCTCCCACTCACCCCCCTCCCGCCAGACGCGCACGAATATAAATTGCACATCCAGCCCCTGTCTGAGGACGTTCGTGTGCGGCTGGACGACTGGCTCCACGCGACGGTGGCACATTGTCTGGGATTCATTCAGGCTGCTGACCAATCCAGCCCCGCCGCCATACCGAAAACGAAAGCAAAGCAAGGGAGGCGCCGCGCACGGGCAAAGGTGAGGGCGCAGAAGGCTGATGTTAGTTTCTACGAGGTCCATCCTTCAGTCCCCATTTCAGTATTGCATTCGCTGACAACTTTCATATCTAGAGAATCCTGCAGAACATCATCTCGTGTGTATGCCTTCCGTGTACTCAATTTCTCTTTCTTGCTTCCTTTCTTTCGTTTCACCCGCTCACTCGTTTCGTTTTCCTCCACACAGAGTCCTCAACATCCTCCAGGGCCGCCTCCGCGATGAGGCGCTGCAGCTCATGCTCACTAGACGAGAGACGTTCGACCGCTACGCTGTGCGGCACGCTAACGAGCACGAACATTTGCGGGAGGAAGGTGATATCGGAGATGACGAGATTGATGCGGCTGCGAGCAAGGAGGGAAAGAGCACAGACAAACTCCGACGCCTCGAGTGCGGGCGCTGCCAGACCGTCGCGTATTGCTGTAAAGGTGTGTGTGTGCTTCCCATTCCTGAACGAACTAATCAATCCGTCGTTGCAGTGCACCAGAAGGAAGATTGGCGTGGTACATCTTCTTCGTTCGCTTTGCTTTGCTCGATTTCGTTTCTCCTCCGTTTGTCTCTCTTCTTCACTTCTCCCTTCTACGCGGCTTCGGTTCTCTGCTATTTTCTGTCATCCATTATCCTCTGGTTGGAACTCATGTTTCCGTCTATTTTCCAGTACACAAGCCGCGGTGTTTCGCGACGGTGTACTAATTACATAGTTTTCGCTGCCTGCCTTTCTAAGCGGCCTTCAATACAGTATTCATGGGCCGAATCGTTTCAAATCATGCGTTTTGTTGATTCAAGCCATGGTATATTTGCCTTTCCCAGTCGCAAGAGCCCTCCGCACTCTTGACGTTGTGCATATCGCTCCATCCAAATCTCTAACCTCTTCTTTAGGATCACAATTGTCTCGCACTGCACTCATTTGGTGGTCCCCGAGCTTTCCGGGCTCGGCGGCGCTGTCACCGCCGATGACATCAAATTTCGCATCCCCAAGTCGAACCCCCTGGATCTCTATCAATACTCGGCCAAATCCCTTCATCCAAAGCATGTACCTCTTCGTTAGGATACCAATCAGCTTACACCGTGTTCGTTTTATAGTCCCCAAGCTTTCCGAGCTCGGCATCGCTGTCACCGCGGATGAAAGCATTTTTTACCTCCCCAAGTCGAAACCACCAGGATCTCTGTCAAATCTCGACCAAATTCCTCCATCCAAAGCTCTAACCTTGTCGCTAGGATCCTAATCGTCCCGCCCTGCCCTCATTTGGCGGTCCCCGAGCTCTCCGGGATCGGCGTCGCTGTCACCGCCGATGACATCGAATTTCACATCCCCCAGTCAAAACCATCTGGATCTCTGTCAAATGTTGGCTAATTCTCTTCATCCAAAGCTCGTACCTCGTCGTTAGGATCCCAATCGTCCCGCTTTGCCCTCATTTGGCGGTCCCCAAGCTCTCCGGGATCGGTGTCGCTGTCACCGCCGATGGTGGCTGTTTTAGACTCCCTCAGTCAAAACCTCTTGGATCTCCCTCAATAGTCGGTCGATTCTCTTTATCCAAGGCTCGTACCTCTTCCTGAGGATCGCAATCGGTTCGATCAGCCCTTGCTTGGCGCTTCCCGTGCGAAACGAGCTCGGCGTCGCTGTCACCGCCGATGATGACATCTTTTACCTCCTAAAGTCATAACCACCCAGATCTCTGTCAAATCTCGGCCGATTCTCTTCATCCAAGGCTCGTACCTCTTCTTTATGATCCCTTTCATCCTGATGAAAACCATAACCAGACATACCGCAGGAGCCTAACCCCTCGCGGCCAACCCCGCGCACCCATCTCTGCACGAGATGAAGTGGCTTCAAACTTGGAGATGTAAGTGTTTAATTTTGGCTTCAAACTTGTCTGACAAACACACATAAATCTGCCAACTGTTAGGCCCTGCACCTACATCTTACAGTAAGTAGTTTGTAGTCGTTTGTTTATTTCGCAATCTCTCGTCTTTGAATGCTTCCGCTGTGTGATTCTTGTCTCTCCTTTAATTCCACTACGGGGGCCTCCGTACAGCAACTTATATTGATTCCGGAGCTCTTCTTCCCACCAGAAATCACCATGCAGCAAGCCCTCTACGCTCTCGCGGTTCTAGTTTCCCTCTACCCAATCCTCCGTCATTCCAATCAGATGAACTGCCA
Source organism: Mycena maculata (assembly GCA_029448575.1). Classification (NCBI taxonomy): domain Eukaryota; kingdom Fungi; phylum Basidiomycota; class Agaricomycetes; order Agaricales; family Mycenaceae; genus Mycena; species Mycena maculata. The sequence goes on along the minus strand of JARJLG010000035.1, from coordinate 497,453 downwards.
ACAAAATTCTCAGCCTGGCTGGATAAGGAGTATTCATACTCTGCTCACCCCGGTCGTTGGAACTGAGAACCATCTGAAACCGGTGGCTCTGCTCAGGAGTTGAAAACCGCCGGCTTTGAACATAGTGAAAAAACCATTGAAACTGCTGGTTTCTGGCACCAGCCAAAAACCAGTGGTTTCTGGCATGCTCGAAAACCATCGGACGCCGCCGGTGTTTTGTCTTGGGGCCGCCAGTTTTCTTCAGCTGGATGGGGCCCAGATGGGGCAGTCAACCGACGCTGATGGTGATCGCTGGTTTTGGCGACGGAGATCAGCGGTGTCCATCACGGACCGGCGGTCAGCTCGACCTCATGTGAATATACTATTCTTTACAGCTTTTGCTTGTATTTGGCTTGTATCCTAAAGCCAATGAGTAGCCGGCAACGCCCAGGTGAACCCCCCCAGTTTTCTAGCAGGTAATTCTCGTTCGGCTCGGACAGCTGTGGCCTTGAAATAAAAGGAATATGATTAATGTAATGCAGCCAGGAGACTAGTACTCCCGCACCCGTCCCGGTCGTCTTAACTTGGCCAGATCCTGCTGCGCCACTTGGAACCCCACCTGCGTGCGTACCACACCTATACCGATTTTATTCAATAATACTGGGTTAGATACGAAGATGCCCGAGTGCCTGTGGAGGCAGTCACTTACACACTCTCTCCCCAAGGTTTCAACACACTTCTGGTGCTACCTCCCGCGGATTGGCCAGATTCCCGGCCCCGATATCATATTGCGGTCTCGTTAGTCTTCTCAGATGTAGGATTATTTATTTAATTCTCGCACTTTATAGGTTTCGCTCAACTGCATGAATCCTTTCTCCTTTATCACGACCATTCACAGCGGTGCCTCGGACTCTGGCCCTGTTGTGGGAGAATTCGAGTGCGTACATTCTGACATTGGCGATAACAAATTCCTTACCGGTTTCAGGATGGGGATTTCAACCATCCCAGGCACTGTCTGTTTGGGCGACTGCCAGCGACAGATCAAGGATGTGCTGCGCATGCAAGGCCACCCCCGATGGGTGTGGCATTTCGGAGACGACACAACTCGCCACCTCCGATGGGAGCTGAATAACTTCAGGACCGGTGTTTGGAACGTATGTGATTTCCTGCGTGGCCGACTGCGATCCTGACCTGCTTCAGTGCTTCCTTGCTTCTGACCGCCATCCAGCTCCAACGCCACTTAAGATTGCACAGTTCAAAGGAGCCCCCTACACCGGTACCGAGCGAACTCAACCGGCCACATTGCGCGTCTATCCGCTTGGGCAGGTGAGCCGTTCTGTCGGTTTCCTTTCACTATATAAAACTGACCGATACCCCAGGCTTTGTTTGACGAGATCCTCATCTCGGTCTTGCTAGTCGAACGCAAACGGCTTCAACCACCACCACCGGAGGGACTCAAAGGATGGTGGAGTTGGAGTTGAAGGATCCGGTTTATAATACATTCAATGCTATATGCAGGATATATGCACCTGCTACAAAGGTTACCGAATAGTTTCATACATCTTGAACCTGGGAGCTTGGAACAGAAATGGATCGTCGTCCATGCCTGCCTCTCTGGATGCAGATCAAGTATCGGGACGAAGAACCACGACGGCTCACTCACTCAAGCGGCCCCAAGACACGTAGACGGCGAACATGGGTGTCTTTTCCGCCGATATGGTTTGCGACGACAAGTAAGCGCGTTTTCTTGTGAGGTTATTACATAGTGGCGCTTAAATCTCAGACGTACAGCGCTCCGCTATCGTCCGTCGGTTCGGATGAGACGTCGAATATGATCCACCCATCCGGCCGGCCGAAATCACCATCCGGACATCCTGGAGATTGTAGGGGCCTGTTCCAGCGCGAATGGCAAGCGCAGACAGAGTGGACGAATCATCTTGTGAGTGAGATATATGCAAAGTTCTGGTGCGGGTCAATTCAGCTCGAGTATGGCAGGAAATTCTATCGTTACAAAGTGGGCATCCGAACTAGGAGAAATATCGAAGACGGAACGGGCTTTTGAAAGCAGAATACACACTGCCAACACGTATCCGGGTCGCCATCGCGAAGATACTTGGCGTCGAAGCCGAACCTGAACGAAGAAACCGACCATTTGGCACTCGACGAGATGTCTGGCCACGGCAGCTGGGGTGGAGTCTTGTTAGCTGATGACCGTTAGACCTGGGCGCGCTCTAGTCGAAAGTGTTTGAAGTCAACGACATAAAAATCAAGTTATCGCATTCGCACGCGCGTTAGATCACTCACTGCGGTGTAATTATATGACCGTATACATGTCTGGTGATCGATTCGTCGAGTCGGAGGCGGAGCGTCACAGAAGCGATGCGGTCGGCGCAATGCGCTTGCCTCACCTTGTCATACAGCTCATTTGTTGCAATGTTTTTTTTACGATCCAACCCACCGTGCGAAACATGGTCTGGGTGTAGATCTTCCGCGCGGGCCCACGCCTGCACTTCACAGTCTGCGTTGGAATCAGCTAAACGCGCCCAAGATACTACAAGAGCTACGAATGCGGTTGTCAGAAGAATTCCCTTCATGGTAGATGATAGATCATTGCGATTCAGGGCGACTTGCCTTTATACTGAACAAACTGAAGCTGCGGCGTTGTTCAGAAATGCCCACTGGGGAAAGGGGAAAATAATACGACAGGGGTGAAAAAACCAACATTGATGTTCATTTCTTAGAAATAAAGAAAGGAAAAATAAAGAGCTGTGGAACGTGATTGATTCCTCATCAGGTTTGCCATATAAAACTTGTCAGTGGTTTGAGCGCTATCTTGAGAAATACACGCTACAGGTGCGGCACAGATGCGGGAAATGAGGCCGGAAGGGACATCTGGGGATGTGCGCGAAGGCGGTTGAGTTGAAACCGTTGATCAACTGTTCAGGAGAGAGCGTAGGACGGTTTGCTACGTAAGCATAGAGGCTCTCTTCCTCTTACATCTCTTCGTGATCCAAGGCTTTAAAAGTACTTGAGAGAGGCCGACGCCGATATTGTACGCAGAATTTTCAGATTAGATCAGTTTAAAACGTCAGCCCGTGAAAAGCCTACATGCATTGATTGGAATGTTGGAAAAATTCACGAACGCGCGTACCACTAGTCTCCCCGCGTGTCGCCGCCCATCGTCCTCTCATACACGACCAGATCCATCAGGGTATCGCGCCTCGTCCCTGTGAGGTAGGTCGGCTGGAACTTGTGACAGCACACCACGACCCCGCTCTCGCACAACCGCGTCAAAATGCGCCGCACCGTCTGCAAGGCGAGTTGCTTTGGGACGAGGTAGACGAACACATGGGTGACATGCTGGTGCGCCAGCTGGGCGAAGAGATCATCCCGATCCTCGTTAAAGTCGTATGTCAGCCATTGGACGTGCTCCCCTGCAGAGATAGCGTTGAGCGTCGCGGTTTTGATCAGGGCCGCGTTGTAGTCGATGCCGACACCGCGGACGGCTGTTGTGCTGGTGGTGTGGGTTATCCTGTTTATGTGGGCGAGGAGACCGATGAGGAAGTCACCGTCGCCGCACCCGAGGTCACAGACGACGGACAGTGGGGTTATCGATGGAGGAAGGAGATCGAGGCGCATGAGGGTTGCTGCTGCTCGCATAGTGCCTGGACCGGTCTCGATGTAGGGTGCAAGGATTCCGGAATAGCCCGAGGGGATGTAGTCCAGGTCATGAAAGGCGAACGTTGACATTGACAAAGGAACACAGCCACAATTTGTGATGAAGTTGAAGGTTGCCATCGTTGGTGGCGGGCCAGCTGCCTTCTACGTCGCGTCTCGGCTGTTATCGCGCATCCCCGACGCGCCAGGCTCACCGCTTCTCCGCGTGCACCTCTTTGACCGCTTGTGGGCTCCCCATGGCCTCGTACGCTACGGGGTTGCACCAGACCACCCCGAGGTCAAGGCGAGTCGCGTACCGCGCCCTCTGCCAGCGCTAATCTAACCCAGAACTGCACCAACAAATTCGACCAAGTCGCCGCCGATCCGCGCTTTAGATTTTTCGGTAACGTAAATGTCGGAACGCGTCCACCTGAAGGGATGGAGCAGACGGTACAGCTCCCATGGTCTGAGATCAAGAGGAACTACTCCCATCTCGTTTTTGCGACGGGGTGTACGATGCCCGCGCTTCACAGTGCCCTCGCGGGCTCGCCGTGGTGTCTCCCCGCGCTCTCTTTTGTCCACTGGTACACCCAGCACCCGTCCGCACCCCCGGCCCCACCGCTAGAAGCAATACCCCATGTCTCACTCATCGGAAACGGCAACGTCGCCCTCGACATTGCACGCATACTCCTCACCTCACCCGCGGTGCTCGAAAAGTACGACGTCCCGCAGCCCGTGCTCGACGTACTCGCGCGTTCCGCCGTCCAGCATGTTTCCATCATCGCGCGACGCGGGCCTCTCCAGGCTGCATTCACCGCGAAGGAGCTGCGCGAGCTGACGAACCTCCCCGACGCCGCAATGGCGCCCATCCCGCCCGCGCTGCTCGCCCCCCCGCCCGGTGTGACCCCCACGCGCCAGCAGTCGCGCATCCTCACGCTCCTCGCTCAGGGTTCGCGAAATCCCTTTGGCAGCACACGCAAGACATGGGCGCTTGAGTTTTTCAAGAGCCCCACGGGCCTTGCGCCGCCCGCCGAGGGTGAAACGCTCCCGGAGCTGCTGCTGACGCACACGGCGCTCGACGAGCACGGGCGGGCCGTCCCCGCGGGCCCTGCGCCCCCGCTGCGCACCGCGCTCGTCGTCCCCGCACTCGGCTTCCGCGCGGAGCCCACCACGCCCTTCTTTGACCCAGCGCTGGGCCACTTGCGCACCGCGGCGGGACGCGTGCTGGGCGCGAACGGGCGGCCGGTCAAGAGTGTGTACGCGGCGGGGTGGGCGGCGACGGGCGCGCGCGGCGTGCTGGCGACGACGATGATGGACGCGTATGGCGTGGCGGACACGGTGCTCGCCGATGCGACCGCAGCCGAGGAGGGCCCGATTGCAATGGATGCGGATTCTGGGCCTCACGGCCGCCATTCGGTCCTACTCAACAATGCACAAAAGGGCGTCGACGTGGCGGAGGAGTTCCGTATGAACCCCACGCCGGCGAACGACTGGGCCCCGGAGCTCGCCGGAGTCATTTTCGACTATGAGGACTGGAAGCGCGTCGATGCGGAGGAGGTGCGTCTCGGTTTGGCGCTAGGGAAGGAGCGCGAGCGCATGGGGTGGAGAGAGGCGGACGCGTTCTGGCGGCGGTTGGTGCCCGCCGCATTGGCCCGGGGCAGGCCTAATCCAGCGCGCCCGTGGGCATCAACCCAGTCGACGGAGGCGCAGTTTGGATAACTTTGATTATAGATAGCATGTCAGCTGATTGGTGCCCCAGGGAAAGTAGTGTACGGGCACATAGAGTATTTAGTGGAAAGCTCACTGACCTGCAGCATTGCAAAGTGGATTAGATCGTCCAAAAAATTGAACGCATATCATAATAAAAATGAACCAGTTCACCTCGCTCAACTTGGCGTAGAAACTTAACGCTGAGGACTTATTTTGATGAAACGGATTGCCTGCAATCCCTCTACAATTGAGTTGAACTGCATTGGATTCAGCGTGATCCTGGCGTTCTCTTGGGAGTCCCAAATTCCAGTTCTCTCCTTGAAGTGGAAAAAGGCGATGAACTTACTTTGTCCAGGCTGCCCTTTCTGTAGCTGTCTGTGCTATGAATCCAGCTTGAGGCTCGAGGGGAGCGTACAAACAGGTGAAAATGGAGAGAGAAATCGAATTCGCGTCGCGTCCACAAAATAGGGGTTTGTCGGTTCTTATTTGGCGGACCTCGAGTCACGAGGCCGTAAATTGCCTTTCTGAGATTCGTTTTCGTCCAAAGACTTTGGTCGGTGGTCCGATAGCCTTAGGGTGTTTCAGACATCCCGATTTGAGCCCTAACTCTCTCATTTCGCCGCGGTTCCGGGCGCCAAGTTCCCAACTTTGATTCGCACGACGTGTGCTTTGTTAGTATATACAATGTCCACTACTATCCTCTCAGTGGATCTTCCCCCCGAGCTCATTCTATGCATCCTGGAGCACAGCGTGGGCCCACACGACATGCGCTTCGGTCTAACGATGCCCTATCGTGACTATCCGCTCCTGCGTAACACAGCTCTGGTGTGCAAGGCGTGGGTCGCGCCGTCGCAGACGCTCCTCTGGCGATATGTCAGTCTGTGCGGCCGCTCTGAGGTCAATCGGTGGATTGACAGCCCCACCCCGCGCCAATACGCGACGCTGGGGCTGTCGATACACGGATGGCAACTCAGGGATTCCAGTCTGCAACGTGTCCTGAGCAAGACGGTCGGGTTGCAGACGCTCCACCTCATGGCTTTTGACAGGGAGTTCATCTCCGCGGCCTGTCTCTCCGTGCCGGAACTGAAGGGTGGGTATTTCATCTTCAGCTACCCATTCCATTTATCGGCCCAGCCAGATCTGACCGCACTCATCCTGAGCGCCTGCCATGTTTCGACGGAAGACTGGTCTGGCAAGGTCGTCTTCAGCCTACGTTCCCTCCGGGTAGTGTCAACAAAAATACAGCCCCCAGTCCTCGCAGAGTTGTTGCGCACCTCTGCCGGGACACTCGAATCATTGGACGTCGACGAGCGGGGGGCGCCGGACACCCCGACGCTGCGGGGCTTGTACGCGAGCTTCCCCCGCGTCGCCCGCACCGTCCGAACTCTGCGCATCACCGACGCGTATACCTCTCTCGTTCCGCACCTCGCATCCTGCATCGCGCTTAAGCGTCTGGTGCTCATAAATGAGATTGGCACACACTTGAGACCGTTTTTCAACGCACTGTCGGCGCCGCTGGAGGACCTCTTCTTGGAGTCGGGGCCCAAGATGCTTGGCGATACTGTCCAGGCGCTCGACTGTCCGAGCCTCTCGCAGCTTCAGCGCCTCCATCTCGGGGTTGATATCATGTTCGACAGAATATGGGCTGAATGGCCGCCGCGCTTCGTACCAAGAGCCGAATTCGAATCTGCACGAACGATCCTTGAAGCGCGCAATATCACTGTTCTTCAAGTTGTAGTGAGCAATTTCCCCTGCCGTCTGCTGTTTCTTCATTGGCGTAATTCTACAGACTCATATCCCCGCGATCGATAAACCTGCTTGATGAAGAAAACTTGTTTCGTTCCCGCCATTTCGCGGCCCGTTTTAAATCGAGTCGTCTATGTTTTTTGATTCAACTTGTACATCGCGAAAATCCACCTCCCTTCGATGGACATTCGTTCGCTTAATCCACATCATATTCAACGATCCAGATCTTCAGCCTTCGGATCTATATCACGGTCCAATCACGGTCTCTTTTCCACGGTCATGGTGACGGGACCATACCGCAGTACCATCCTGGACCTCCCATTCGAGCTCGTTTTCCACGTATTGGAGCTCAACGTGAGCGCATACGATCTGCGCCACCACTGCACACCTGACCACGAGTATCGATATCTGTGTGGCACCGCGCTGGTAAGCAAGGCATGGGCCACGCCCTCACAAACTCTTCTCTGGCGATACATCAGTCTGCGCAACCCCTCTCAGGCGAGACGATGGATTGACAGCCCCGCGACTGGGCAGTACACGACGCTGGGACTGTCCATATATGGATGGAAAATAGAGGACGCAGTTCTGCGACGTGTTTTGAGCAAGACGATCGGGCTGCGAACTCTCGCGCTTTCGTCTTTCCAGTCAATCTCCGGCGCGTGCTTCGCCTTGCCGGAACTGAAGAGTCAGTTTATGGACCTCAGTTAGCTCGCCGTACACTCACCCGGTTATTTCAGACCTCACGGCGCTCGTCCTGCGCCACTGCACTGTGTCCGCGGAGGGCACGACATCCTTTTGTTTCCGCCTCCGTTTGTTCCAGACCTTTCATACTTGCGTAGACCCGGCGGTCATCAAGGAGCTATTCCGCGCCTCTGCCAGTACGCTCAAGTTCTTGGAGGTCGAAGAGGAACTTGAACAACACAACCCGACGCTGCAAGGCCTGTACGAGAGCTTTCCCCGCGTTGCCGCCACTATCCGAGCTCTCCGCATTACAAAACCATATAACCCCCTCGTCCCGCTTCTCGCCGGCTGCACGGCGCTCAAGCGCCTGGAGCTGACAGACGACGTAGGGGCTGCCTTGGCCGCCGCTATTTGCGAGGCACTGCCCACTCCGCTCGCGGACCTCTCCGTAGTGGGCCGTCCTCACGGCGTGCACAGGGTGCTCGACGGGATTCTCCAGGCATTCCCCCTTCACAGCCTTTCGCAGCTCAAGCACATTTATCTGCACTGGAAGCACGGCTTAGTTGAAGAGTCCATGCGAGATATCTTTCGGGCGCATAATATCAGGGAGCACCGTAGCCGTTTCTCGTCGTATCCTTGTGCTTTTTTCTTTTCTGTATATGTGATGTAACAGCTGCCTGAACTTTATGCTTTTGATCGAGATCGAAGTAAGAGTGCGATCGATTCCTGGGGCCGGTTCGGGTTGGGAGGTACGCAGTGTTGTTGCATTGACAAGCGACTCAGGGCAGAATCGCTCTCAGTCAACTGTAAACGGCTTGTGTTCTCCTGACGGTGTTGTCGACATCCCAAACCCATCTTCCACGACCTCCCCAAGCTCGAGGAGTTTATCCCGGACGAGTACTTCCCGGACATCCTCTACGTGAACGACCCGGACGACAGCACGGCCATCACCTCGTAGGTATCCCATGTGGATGTGGAGTAAAACCCTTTTGTACAAATCCTTTGCGTGATAATAATAACAATAATGCTGTCCTACTCCCGCCGCGTCCCTCGGTACGCCGCCATTTCGCGATTCCTCCGATAACACATGGTCAGTTCCGTGCTCTGCCGCCACACATACTGCCGCACTGCCGCGATGCTCATGTCCAGTGGCAACACCACGTCGTTGCAGAGGATCTCGTACAGATCCTCGGCGCGCGGCCGCGGGGCATCTGTCGGAGGCGGGTCGATCCTTTCTAGCTTCTCTTGCACCTGGGCAGACGTGGTCAGACGGGGAGCGGGCCCAGCAGGAAATGCCTCACGTGCACGACGAGTTTCCGAACACGCAGCAACCGACTTGCAGTGAGTTTTGATTGCGTACTGTGCGCGGTTAGCATGCGGTGCGCCAAATGAGCCTAATATAATACGCACGTATTGAGTAACTCGGGCAGTTGCTCTTCGCCGTCCCTCCCGACCCAGGGCAGCAGGACGAAGCTGAGTTTGATCTGAGGTGGCGTGCTCGGCATGCGATGCAGGAGGAGGAATTCAACGAGCCACAGGGGCATCGCCTCTTCCAACACATGCACGTCTGTCGCGGTGGACCCAACCGTCCCGCGATACACGGTTGTGAAACCCGGTGTAGCCTCCTCCTCGATTAGTAGTGAAATATGGAACGACAGCCCCAGCGTCGGCGCTTCGGAGGACGGTGGTGGGGTCAGCGGACCCGCGAGCAACAGTTGCAACGGGGTCTTCGCCGCCGGCTCGGGCACCGCTTCCTACGAGCTGTGAACATTTCGGCATCGCAAGGATACGAATATCTCCCACCTCGATAATGCGGGCCTCGACGGTGGTCGGCAGCACCGGTGTTGCGATGTCCGCCGCGCGCTTCAGCTTCCCAAAGCTTTTCAGCCGGCCCATAAGCCCTGTTGGTGTGCTCGGCGTGTGCGCTCCGGGCCCGCCCCACCCTGAAAAGTCGTCCGGCGCGCTTGGCGCGACACCACCCTGTATCGAGACCTGCCTCGTCCTAACGCTAAAGTAATCCGTCGGCTCGCGGTCCTTCCCTCCGACGCCTGTCTCGAGCGTCCCGCTGCGCACGCGCCATTGCGGCTGGGGCATCGGTGTCGCGTCGTTCCCGGGAGTTGCGGGCGACTGCGGGATCGAGGGCATCGCGAGGTGCTGCGCGTCCTTCCCGCGCACGTACAGTGGGATCAACGGCGTGAGGAGCGGCGATGTACCAGGAGGTGCGCCCGCTGCGGCCACGGGGGGCACGGCTGGCACCATTTTCGGCGCGGAGACGACAGTGGCGCTGCCCCGGCGGCGTTGCTCGTTCGTGAGGGACGGGCGCCGGTTGTGCGTAGTGTCGCTCGACAGGCTCGCACGGTGGTGCGCGGACGACGTGGTGTCCTGGCTGTGCGTGCTGTCTCGGCGGGGGCGACGAGTCCGCTGTTCCTCACGGATGAAGCCGAGGAACAGATTGCGCAGGACCCACTTCCCGATGTTGACTGTCATCGTGGTCAAATATCCGCCACCAAAAACGGAGACGGGAACACTTACACTTGGCCTCCTCGCCAAAGCGACGGTCGCCAGCAAACCCAACTTCGTCGGCGTAGATCTCGCTCTCGAACGAACGCTCGTTGATGTGCACCGTGAGCACGCCCGCCTTCGTGTCGATCGTCGCCCATGACGCGACGACCGCCTCGCCCTCGATCCGCTCGCGCACACGCTCGAGTGCCTCCCGCGGTCTCCACCCCTCCTTTCCCGCGCGCTCGATCCCACAAGCGCCGCCCTCGAGCGCCTCCTTTGTAAACACGCCGACGCATACTCCGCGCACGATGTCCCACACGCTGATTTCACCAACCGTGTCGACGCTTACGGCGTGCACACGGTCGTTCAGCACCAGCGCACGCACGAGGCCACGCTCGCCCGTGAGCGTGCCTATCGCATCGGGCACGGACACGAGCGGGTGCGCATCGGTGGCGAGCTCACGCGTGAGGTACGCGCGGCGCGGGTAGAACGGCGCGCTGCGCAACGGAGACGCGATGTGGGACTGGTGCGGCGACAGCGGCACGCGCAGTGGTGGGACGCTGACAACACTGGCGGCAGAGTAGAGCGTTGCGACTTCCGCGTCGCGCTCGCGTGCGCCACCGCGCACCGGGAACGGGTCGTTCGGTGATGTAAGTCGAATGAGGCTCGCGTACGGAAGCCCATGGCGCGTCTCGTCCTCGTCCCCATCATCCCCGTCGTCCGAAATCACGGACGGCGCGAGCGAGCGCGCGTAGTCACCATCGCCCTCCCCCGGACTCTGGCGTGCGTTTCCGTAGTTGGGGGTGCTCGCGCCGTAACTACCACTCGTCCCGTACCCGGATCCACCCACGCTGCGCGGAGGGATCCGCCAGCGCTTTACGCTCGATCCACTCGTCGCGGTCCACACGAGCGAGTCGTCCGCGACCACGATGCGATTTATCCCGCCTTGTCCGGCGGCGGGGCCCTCGTCGCGGCACACAAGCGCACACTCGCCGTCGCCGACATCACCGCCCGCGGGTACCGCGGCGACATCGACGCGCGAGACGAGGCCGGCGCGGTCGCCTGCATAAAAGGTGGCGAGCGTTGGGTGAGAGGAGAAGAGTGCCCACACAGAATCTGCGTGGTGCGTGAAGGTGTGCAGGCAGCGCTGCGTCGCGAGGGACCAGAGCTTTATTGAAGCTGTCCGATGTTAGTTGGAATTCAAACAGATTAGATGTGGGCGTACCGTCGGCGGAGCCCGTAAGGAGCTAGGGCAGGGTAAGCACAAGCAACTGGAAATGCGGGGGACGCACGTATTTCGCGTCCTCGGAGAGGAGGATGGCACGGATGTTGTCGGTGTGTCCGACGAGTTTGCCTAGGGTATGTTAGCACGGGTAGAGCAGGGAAATCATCGCTTGCTTACCGGATCGCTTGCCCGTCCGCGGGTCCCACATGCGCACAACACGCTCAGGGCCGCCCGACGCGATGGCGTGGCCAAAAGGGTCCGCTGCGAGGGCGTATACGGAGGACTTGGGCGCGTTGGCGTCCGCGGGGTTAAGGCTGATGAGGGGGCCCGGGGACGGGGCGCCGGGGGTGGCGGAACGGGTGAGATCCCAAAGCTTGATGGTGCGGTCAAAGGAGCCAGAAGCGACCCAGTTCTGGGTGCGGCACGCGGCGAGGCAGCGCACATAGTCGCTGTGGGTACCAATTATTGATGGGTCGGGAGCACCAGAGGCGTGTGGCGACCACGCCTGGACGGTACCATCGGAGGAGGCGGAGACGACTGCAGATGTTATCAACTAAACATGGAAAGTGCAAGTGCAACTCACGGGTCTGGTTGTAGTTACAGAGGAGGATGTCGTTGACCCAATCCGTGTGGGTCTGCACGCACTGGCGAAACGAGCTGGCCTGGATGCCATTGTGTTATCATATTAACAACGTTTGGAGAAAAAAGAAACGCACTCTGGTTGGTTCGCCGTCCATCTCCCACTGCTCCTCATGGGGCAGCTCACCATTGGATGGGTGGCGGCGGCGGGCAGCACCGGCGGTGACATCGCCGAGAATATCGCCATCGCTCGTCGGCCGCTCGTCTGCCTCCTCGCCCTCCTCGTCGATGGCATCATCTGCCCACCCAGTCAGTGCCTCCCATCTGCCGCGACGCGCCGCACTGTCCGGGGGTGTGCGACGGCGCATAGGCAGGGCGAGATCCCAGGAGAGAACGAGCCCATCGCGGCCACCAGAGTAGAGAATTCCCTCGGGCGCAGAGTGACCTGAAAGCTGGGTAGAGGTATCAAGTGCAAGAGCAGCGACGCCGAGACGATGGCGTGGATGGCGAGTTCGGGTGGCCTGGTCTAGGTCTGGAGGTGGTTGGTGCTTTGAGAGAATGAGCAGTGGGCGCACAAGACCCAGACGGACAGCGGTTTGTGAGGGCAATTCCAAGTAGGGGACAGGTTCATTTGGTGGCGGGATAATATAGGACACACGCCGTTTCGCGGGTGCCATGGACACTGCCAGGATCTTCGAGGCTGGCCCGCTCTGTACCGACTGCGGATCACGGAAAGATGATGGCGGGAACAAAGGCGCGCGTCGGTCGACAGCTCGGGTCTACAAAACCAGTAGATACATCTCGCGACATCGGTTCATGAACACACGATCGGATCACCCCATGACAAAAACCTTTCTTCAATGCATACGCTCCTCTGCACTGTACAGAGAGTCACCATACAAATGCCAGAGATGTCGATTAATTTCGCATATCCCTTCCATACAATTTAGGTGACCGCGAAGGAAAGACAAAGTCCAACTACTCGCATCTCAAAAATCGGAGCTAGATACCAATTCAGCGGCACCCGGAAATGTAACTGATTCTGATACATTCGATGTCGCACACTGGACTCGGGATTCGCATATCCTTCCAGGACACCAGTCATTACAATAATTGCATGGAATATCAACTTGAACTCAAGTTTTCCTCCCCGCGATTCACCTCTGCTTCTTACAGGATTGAGGAATGGCGTGAATCCTGTGTTAGCGAAGATCCCCTGCCTTTCCCTTGGATCGACGAACCTTTTCTCCCAACGAGATCGGGAATCTTCCCGCGGAGTCCCGGAATATTACGGAATGGCTCTTGAGGAGAAAGGAGGTGTGTAACGCATCGTCCGTCGGGATCTGACGCTTGGCTTGAGCATAGCCAGTCTTTTGCAACGAGTATCCAGACCGAGTACCATCATGTGCGGCCTCGTCTGACCGGCCCAGGGCTCGGTGGATCGCCATCTCTAGTATATTGTCTCGTTCGGCTGAAGAGACCTCGTGGCTCTGTGGTGGATACTCGACTCCAACTACTTGTTGATGATCTGTCTGAAATAATAATTCAACCTTCGACGAAAAAACACCCAGGGCTTGGGTTTACCTCCATCTCGGGTGTAATCAACTGTAATGATGATGCAGTTAGAACGAGAGGATCGTGGGGGCAACCCGTGCTAAACACCTATTGAAGAGATTAGGAATTCGGTTGAACCCAAGTTGACTGTTGTTGCGTTATGAAACAAAATAGAACAAAACACAATTGCTTTGTAAGCGACTACTCACACGCGCCCATGAACCATCCAAGTGTCCGAGTCGGTACGATTGTTGTTTCTGTCATGGCGACCTTAGGTTCGGTCATGGTGACCTTAGGCTCGTTCAGCCTTTGGGAGAAAGTCCGGCGCTGACTCTCAATAGTCCTTGTCGAGTATCTGAAACATCGTGATCAGTCGCCCCAACTCAGCAACGCGGGACTCAAACAAAACCCACCAGAACGAGTTGTGGAGGTATGCCTTGTATATACCTTTGTTCCAGTGTATTTCCGACAATATTCGGTGCCAGCCGGTGACCGAGGAACAGCTCAATCGCCACTATTGGTTTCAAGGGTGGCCCTTGAAAGCTAGTCATTATGAAAGATTCCTGCCACCGGGCAAGACCTCGAAGACCGCGTCGAGCATGGAGAGCCACAGAGCCAGATTGACCCTTATACAGTACCTCAGGACCATCTTCCCTCCCACCACCTACGCTTCGGTCCTTTACGAGACCTTGGACAAGAACGGTATCGTCGACACCCAGCGAGTTGTTTCGAGAGAGCATGATGTATCGGTTGTGTTCGTGGCCATCAACTTTGGCGAAGAGAAGGGGCAGCCCCTCGCCCCGGGCCCCAGCGAACAAGGAATGAAAAAGCTACGAAAAGTATTTTTTACCCCTACCTCTTGGGCGCGCGATAGTCTCCCAAGACAGCATTCCGACCTGTACAACATCAATGACCCCGCGTGGCGGAATCCAGAGGCGTATGAGATAGCAAAGTAGTTATAAGTAACCAAGATGTATTCTAACTCCATGTTGAGCAGAACAGAGCAAAGACTCAGTTGAAGGTATTTGCGAGCGACCAGGCCTAGATCCACTTGAAGAAAGATCTCTGAGAGCTGTATGTACTACTATCAGTAAAACTACACATTCTGCTTTGGCATCTTCTGGCTTTCAGCCTCATCTTTGAAGGTCTTTGTCTTGGGCGAACCATCTTTGGTCTTGGGCTGCCCATCTTGGGATGTCTTGGGCTTTCACAAGCCGTCTTCTGTCTTTGAAATCTATCTTCCAATATATTTTTTTCAAAAATTTACCGGGTGCAAATTTTTGTCAGGTTCCACTTCGAGTTTTCATTGCATTGAGTATTCCCATAGCGAGTAATTTACTGTTGAAAAGTGAGACAGCGAGACAAAATAAGATACTTCCACCCGGAAGCTACAGAATATTGATCTGGATGGATAATTCATTGTGGGAGTATATAACCTAGCATTTGGTCATCGATTCAGAGAGGGATATTCCAGGGGAGAGCAACAGACGGCAAACACCGGAAGAATTGACACAAGTCATTCAAACTCCGCTCGATCATGATGCGAAGCCACGCAACTGCGGATGGCGTGATTTGATGCCATCATCTGGTTCGTTGCTCTCTGCCTTCATCTTCTCCCTCTTCTCCCGTCGCCTCTCGCCCACCTCCGCCTCCGTCCTTTCTAGTTCGTCCCCCTCTCAATGTCTCGCAAACACTATCATATATATTTCACCCCCACCTCTCGCGGCCTTCTCTGGACCATCACAAGATATGACGGCTGCAAATCCACCGCGTGTTACTGCTGCCCACGACCAGTGCCGGATTCTGTCTTGTCCAAGTTAATCTGTGTCCCTGCTACAAGTTGTGCAATCCTCCAAGATGATAATCCGGGCCCCTCAACGCTGCAAGTACACGTAACACCGGCGACACCGCTCTGTATCGAGTCTACCCTGCCGTTATCTGTGCGGAGCAAGTCAGCAACGGTGGTTTCCCAAATCCTATTCCAAATCCTGCACCATTCAAGTCCATCGTCGAAGGCTCCGGCCGTTGTCAAACAAGTACCACACTCCACTTCCGCATGCTTGGGCGCTGCTCTGCTTCAAGCCCCATCGGTTTCGCATTCACCTCCCGTGTTGTTGGTGCGTGCCACCAACGTCCCATCTCCTCTTCACTGTGCTCCCGGCGTTTCTCTGCATTGTGTCGCTTTGAAGCCTCACATCATGCCTGCTCGTTATCCCCATCCCATCCCCGCCATCTCGCATGATCGATCTTGTCGCCATGACATCTGGTCCTTTTCTTTTCCCCAGGCTTACATAGCGGCGTTGAATGTCTATTTCCGTAGCTTGCTGTACTTGGATACGTACTACATGTGCATGAATACTTGTTTTTATTCAATTTTTTGATCTTTTAAGCTCTTTCAGTGTATCTTTGAAAATCTTTGAGAAAGGCCTAGGCCAGCTATGATACGTCTTTGGACATCTTTCCCAAGACCAAAGGTCTTGGCTAAGATAGAGGGACCTGGTTAGCCAAAGACATGTGTCTTTGGAAAAAACAAGTCTTTGGTGTCTTTGGCATCTTGCCAAAGATGCCAAAGATGCTAAAGCCAAATGTGTAGTTTTACTGATTAGTATGTACTATGTACGCAAATGCTACTTCGCAGACAATTTTAAGAAGAAAGTCGCAATGCCCCGTTGGGTAATCCTTCGTATTGTATAAAACGACACTTATAGGAGGAAAGCGGTTGGAACTCTTCACAAAACGGAACTGGATTGAACGTACGTGTAGTCGATCATGGAGCCTTCTATCGTGTCACAGGTCTCGTCTTAGCCAGGGAACCAGGATCATCGTAATGTAAAATAAATGAAAGACTGGTACAAATCGAAATCGCTTTCGAAAAGCGCCCTCGCAAGGTAAAAGACACCGTCTGGTAGAAATGCAAACTATAGTGTCCTCCATGAAGCTTGGCATCTGGATGGTGTTGTGGTTTCTGCAGACGACCCCCAACAAGCTAGAGAGGTGCTGGAGAGGCTGAGCGGTATCTGGGAGTCGCGGTGAGCAAGGCGGCGCATATTCACTGGCAGGATGTCGAGATGTCACGGGTAGTCCAATATTCCAGTTGGTCCAGGTTTCCCAGATGTCAGGTTTGCATGAAATCAATGAAGGACATGTCGAGAGGCCGTGGAGGAAGCAGGGCAAAAGCAGGCAGTCGCGGAAGACGTTTGTCTCCTTTGTTTGTCTTAGCATTTGTCTCGGACATATATGACTAATCAAGCTCATCCTATCCTATCCTATACTAGAAAACACAAGGTGACAGGCACAGCCCCAAAAATCATGTGAAAAGTCACGTTACCTCGGTACCGAAACACATCGGCCGCAAATCTGCGCTCGGCCGATGACATCATGTGATCTACCACCTGCGCCGCCTCAAGGCTTATTGCCTCGAGTGCATGTAGGCCTTGAGGCTCAGTTGAGGCTCAGTCTGCCTTGCTTGCCTTTCACCCCCATCATCTCCCTGCTGTTCTCCCTCACTGTAGGTTGCTTTTTGCTCCTTGGCTCCTCTTTTGACACAAGTTCTCTCAACAGCATATATTCACCCCTATCTTGATTTGGTAACTGCAGTGAGAGTGCCTCAAAACATCTGTTTGTACCTTTTCATGTATGTTTTTCAATGGTTCATACTACTCATGCAGGGATCAAACTCCCCCAAATACTCCACAGCGCATTAGACAGGCTGCACAGCAACAGGAACGCAATAGCCACACTCTGGACAGTCCCCAGAGACACCGTGTACCTGCATTGCCTTTACAGCTGCCTCCTCCTCCCAGCCCTTTTGTTCAGCATGGCCCACTTTTAGATAATACTCCTGGAGATATCTTTGGTGGACATCAGATTCCACCTCAGGCTCCTGATTTAGATGCTGTGCGCCGTTGCTTAGCTGAATTGCGTCCTCCACTTGAGTTTCAGCCTCAACCTGCTACCCGCTACAGCTTTCTGAATCAAAATGCTGCTGCTGGCCCATCTCGACCTACTGGACCTCTGGCCCAGCCCAATCAAAATTCTATTGCTGGACCATCTCGACCTACTAGACCCCAGGTACCACGTAATCAAAATGCTATTGCTGGACCGTCTCGATTGGCTGGACACGAGCCCCAGCCCAATAGAACAACAATGGATGCTCTTCATGATTTAGAGGAACACAATTCTCCTCCCAATTCCCAAAATCTTCCACCCATTCTATTATCACAAAATGCACGGCGTGCAGCACAGGCACGATTGGCAGAATTGCGCAGACCATACAATTTTCAGCCTGCTCCATATAACCCAAGACAAACTCTACAGGAGAATTTGGCACGAGGTGCACTGCAAGAGCCTCAGCCTCAACAACAGGCTCCACCACCTCAGCCTCAGCAGCAAGCTCCAGCACCAGAACCTGATTTCAATCTTGACCAGGATTTACCCCCAATGGAGGATGAGCCAGAGCCCAATTTTCCTGGCTTTATAAATATTGCAGATTTACCAAAATATGCTCAGCCCTTCAATGAGGCTAAAATCGAGCCTATCTCCCTGGGTCCCATGGACATTTCATGCTCTAGATGTGGTGCACGCCATTGGAAGTGTGAACAGCTTTCAAGTTCCAGGCCTCTGCCATGGCTCAAGAGGAATTTTAACTCGAGTTTCCTCTCGAGTTTTGGAGATCCGCCTCATTGGTGGGGACCATCGTGGCAAGACAGCATTTATTCCCCGAATAACCCTTACACCATCTGAAAAGCAGGTCGGAATCTGCATGAAACGCCGCCAGTTCCCTGTCCGTCTTGCTTTCTCAATGACAATCAACAAAGCCCAAGGCCAGTCAGTAGACTATGTTGGTCTTGACTTGCGAACCGATGTCTTTGCTCATGGTCAGCTTTATGTTGCTCTGTCCCGATGTTATATCTGTGCACATTCTGACCCTTTCTACACAGCTCCGGTTTTCCGGAGCTTCCCGGAAGTTCCCATCACTTCCGGTCATGCCTTATTCCAAATGATTACTAAGCCCATCATAGCCACTCCTTCCTTACGACTCTCCGGGCTTCCAGGACCATTGGTCATTTCCGCCTAGCCATTCCGCTCATTTCCACCTTCCGCATTCTCAGGCATATCCGCCATTCTATTCCCTTCCATTTCCGCAACCTCCGGCACAGCCACCTGCTCCGGTTCGATCATCCTTTCTGCGGAACCTTACCATCTCCATCACCGTGCTCTACAATCCGTTCCGTTCCGCCCAACCGGCTTGTCTTCTTCCGAGGACTCTCCAGGGATGTTCCCACGCTTCCAGTCAGGTTCGTATGCTTGCAGGCCGTGCGATGATTTGTTCCCACGCCTCCGGAGCCTCCGGCCCTTTTCCGCAGTGGATCAGTTGGCCATCCATTCGAATGCTTCCATCCTCTCAGCTCGTTTCCATGGCTGTGCCTCCGGTTCCGCTCCGAACCGATCGGACCCTCCGGCCCTCCGAACAGCCCTCCGGAAGCTTCCCACGGTTGTCCATGTGTCCGCTGCCAAGCGGGTTTGCATCATATCATATTACTACGTCTTTCCTTTCATCTGTCTTCTTCTTTATTGTGTCTTATAAATCTTTCCCATGCATTTCCTTTTTGGGACACTACTTATTGTTACGTTCCCAAGTCTCCTGACTTATCCATTTACAGTATTACAATAAAGGACTTATCTATATAATCCCAGTAGATTACATTCTGTACTCTATCTGGAAAATTAACGTTATTCCATGGCTTCCTTCATGGACTGAGTCTTCCTTCAATCTTGACTTCATTCCGGAGTCTTCTCGACACCTCCGGATCTTGTTTGTCTTTGTTATTCTTTCCTCCGGTCATCTGCATTCTTGGCCAAATCCCTTCTGCTTCGTCCAGAGCCTCTTCGGTTCCCTTCCGGGCATCCTCCAAGTCTCCCGCACTGTCACAGATCAATCCCGGTTCCCACGCCCTCCCTCCGGAACGCTTCCGGTCACACGGGTCCCATCCGGGATGTGCATCGCTTCCACAAAGTCTGTTACATTTGTGTTGGGCTCCAACGGAGTTTGTTCGCTTCCACCAGCTTCCTCCGGATCACTCCGCACCCCTTCCGGTACCCGTCCGGGTCCATCGGGGGTCACGCGGTTACCTCCGGAATCTTCTATCCTCATTCGTTCTCCGTCTTGTTTCGGCTCGATAGTCAGACAGTTCGCTCACCCTTCCGAGCTGTGGTGTTGCGAGAACAGCCGACAGGAGAACCTCCGGTCTTCTTCCCGACGCTCCGGACTTGCGTCCACGTCCGGAGATCCCGGAGGTCTCTCTTTCCTCTTTTGGCTCGGCATATAACACCCGATGTACATCCAGCCATAGAGTAAAAGCACTATTTAATCCGGACAATTATGATAGTTGTATCACAAAAAATGTAGTATACAAAGAAGTATTAACATAATAGTTTGTGCCATTTATGAGAAGCCGCGCCGAAGGCACGGGTCTTATACTTGTTTGTATAAGAGATTGAACCTAAACACGTGATCAATATGTTCAACTTCCAATATCGATAGCTTTAACACCCGTGTCTTCGACGCGAGAGTTCGCAAAGACACGGTGGATACAGAGTTCCGGGGTTCGAAGGGGCCACGGCGGATTCCGAGAGCTCACGTGCAAACCATGTGACTTTATCACCTGATTTCTGTGGCTGTGACCGAGCTCTTTTTATGTTTAGGATTCCACAGCTTTCCGACGTCATCCAATAACTGGTCGCATTCCGTATATGGGCCTTTACATTATCATTTAAACATAATACCCTACATAAAATCATAGCGAAAAGAACCAGGGAGGGCCATTAAACTGGGAAAGACAAAGAACGAACTGTTTCGATCCATGCAGCGTTGGCGCCTGGATACTGTTGAAGGTATACATATTATAAAGAACATGGAGGGTGAGTGAATCCATAATTACCTCCCAGACCATTGCGCCCGCATCTGCAAACATTTTGAGTTTCCAAGTTTCACAAAAAAAAACAAGTAACTCACCCCATCCCTGAGCCTTCGCTGTTTGGAGACACGTAGCGAGAGTCGATGCCGACATGAAACCATTGGAGGCCTCACTGGATGTTCCAGGTTTTCCTATGACCAGCTTGTCGAGTGGTACTCCACTGGCGGCGATTTGGAAAAGGGCGGTTTCGGGCCACGTGCTCGACGACTCGGTCAAAAGGCCCGCACATGTCGTGTATTCGGTTGCTCCCTCTGGGAATGCAGAGTTCATGGATATATGTATGACTGAATGCATTTCATCCACGTACGGTTGTAAAACTTCAAGTCGTCGGTAAGCACGTCGGCTTCGTAAAGGAGAAACACGTACTTGGACGTTATACCAGTCTATCATACTCCCAACGGCGGAGTTGATTCTCAAATAACCGCCTCCTCCCCAAATTCCAGGAGCAAACCAGGGCGCAACGGCTAAAGGGTCGAGGTTAGGATGGAGGCCACAATGTTTTCAACATCATGCTTACGAGCGTGCGTCAGTATGTATGTACCTTGAGGGAGGAGAGTCCGGAGTTGGGTAGTGAAGCTTATGACCCATTCCTCGGCCGCGCCGGTGCCGGCGTCAAAACTATGATAAATATTAAGAGAAGAACAAGGGCAAGGCATCAAACGAACGCGTTGAAGTCCTGAGAGAAAGGATGAAATTAGACAAAAAAAAGGAAAACTTGGTAGATTAGCGGAATGGTTCAACTTACCTCGTAGTCGACATCGATACCGTCGAGATCAAACTCAATTACCCATGCCGCCATCGTATTAGCCTGTAAACAGTGCCTTGAGCGCACTCCATAAGAAATGAAGATGATTTTGAACCGTCGCGATAGGATCGTCTCCAGAGCTCGTGGGAACATCGGTAGAACCGAATACTGAAACGATGAGTTGGATTCCTGCAGCAGCATATTGTGCTTTGACAGATGCTCTTTCTGCGGCCGTCAACTGCGTCCATTCTTCGGCCTGCCCAAACGTATTCAGTTCCAAAATAACGACTTAGAAAAAACCACCGAACACCTTGTCGAATGCTCCTTCCGTGAGGAGGAAGGCAAGGGCGCTGGGGAGTGGAAATTCAACCACAAGTGGAACGAGATGAATAAATGACTGACAAAACATTGAATCCCTGTATGACGGAGAGACGGTCATTAACAACTTTCTGGCGCCGATGGATTTCATTCTTACCGCAACGTCGGCTACCGCAGGTGGTCCAGTGACGCCGGAGACAAACTGGTCGCTGCGTTTAAACGAAATAAGATGTATGGATGCAAATCGGATCCAGATGCGGACCTGTATATCAGCCAGTGCGGCGCAGCAGGCGTGGCACGAGCCAAGATGTCTCGGGCTTGCTCGTCAAGGCCGTCGAAGATCGTTGTATTGACCGCTACCGAGTTGACTCGAGTGGAGGATAGAAAAAGGGTCGAGATAGCGATGAGACGAGTGAGGGATAAGGACAGCATTTCAGTTCCAACAGTGAGCCTGGACTGCAGCGCTCACATTACTCATTCTACTTTATATCTTTGCGGTGTGAAGCACAAGAATGCAGAATACGATCGAGCACATGGGGGCTGAAATTTTCTGGCGGCAGCTGATACTCGATAGTACTCGCCGACACACCAACCGCTTGAGAGACACATAGAGGTCGAGCACAATGTCCTACAAAAGTCTTTCAGTTTACTGTCACAAAGAAGTAGTACACACAATGCAATGTGAAGATATAGCGATAAGACTCAGATAACTGGAATAGACTGACCGATTTCGCACTTTCCAGGCCAAGTACTAGCAAAGTGAATCCAGCAGACGCAGTCACGATGTCTTCCCGAGCGCTCGATCCCTAGTGGTGGACGGGAGATAACGGTGGTCGGACCTGGTTCTCGGCGAGCCCGCATGGTTCAAATCCGCAAGACTTGTGAGGGCAGCATATTATCTCATGCTCTCGGTGATACCGGTCAAGAATTGCACTTCCTGAGGTGAGAGTTCAACGGGATCCAAATTAAATCGCAGGTTCACCAGTGGACCAAAAGGTGGGAATGCTGTTCTGTAGAACAACATCGTGTATCTAACCCTGGTACCCGCATTTATGGAGAATTTCCTCCGCCACGTACGGTGTAGTTACTATCGCGACCAAGAGGACTTCCTTCGGGAAGCAGGGACCGGAGCAGGTGAGAAAGAACGCCTCGGGTGAGAACAATAAGCATCTGTATGCCGGTAACTGGAATCCCCGAACACATACCGCAGCCGCAGAGTATGATACGACGGTCCCGCAGCGGGGAGGCCGACGAAGCCTCGTGGCATTGAGCATCCTGATATAGTTCAACTCTGCTCCACCTCCAGCTGGCTCGTTGATAGCGATATCCCATGGTAAGTATCAGTTGACCACTTTGCCAAGCAGCTCAAGTTTGGTTCAAGTTAAGTGCGCTCTTCCCGGTGATATAGGACGTGCTGACCCGACTTTTCCCAGTGAAAATCGTATCGGAGTCCGTTACATAAATGGGAAGCCGACGGCTTTTTGACCAGAGTAGGTGATGGAGTAAAGAAGGCCGGCCGGCGGCGGAATCGTCGGGCCGCCGATTGATCACGTGTCCCCATGGTTCAAAACTCAAATTTGTGCCATCCGAAAACAACGCCAGTGAACTCGCAATGCAAAAGCTGAGGCCCCGTTCCAGTAATGTGAAGCGAAAGCAGACAGAACAAGTGACCCCAAGTTGTGAATACAAAATACATCCGAGTGAATTTCTTCCTCATTTCTCGACCGGCCATGACACTCCGCGTACGGTTTGAATCCACGAGGAAGCTGCTCCAGGATACTGTAGCGAATTTTACCAATTTTTGAGGGAGGTAATTGCAGCGAGAAACATACCTCCCAGGTGCTGACCCCAGCCGCTGCGGTGAAATGTCAGGACAACAGTGATATGTAGATCGTACGATGAAGACGCACACCATCCTCCGTTCTTGGCTGTCTCTACACATCCAGTAAGAGTAGCTGGGGTAATGTAACCATTATCAGCGGAAGTATTTGTCGCCGGCTTTCCGAGAACCAGCTTTCTTAAAGGAACTCCATTGGCAGCTATTTGAAAAAGCGCAGATTGGGGCCATTGGCTCGAAGATTGGGCTAAAGTATTGGAGCAAGTGGTGTATTCTGTGTCTCCTTCTGTAAATGGTATGGGAATGTGACCAAATGAAGGAGGAAATGCTGGCGTACGGTTATAATACTTGAAGATGCAGGAAAATCAGCGATGCATCGTTTCATTCGGGGCACCCTCACCTGGATATTATACCAGTCGATCATATGTCCAACGCTCTCGTGCACTTTGAGGTAGCCACCACCGCCCCAGATACCAGGAGAAAACCTGCGATCGTCTTAAAACTATTACGCTCAGGTGATAGAGGGGTCATTACCAAGGCGCGACGGCTAAAGGTTCGAGGTTCAGATGGCAGTCACATTGTTTCAACATCATACTTACGAGCGTGCGTCAGTATGTATTGACCCTGAGGGAGGAGGCTACGAAGTCGAGTGGTAAAATTTATGATCCACGCCTGGGTTGAGTTTTAAGTTTTAGTCTGTGGAACAGCAGTATATTCCGCACCTCTGCCTTTCCGTCCCCCTTGTTGACAGCCGTGAAATCCTAGGTAATTTGATGAATTACCGCATAGCCCGAAGAGGGAAAGGTCGAATCCCACCTCATAATCGACGTCAATACCTAAAATAACGAGTCAGAATTATCGTAGCATCCGTCCGTGAGATAGATAGTACCATCGAGGTCGTACTGTCTTACCCATTCGGCCATAGTTTCCGCCTTTTACTCCACAATTAGTTCCAAGTGTTCAGGAGGACAAGGAAACAAATGAACCGTGGAATTCGGATCGGTTCCAGAGGTTGTTGGGCTCTCAGTGGATCCAAAAGCCGAAACGATGAGTTTAATCCCCGCAGCTGTATATTGTGCTTTAATGGTCTTCCGTTGGCTGCTTGTCAAAGACGACCATTCTTGCACCTTGGGGGGGGGGGAGGGAGGGATCATTTTGGGGTGTAATGAAGGGATAAAATGAACGAACCTTGTCGGCAGGACCACTGGCAAGAAGGAATGAGAGTGCACTGGAAGATTAATATATGAGCAAAGGGATAAGACCACGGCAAAGGACGACGGACAAGACATTGAAACCCTGGGTATTGAATATGACATGGATTGTACGGATTTGATTCACAGGTTCCCACCTTTATAGCAGACACCGCCGGGGGACCGATAGTTCCCGGAGTTTCCTGGTCGCTGTACACCAAGAAATGGGGCGAAGAATGGTTGTGGACCGCCGAATCATTGGCCAATGATGTTGCATTGACTGTTGTGGAAGTAGTACGACCGAAATAAAGGAAAATTGGGGCGATGGCCGCAAAGCTGGTCCAACGAAAAGAAACCATTCTGATGGGGCCAATTGGCTGGGATCGAGAAGGTGCGGCTTGAACATTTCACGCTGGCAATTGATATCGTTTATACCCTCTCGGTGGGAAGCGCAGAATTCTAGAATAACGAACACACGCGGCACAGAGAACCGAGTAGAACCCGGGTATCGTAAACAAGAGAGTGTAGAATTTCCACAGTGCGTCCGACCTGGCCTGACCACTGAATATGTCAGAACCGGGCCGAATGAGATCATCTTGGGATCATAAAATCTCACCGGCTTGGATGATTCAAATTCGCGTCTTTGTAGATTTATGAGAGCCATAGTATCTGACCTCTTGGTGGATCCAGAATACCGCCAAATGAAATTCTTGTGGTTTGAGGCCCGGGCCGAGTTCGGACAAAGTTCGGTTTCGGACGGCACCTGATCTCCACGTCTACAAGAGATTACACCTGATCACGAACGAACGACGCGCCAAAAATGCTGCCCAATTAAATCCGAAACGTCGCAGCGAAGATATTAGAATATGTCAGAAGACGGCAATGAGCTTGGATCCCTAATTAAAACATGTCAGACTCGCAACACAATCGAACCAATTATTGCCATGTTGGATTGATTCAACGCTCTAGTGAGTAAAGAGAACAGTCCCCAAATTCAGTAATAACAATCGGAAGGGGAAGGATGAATGGAGGAGATTCATACCATCACACTCTGTCGACATTGCAAGTACGTGTCAATAGCACAAACGTGGCATGAACATTTCGTAAACCGCGGGTATCCGATATCCACCGCCGGCGCCGCAGCACTGCGAAATGGAGCATCGGAATTTCAGAATTTCTTCAAGTTGGGTGCATGAGGTTGAAAGAACTGAATGGAAAGAAAGTTGAGTAACCCGACTGCGGAAGATAAAATTAGAAAAACAGATTCGATGATTTTAAAAACGTTTCGTACTGTCGCGCCGGCCAGCAGGTTAGAGCAGCTGGTATTGAGACGAAGAAGTCGAAGAACTTTTGTCGATGTCAGGTGTTGACAAGCTGGCCATTTCGGCCCGGTTGGCACGTGCTCGTTAGTTTGGGAATCTCAATCGACGTTGAGATGCCAGAGAAAAATAAATGAGACCCCGCTGGGTTTAATATTATCTGAGTCGTATCCAGAACGTACTCGATGCCTCCAGGAAATTGTCGAATCGCAAAATCGTTATTTATCTGTCAAGTTTAAAATTCTAAGCATTTGCAACCGCAGACCGAACGGACTGTCTCGATCCGTGCCGCTTTCGCACCGGGATACTTCACAAGACTTCCCTGAAAACAAAACATAAAACCCAGATGTGGACCGTACCTCCCAAACCATAGCTCCACCGGCTGCACGAAGACAGTGAGTAGAATGTATCGTAGAAAGAAACAAAAACACATCTTTGGCTGTAACCAAACACCCTGCGAGTGTAGCGGCGTCCATGAAGCCGTTGTTGGCGTAGCCCGTCCCGGCGGGCTTTCCGACCACAAGCTTATCAAGGGCAATGCTGCTGGCGCAGATCTGGAGGAGCGCACTGCTCGGCCACGTTGTCGATGACTCATTTATGAGACGCCGCGCATGTGGTGTACTGGGTTGTCCCCTCTGAAAAGAAAACCTCACAGTTAAATCAATAGTGGCACATGGTTCTTCTCACGGTTGTAAAACTTGTAGTAATTGAGTGGAAGCACGTCGTTTCATGGCAGTAGAAAAAGCTTGGACTTACTTGGACTTTGTACCAGTCTCTTATGTCACCGACCGCGGCGTCGACCGCGAGGTACCCGCCGCCTCCCCATATGCGAGGAGAAAACCTGAATGGACGATAAGTACGAATTATGATGGCATTGTTCGATGCCCAAAGCTTACCAGGGTGCGACGGCTACGAATGATCATCGTTGTGTGTGCAATGGAGAGTAGAGAGTATTACACACGGGCATGGGTCACGATGTGCTCACCTACAGGGAGGATAGTGCGAAGTTGAGTCGTGAAACTGGTCAGCCAGTTCTAGTCCAAGAAATTAGTCGAGAAAGCAGCAGACACCGAGTGCTTACCTCGCCAGCTCCCGTTCCTGCCTCGAAAGCAGCAAAATCTTCGTAGTCAACACCCACCCTGTGAGAGTATTGGTCGTGGTCGTGGTCGTATAAGGAGAGTCACGAACCCATCGAGATCATACTCGACAACAAAGTTGGCTATGGTGGTCACCTTATTCGTCAACATCCGGAGGACTAATGGAGCAGAGACTTGCCAGAGCGATGGGATCGGCTCCGGTTGTTGTGGGTTCATCAGAGGAGCCGAAAGCGGAAATAATGAGAAGTGTAAATTCAGCAGCGACGTACTGCGCCTTGGCAGTCGCGCGATGTGCCGCAGTATAATCATTCGCCCATTCGTAAACCTTTGGAATGAAAATCAGACCAAATTTCGTACAGCATCTCTGAGACGAACCTTATCCCAGGGTCCCTCTACAAGATAAAAACCAAGGATGTCGGGCATGTATGTGAGTTCAACGATTGGCCATATCTACGGACACGAACAAGACGGTAGCCCTGGAAAACGATGTGAATGAGATAGCAAGAGACAGATGTGACTTACCATGACGGTGGTCCCGTCGTTCCAGATACGTAGGCATCTCCGTAGATGACCCAGTAGGGAGACGAACCTGAGAGCCTGAGAAGCCTGCGAATTTGCTTCCGTGGCAACCTCTGTCACGCTGGGGGCTACAGCGCTGACGTAGTGGAAGGCGAGAAGCGCAGACGTGACAGCAACAAGACGGGCCAACGCGAAGGCCATCTCAGCAGCGGCCTAACGAGGCATTCTCTGCTGGCCCAAATTTATAGGTCAGGGCCAGCGTGATAAACGAGATAATGATGCTAGACAATAGTTTTTTCCAGACGATGAAGGTGTCTTCGGATAAGAGGGAACTTGGCCACGACAAGTTCAAAATGGGTGTGGGGAAATTCTTCATAGCTGAATGACCATGTATGTTGAATTCTTGAGCCCCTCTCCCGAAAGTGACGCTTTGGTGAGAGTGTCGCCAGTAGAGTCTACACTCGGCCCTCCGAGTCGTCTGAGAAGACGTTTGCAAAATAATCAAATGGGCAACCAGCCGACGGTCGTGATTTCCTTAACTTGTCCAACCTCGCGAAGAATCGAATTCCAACAACAGCGCTCGTGTCCTCATCCGTAGCGCGAAGAGCACAAAGATGTGTTCTTGATGGACTCTGGATGGCGCTAGTCACGACACGGATACCAGAGAAGTACGCATGGCAAACTTGAAAAATCACCAGGAAGTCCCAGCTGTCTGTTCTGCCGTGTCCGTCGATGCGCATCAACTATGAGATTCAGGAGAAACGAGCAACGTCGGACTATATGGATTTTCAATCAGCAGATACGCTAGTTTCGCAGAATGTGACTCAAGCAGCTGATGGTCGCTCCGACGAGGTGCCAGTGGAGGCTGATAGTTATTTGCTGTTATCTTTTTGAGGAGCGTTGGATGATAGAGGTCAAGGGGGAGTTAGACGCATTGTCACTCCCTTCCCCTGCCGGCAGGCAGCCTTACCGGAGCTTTCGGGCCTGTTATGTGGTTCGGCCGAGGAGTCCGGAAAGTGCAGACGCCAGCGTTGCCAGTGGGCACTCATGAATTCGTAGCGGTTACTGTGCTCGGGAGCGCATACTCATAATGTCCTGCAGCTGGTGCACAAGGTATGGTCGTCGCAGATGCTTCTCTGGCGCGCTCCTGAATATGTGAGTATATCAACCTTTTAGACTGTTCCACACAGATGAATTTCCTCTATTCCACCACCTGCTCCGTCCCGATTTCAATTCAAGTGGGCTCATGCGACCCAGTCTGTCTCGTTCGTTTCTGCCCACTACCCGGAGCTATCTGGGAATCAAGGAAACAAAACAGAAACCGTTAACGTTTCGAAGTCAGAGCAAAGGACGCCCAGAAATGGTTTAGCGGAAGGCTACAAGGGTCGTGTGATTCTCGAAGAACTTCATTTACAGGGCTCAATAGAGAATGTACGAATCTAAGATCAAGCGATATCGATAGACCGTGTCCAAAACATCGTCTGTATAATGAAATCGTACGCATTGTCCTTGCATGTATTTTCGTTCACCTATCATGATCAATTGTCGGTCAAGTAAAGTTTCTAAATCAATCAGAGTCGATGAACGGCCTATACGCAGGGAGAATATTGACTTACGATCACCATGGCAGGAAAATCGGCGTAGTCAGAGTTATAAACGTCGACATCTCCCACGAAATGGATTTCATTCTCATGGGCGTCAAACACAACGGTAAGAGGCGACGTGGTGCCATCAGGATCCATGTATCGTGCTGCGCAAGGTGCGTTAGGGCTCCGGGCTATGAAAGAGTAAAGTGATCCACCTTCGAGCTCTTTCGTGCTTGAATTGACGGACCAAATCGTTGATTGGACAAAAGCCTTGTCAGAGACTGGGAAGAAAATTAGGCCGAAGCGTCTAAGCTAATAGCAAGGGCAACCTTGATCCACGTTGGACAAGGCTACCTTCCTGAATTTCGAATTTCGCATCAGAACAGCAGAGAAAAAAAACATGTGTGGTTTTCACTGACGGGAGGTCACGAAGCGCGAGATTTCCAGACGTCACCGCTCCTAAATAGGAAGGCGTACTAGATGGACTCGGGTTCTAGAGATTACGTTCAAACTTCCAGTCGAAAATCATCGGAATTAACATACGGTGATGATAAGATCAAACCGTTCTCCTCCAGCCATGGACCGAACGCGCAAATCCCCAGAGCCTCCATCGGGGTTGATACCGTATCTTAACTCATGCATATGAGCCAAAAGAAAACCGATATAGCGAGGATAGCTTGCATCGGCGCCGAGTTCCTGACATATCCAAGAGAGCTGCTGTTGCCAGAGAAGACCTGTATCCGACTACTAGAACTAGATGAGTGTCTACCGCAGGAGTGTTCAGCCGCGCACAATGTATAAGAAATTGGCGACATACGGACGGGGAGTATGCGATGGCCTCGCGCTGGCCGACGCTGATTGAATCCTCTCAGTCATCAAAGCTTTGGAACAGGTAAATGGTTGTTCAAATACCTGTGGCGGCTTTGTCGCGTGAAGCAAACCGAGGAGGAAGAGGTCCTAGACCGCGGCGTAACCGAGAGGCATTAGTCTCCTTGTCCGTAGC
Source organism: Mycena maculata (assembly GCA_029448575.1). Lineage (NCBI taxonomy): Eukaryota > Fungi > Basidiomycota > Agaricomycetes > Agaricales > Mycenaceae > Mycena > Mycena maculata. Next base: position 467,229 of record JARJLG010000035.1, on the reverse strand, counting down.
CAAGGCAAGATTAAGATCCGCGAGGAAAAGGACGAGGCCGAGCAACAGAGGGATCCTGAAGTACATCCTGACGCCCTCTTGCTCGTCGCGGGGTGTAACAAAGTGGGAGGATCTGACAATGCGTGGCGAAGGGCAAGGGGCGTTTAAAACAGAAAGCTATTTTGCGGAACCGTGGTCCAGGTGTGTTATGATGCGAACCCGGCCCCAGTGTTAGGGTTTCATTTTTTTCACCGCTTCACAAAGAAACACCCGTTCGTTTCTGCGAGTATATGAGACAGACCATGTACAGCGCCGGATACGAGATTCTACCTCTCTCGCAGCACCTTCAAAAACTGAATCTCTCCATATCTTGACGCCATGAGGCCACAATGAGGTGGCAGGAACTATCACTGGCGCATACAAAGGGATCGATAACGGTCCCAATTGTAAAAAAAGGTCCGAGTGTGGCCAGAACGAGGTATTTACGGACATTCTATGCCGTTTTTTGTTCGAGGCGGGTCGAAGACTCGAAACCTACGATGTTCACGGAAGGGCACAGGCGGGATTCTGACCCCGTTGTCGGGCGGAAATATATAGCGAAGCCGTGTAAGAATAAAGGGCGATGAAGCCGGACTGAAGTCGCGGTAAAAGAAGCTAGACGAAACGAAGAATGCAAGAAGAGGCAAGAAGATGGAGTTATTGGACCGAGAACCGGGTGATCCGTGAGATGAGTCATTTGCGTGAGATACTCCGTGAGTGTTTGGTGAGTGTACTACGGGGAGCTATGGCCATAAATTGCGATTTGAGTCAACTCCCACCGCGAGTTTCGGCATTTTCTTCGCGCTACTGAAGGTTACTGAACAACATCACCGCCTTTCAAGCGGTCTGTTCACCGGACAAACACCAGAACGAAAGCTTCAAGTTGAGGTCGAACGTATTTAGATTCACATAAATACTGTATAGGAACGCCGACGTTGAGGCAGACTTGAAAGGTACATAGCAAGCTAGGTAGAAAAAGATATAATTTGTGGAGACTCAGGCAGAGCGTACATAAAGCTGAATCTAGCTGGCTTCAGAACAAAACAGTTAAATAAACAGAGTGGCGTATGTATCGTATTTAACTCGAGTCCCCGCAGCTAATCCGGCGCGCCAAAGTAAAAGAATAAAGTACAGATAATTCGTACATGTCTCGGACTCTGAACGAAAGCACTAACTAATATACTACGTGAAGTGGCAAAACTCATAACTCAATTCCACCGCCGCTGGACGGGACTGCCCTGTCCACTGTCCCGCCTTCGCGGCCAGCCAGAGTCGGAAGGTAGGGGCCTGTCGCCACCACCACCACCTGCTGCTCCGCGTCCCCGCCCACGGCCGCGCCCCCGGCTGTTCCACCCGTCCCGCCCGCCGCGGTCATACCCTCCCCCGTCGCGGTTATAATCCCGTCGGTCGTATGGCTGCTGGTGTTGTCCGTACGGTGCGTTATGTGGCGGGAGGCCGGGGTGGCCGAGCGGCGGCGGGGGGCCAGTGTGTGGCGGGGGCGCGCCATACGTCATCGGCATCGAAGGAGCCGGCATTGGCATTGGTTGATGGCCCCACGCCTGCGGTTGGGGCGGCATGGGAGCGTGGACGGGCACGGGAACGGGCACGGGTGCGGGCGGGGGCGCGGGGATGGGGAGCACGTTGAGCGTGGAGGCGGTGAGGCTCTGTAGCATAAGGCGGACCTGTTCTGGCGTGAGCGCGGCGACTTCTGCTGCGAGCACGGAGGGCTCGAACGTCAGCGGCTGCACGGGCCCCGGCGCGGGTACGTTGTATGGCTGCGGTTGTTGCGGGACGACAGAGGGCCCGGGCGCAGGGGTTGGCGGCGGCGCGAGCTTGCCTTTGTTCAGCACCCACACTCCCACAAGGTAATTCACGCTGCGGATCTTCGGCAGGTGCAGATTGTCGAGGAGCTCCATGTAGTCCGGCAGAGGGTCGCTCGAGAGTAGGGGGATGATGTACAGCTCCTTGCCCGGGTGGAAGTCCTTCGGCTGCCGTCCCCACGGGAATACGAGTCCGTGGCGCCTGAATTAAATCAAATTGAACGCGCTTAGCACGTTGACGAGGATCGAGAAACGCGAACGTACCCCTTTGCGATTAAAAAGTCGGTCAAAATCTGAAAGCCCGCGTTCGCGCCGTCGAAGCGCGGCGAGAAGGCGACCGCAATGAGCTCCTTGGTCGAGTTCATGCGCGTCTGCAGAAGGAACTGCGCGGACTTGTCTACGGGGACGCGCCCGTCGATCCGGAGCAGCTCGGATGGAAAGAGTGTCTTCCAGAGGACCGACCCCATCTCGAGCGACCGGCCGCCGATCTGGCGCGCAACCACGGGTGTCTCTTGTGGAATGGTCGAGTCTAATGGCATGTTGATCTGGTATTGCGATGTATTAGCACATTGCGAATTGAAGAAAAAAATATGTGCGCGTACCTTGCCGGCCCACACTTGCGGCAGGGCATTGAAGGTGGCTTGGAGCGACTCGGGCGTCGGCGCAACGGCATCGCCGTCCTTCTCGTCAAGGAACACATCAAAGTCCATATCGTCTGCCCCCTCCACATCCATATCCATCGCCTCGTCCCTCCCGTCCTGCGGCTCCTCTTCCATCGGCATCGGCACGGGCGAGTTCCGCTGCTCCATGGGCTCAACTTCCTCGGAGGCCTCCGCCTTCGCATCCGCCTTCACAGGCCCCTCCGCCGCCTCCTCCTTCTTCGGCCCGGCCCACAGCGCATTGAGGTCGAACGACGCGCCGCGCGTGGCCTCGGGCTTGCTCGCAAACGGCGAGATGCCGGTGGGGAGTGCGCCCGGTGTGGGCGGGGAGGGCGCTTTGTGGTCCACGGGCGACGATAGCCCCGGCGTGGGCTCGGATGCGCCGAGCTCGTCATCGATGTTGATCAAGTCCGCGAGATTCATCTCGGGTTCGGTCTCCGGCGCGAATGTGCTGCTCGCCTCTGTCGGCGTTGGAGGCACACGGGGCGGGGCGCCCCAACTGGAGCCTCCTGGGCCTGGCGTGAGAGGCGACTCGGGCGGGACAGACACGCTCGTCGTGCGCGCCCTCGTCCGCAACCGTTCCTCTCGCTCCCGCGCACGCCTCTCCTCCTCCCTCTCCCTCTCCTCCTGTTCCCGTTCCCGCTCCCGCGGTGATCCCGTGTCCGCGTACGCGTCGCCCTCGATGTCCTCGAGCCCCTTGTGCGTGAGTTTCGCGCGCGGCACGGCGGGCTTCTCGAGGATCGAGTGCGCGAGCGCCTCCTCCTCCGCCTGCTTGATCGCGCTCTTCGTCTGCTCGTTCGCGAGGTCCGCGGGCGACATGAGCGAGAGCGCCTTGGGCGAGATGGCGCCGGACGCGATGCCTTGGTGTAGTTGCGTGCGATCCTTCTCGCGCAAATTGAATTGCAGCATGCGGAAGCGGTCCCTACGCGGAAAAAAAATCAGTACATTCCTTTTCCTGACAAGGACAAAAGCTTACTTGTACTTCGCCCCCGCGCTCATCTTCCCCGCCCCGTCCGGCTCCGCATATATGTCATACACACACTGCTCCAAGTCTGCCGCAAACCGCTTCGCGTCCTCTTCCACCTTGCTGCGCTCGTCCTCAGACAGTGCGTCCGCCGACTTCGCTACAGACTCGACGTGCGGGTAGCGCAGGAAGATCTCGCGGAAGACCCCCTCGAGCTTGCCCAGGCAGAACGCGCGCGCGGGTTCGCCTGCCGCCCCAGCGGCTGCAGAAGCCTTCTTACGCTTGGGGGCAGGCAGGTGCGTGGGCCGCTCCGCCGCCTTGCGTTTCTTGCTCCCGCGGTCCTTGCGTGCTGATGCGGGCCCGCTTGCCTCCGACCCGGACTCGGATGAGAACGAGAGGCGGCGTGCGCGGCGGCGCTGTGTGCCACGAAATGATCAGCCTCCGATAGGATGGAATATTAAAAGGGGACGCACCTTGTTCCTATCCGCGACATACTCGTCCTCGCTGCTCGCGCCGCCGTCATCCTCCCCGGACTCGTGCTCCGGCTCCGAGGCTGGCTTCGACTCCTTCTTCGGGACCTTTGGCGCTGGTGGTGGGGCGGGAGTGGCCCCGTTGACCTGGACAACGACTGTGCCGGCGTCTTCGAGCGCCTCCGACCCTTCCCATAGCACTGCGAGACAGAAAAAAATTGTGGTCAGTACTGGGTGACGGGCTCAAAAAAAAAAAAGGAGGAGGCGGGACGACATGTATGGTATCTCGCAGCATACAAGGAATGCACTGTCGTCAGTTGCCCTCCGCAGAGTACAACTCAATGTCGAGGCTCAAGACGGTGCGCGAGGCACACGAGCTCAGAGGTCACAACGCAAATACGAGATATTTGAGCTGTATGCGACGCCCTGGTCTTGAGTAGAGTACACGAAGGCAGACTCCTCCTCCAGCGAAAGCCAAAGATGATGCAGATAAACTCGCGATATAATGCAGAATTCAGCCAGTATACGACATGAAGTTTTGTTTCTTTGCTTGACTACACGATGGCCACACGGGGAAGGGTACTCACTGACGGTGCGCTGGCCGGTCTTGCTGGTGCAGGAGGGACATATGTATACATCTGCAGCGCAAACGACATCAGAGAAGGAAAGGGACAGAGGGAGAAGGATGCGTACTTATATCCTCTGCGGTCTGCTCGCTGAGGCTCACGCAATTGAAGTGATACCTGAAAAGTAAATTGTGAGTCGCCACGAATCGGAATCGGAGCGAAAAAGATGCAGAACGAATGGCAGGGATGGAGGAAAAGACGCACCACTCATCGCACTCGCCGCAATTAACCATCGGCGAGCCGTCGTCGCCGTTCCTGCAAACACAGTACACATTGCCATCCGCCTCCTCCTCCTTGTCCTCCTTCTCACTCTGCGACTTGGACTTGCTCCTCCCCTTTGGTGCAGCCTTGCTCTTGGGCCTATCATTTTCGACGTTCTCAGATTTCTTCGCTTTTGCTGTAAACTTCGGTGCTGATTTTGATGCTGATTTTGCTGCGGTTGAAGCTGATTTTGCAGCGGTGGCGGTAGTGACGGCGGCGGCCGTGGTGCGTGTGCGCGCGCGGGTGCTCATCGCCTCGCGCCTACCTGTGGATTGAGATAAGTATGTCGGTGTTGGGAGCGAAGATGATGACAGGACGGGAGCGCATGACTCGAGTTGGTCAGCATTTCCCATGGCGCTCCTTCAAGCTCAACTCATCCAAATCGCCGATATGGAAATTCCCCTCAGTCGCCCCTACTTTAGCACATCGGAGATATAATTTATCTCGAGCAGCTGTTAAGCTCTATCTATTCATCCACCGACACAGCGCGTTGGCTTACGCTTCATCCTACGATCTCGAGCCCGAGACGTACGTCCCGCTGCCAAAGGGCGAGGTGAAAAAGCGCAAGGAGTTCGTGCAAGACGTGACCCTCGGCGACCTCAACGCCGCGAATGCACAACCGCAGGGCAGCCTCTTCAAAAGCGGTGCGCCGCGAGGAGAATAAAGTCGTCAACGTCAGCTCCTCCCTTGGACCTTTTCATGCGTCAGCTTCAAGTTTCGCTTTGACTCTTTCAACCAACTGAGTGTCTCTGCGAAGGTGGGCGACTCGCTGCCACTGCCCCTTACAACTGTTTCCGAAAAGCTTGACGCGATTTTTTTTGCTCCCAACCAAAAGGATTACGGCTTTGGGCTAGCCGAGCTACGCCAAGCCGAGACCACAAATGCGAACTTGCAGTCAACTATACAATCCAGATGTTTCTTGCCGAGGCTTCATACACCAAACAACCACTTTGCAGGCAAGCAGAATATTTTGAGGACAAGTTTTAATTTTGAGGTTGGCAGCGAGAGCATTGCCGGCGGCAAGCGCAGCACATGACTGTTCGGAATACCACTCGATCAAAAGTTGGTTGCGAGCCAAAATTTTTTAAAAAAAAAATGTGAGTGTCAAGCTTTTCGGAGGGGCATCTTAGTCTTCACCATCAGCTGACCTGCTGTTCAACCGTCTCTCGAGCCTGGACTCTGTCTAAGGCCCCTGTCAATGCCTCGCAACGTCGAGGAAGATAAATAGGCATCTCGAGTTCTCAAGTTCGGGCAATCATCCCCGGGGCAAGTACGAAAGCGGAACGGCAATCTGCGGGGTAGCTATATCAGTCGTATTTTCCCAGTGTTCTTCATCCCTGATATACTTATTATCAGCGGTATTTTTCTCATTAGTTCATGCGGCGCTGTACGGGTAACTACGAAGGCGTTCTTCCTTGACTGATATAAGTCGCTGATATTCCCGCACCCGCAGTATTCTCCTCACACACGCATCGATTATTCTATTGGCACGGGTCCCCTCGTCTCCTATCATCCCCCCGGGCGCAATATAATACTCAACTTATCGCCCTCGGACGCTCAGGTAAGATAGTTGTGAACTTTTTATTAGACCTGTCCAGTCAATCCATTTTCGGCTCCGCCCCTTGTTCCTTCTGAACCCTCCGAGACTGACGTTTCTCTACAGTCACTCCGACTCGGCCTTGCTGAACTGATACACATTTTCTTCTCTGTCTGATATCTGTGCATCCGGGCGAATACATGAATTTCCTCGAATACTCCCACAACAGCTTCTCGGTTTCTCCCATCTCTCATCTGTGGTGTGCAGGCCATTTATGAACTCATTGGGACAGTAGGGGAGGCCAGGACCTGGGATACCTCTCCCATCGTCCCCGAGCCGCCGAGGGCAGGTGGAATGGCCTGGGATTATTAAATGCTCATCCTCCCATTCTCCCACGTCGCAGCTCGCCGTCCCTCCGGCATGGCCTTCTTGTCTTCCTCTCCCATATCCCTCATGGCCGGCAATCCCGACTCACAGGCAGACCCCCGAGCATACGGCGCCGTGCCGTCACCGCGGGCACAGTATCCAACGGGAAGGAAATTACCCAAAGGCGCCTGTCGTCATTGCCTCGAGGCGCAATTAATAATGTAAAGTCGCGTCGATTTCCGTTTGCGTGAATGTGATGCGGCGCGGGGTGCATCATCAATGCGCCAGTGCGACGTCATATGCAACATATGCATATGTTTTCTGCCTTCTTTCTAGTTGGTATCAATCCGCCACGCTTCTATCTGCGATGCGACCAGCCAACTCAGCCAACCGACGCCGACGAACGCAAACGTTCCCCCGAGAGCTGATTGCACCGACGACGCACGAGGTTCTTGGTCGCGACAGCGAGCACGCTTCGGGGCCTCGAGAAGAGTCAGCAGGGCAGCACGTGGCGGCGCCGAGCCAAGCAATCGGCGTTATCCTTATCCTCCTAGTGATATATGGACCAAAAATGACGAGGCGGATGGATCTTTCAGGATATTCATAACCAAGTTCACATCATAGGTCATATATCATGGTTTCGGTTGAGTAACCAACGCTGGGCTTAATATTATCCACACTCTTATCCTAGCTGAGAAATGTATTAACCGGTGCAATCGTCATACTGCGAGTAGTGGAGAATAGCTGTAGACCGGGTCCGATAGAAAAGGATAACCGGGTTTCAAACATTTGATTCGCATAGTGTCGCCGATCATTGTCTTGGAATAGCGCTGGCGAGCGAGGCTTTGCTTCTCCTGCTCATTGCTCCGACTTTAGCGCCGACAAGTCAGTAAGCAGGGCAGAGCACCGACCTGGACGCCACAGGAGATCCTCTGTTTACTTCCTGTCACCTACTCAGTCGACTTTGTGTGTGGCTACAGTGCCCAACAGCACGACACTTAGTCTTTTTACCGCTCGCCGACTCCACCCTTCTCATTGAGTTGATTTGGCCAAGCTATCCCAGTTAGTACCGTTCTCCCCGTCTGACAGGACTTGAGGACTATGCTATGCCACTATGAGTTCATACTGACACACTATAGGCCAAGCTGATCCGATCGAGACTCTCTTCAATCCGTCTTGTCTTTGCGTGTCAAGCCCGCGCGCAGTTGCCCGCACGACCTCAGGTGAACGCTGAACGGAGAAGCGAATGGCAACGGCGGTCCTCGCCTCAGTAAGCGTTCCCACGTCTACGTCCAGTCATTTCCCCCGCGACATGTCCCATCGCCCACCTGCCCCTCCAAAATCCACCGCAAAAACATCAACACCGGCGACTCCCGGAGCCTCCTCCTCGCGCCCGCAACCCACCCTCAGCGTGAGTGTCTCCCCCGCGAAACCTCCGCCAAAGACGTTGGACCGCATCCGCTCCTCCTTGGAACAGAGCCTCCGCACCGCGACGCGCTCCAAGAAATCTACGTCCAGATCCGGTGGGGATTTTGTCACCCTCTCTTCCTCTTCTGCCGCCGGGGGGAAGGGGAAGGAGCGTGCCTCCAACACTAGCGAGGATAAGGAGAAGACCAAAGCATCATCAGTCTGGGGTTTCCGCCGAAACGGTCGCGCCTCCGTCACCCCCTCCTCCTCGCCCATCCCGCCCTCCCCTTCCCCCGCGATACATCTTGGTCACGACGATGACGATGACGACGACGAAGGCTTCCATGGCCACGGGTACATTCCGCCGACTTTGAGGCTAGGTTCCCTCTCCTCCCCCGCGCTCCACCTCTACTCCCAAGCGCTCCCCTCGCCCAAATCCCAACCGGCCATCCCCGCGTCAAGCAGCAGCACGAGCGATGCCCTCGTCTCGCCTTCACGGACGAGGAGGCCGAGTCTGCAGCCGTTGAGCGATATGCCGCCGATAACAACGCGGGAGAGGCCGGGGGGGAGGATGGGGCGGCATCGCGCGACGCAGAGTAATCCTTTGAACTCGCTTACGCAGGCGCCGACCGCGCCCACGCGGGTAACAAGCTCTCCCCAAACACCGCGCAGACCGACGAGGGAGCCCCCGCCAACGCCGCCCGATACGCCGACGCCGGCGAGCGGCTCGCGCGGGAACATCGCAAGGGCGGGGTCGTCTGCGAGTGTTGCGCCCCTTCCGCTCCAGAGCACGCCGATCGGGGCGTCCCGCATTGGGTCGACTTCGCGCAACTTGAGTCCGAGCCCGACTCCCAGTCCAAGTGGTGGAATTCGGCCGCGGCGCGTGCTTACGCCTTTACGCACCGCCTCCGCATCGGCGTCCCACCTGCCGCTCTCGTCATCCCCACCGCCCACACCTACGCATGCCCCTAGACGGCCGTCGGTCGATAGACCGTCACTGGATAGCCCACGCAGGCCGTCCATCGACTCCCCGAGGCGTGCGTCCATCGATAGGCGCGAGTCGATCGACAACCCACGAAGACCCTCTATAGACTCTCCCCGACGCGTATCCATTGACTCACCACGGCGCCCGTCGTTAAGAGACGAATCGCCCTCGCCCTCGCCCGTGCGCCCGCGCACCAACACTCCTTCTACCACGCGTCCCGCGTATTCGACGCGGCAGGCGAATGCGTCGACCACCTCGCTTTCGGGGCCGACCCAATACGCGACGAGGCATGCGAACGCGTCCACGTCCTCCCTGCTGACTCCCTCGCACTCGCCCTCTCCTTACGGACAAGGGAGCTTCGCTCAGCAACAATCGAACCCCGAGCATAGGGATGTGATCAGAACAGCAACGTCTTTGTTATGCAGGGAAGTGAGGAAGCCGCCCGCACACATGTCGCGCAGCGAGGGGGGAATGAGGGATTGGGGGGAGGTGGAGGTGAGGGTGAGGGCGTTGGTTAGGCTCGAGCGGATTTGGGGGCGGAGTGGGAGTGGTGCCAGCGTCAGCAACGTTACGCTTACCCTCAACTCACCCAACACCCCAACGATGCCTGTGGGGGTGAACGTGGGCGGGGAGGAAAGGGAGCGAAGGCTTTTTGCGGAGGCGTTACGGGATGGGTTTGTTTTGTGCCAGTGCGTCTTCTTAGCTCTGTCATTGGTCTACTGCTTATTTTATTTTTTTCAGACTGATGAATAAGCTCCGCGCATCCTCTATCGTGCGGCCCTCCCCCTCCACCACCTCTCCCGCCGTCTGCGAGGCGAATATCACCAAGTTTTTGGCAGCGTGCGCCTCTTACGGACTCCCCTCAGAGGATTTGTTTGACAAGGACGATTTGAGGGAAGGGGAGGCCGGCTGGAGCGGGGAGGGATTGGCGAGGGTGGCGCGGACTGTGGTGGCGCTTGTGAGGTACGTGGAGGACCCTCCCCGCGAGAAGGTCGTTTCAGGCGGCAGCAACGCCGTCTCTGGCCACATTCAGAAGTCGGCGTCGGTCAGTATCTACGGGAAAGGGCAGAGTGGGGCGGCGTCGACGCCCAACTTGGGCCGCTCGGTGTCGAGCCCTTCCCCCACGGCCGGAATAGGCAGGACCGCGACGAAAGAGAAGAGGTGGAGCCCGCCCGCGGACCTGCCCACGGTGCGCTCGAATAGCCCGGGGGAGAGTTCAGGCACGAGCAGCGCGACGGTGGAGGAGAACATCCAACACCGACGCGATCGGGAGCGTGCACGTGCTAACGTTTCCAACACGATCGATCGAGGGGAGACGTCAGCGGGTGAGCAGTGGGACTGGGATAGAGACAAAGGTGGGGAAATACCGCAGCCGCCGCCCCGATCCCCCCTCCGCCCCCAGTCGCCCAAGGTCGACGACGAGACGAATGGCAATGGGTTGTTCAGCTGGGCGATGAGCCACGTCCAAGGCTACACCCCTCCTCGATCGGTTGCTGAGGCCCAGACAAACGTTTCACCTGGCACCGGCATCAACAACCCCTCTGTGGATCCCAACGTGCACTCGCGCCACTCGGTGCTCTCGACGGCGAGCGGGCTGACGGAGACCACCACCACGACTGCGCCGAGTCTACTTGATCTGTCTCGGTATAGCAACCGGTTCGGGACCGTCCGGACCATGGCGACCAGCACGGACGCGACGAGCGAGGCGCCGAGTATTACGCGGACCGAGGGGAACTCGATTGCGGAGGACCTCGCCGGAATGCGGAAGCGCGTGGACAGCAAGATGGGGATGTACGGCGGCGGGAGCTTCATCGATTTGTCGCGGGTGGAGGAGATGGACGAGGCGGGAACAGCGTCTAGGGGCTTGGGGCGCCAGTGGGGGGCGCAGCAGCAGCCGACCCCGGACGTGCAAAGGCTCGACAACAAGCCTGACAGCAACAAGCCCGCAATCCGGCTGGGGAAGGGCAAGTGGCCCGACGACTTTATGGACGCGCTGCAGCCGCCCCCGAAGTCGGCGTCTCCCGAAATGCGCGAATCGTCGCCCTCGCCCTCGCCATCGACTCTTTCCACCTCGGGACCGCGGAAGCTCGCAATCGTCGGCGCGGGGAAGCGCAACGAGAGCGTCGAGAGCCTGCCACAGTTCCCACGCCGCCCTACGCACCGCGCGCGGCATAGCGTCGACTCACCCGTGCTGCTGCCCAAGGAAACGCGCGACACCAGCCCCGACGGTCTGCCCAGCGGGAGCAGGGTCATTCCACGGCGGAACAGCACCAAGCCCGGCCCCCACCGCGCAAACTCGCTCGCACCACGGAGCGATTCCAGGGACCGGAGCAGCGGCAGCGGCAGTGACGCGCTCGTGCCCTTCCCGCGGACAGCATCAGGCGAGCACTCGCCCGCGGGGTCATCGCCGCCCGAGCGCGCTACGAGCCCGCTCTCGGACAAGCCGCGGCCGCCGCGGGGGCGTTTTCAGAGCGACGTGGAGGGAAGTAGCAGGAGGAGGCCGCGGCCAAGCTCGTACGACGAGCTCGGGGCGCGCCCATCCAGGTCGCGGTTCGAGAGTATGATGAACCTGGGCGTCGCGTCGGGGAACACGAGCGCGAGCGACCTGCTCTCGCGGGACTCGCTGGACGGAAGTCTGGTGAGGCAGGCGTTGATCATACGGGAAGAGGGGAAGCCACCGACGCACTTCGTAAGTCCAGCGATTGGCTTTCTTCTACGGTCACTTACGGCATGCTGACGGCCCTATTTGCAGCAATTGGGCAACTGCATTGGCCGCGGGCAGTTTGGGTCCGTTTATCGGGCACTGAACTTGAATACGGGGCAGATGGTCGCAGTGAAGCGCATCCGGCTCGATGGGCTGAAGGAGGACGAGGTGACGACGCTGATGCGCGAGGTGGACCTCGTCAAAAGCCTGTCGCACCCGAGCATCGTCAAGTACGAAGGGATGGCGCGCGACCAAGATACTCTTAGCATTGTCCTGGAGTGCGTCCGAATTGCTTTATACGTCCGACTCTGTTTCGTAATGGCTAACCCCTCTCTAGGTACGCGGAGAACGGCTCGCTTGGGCAAACGCTCAAGGCATTCGGGAAGCTAAACGAGCGGCTCGTTGCGAGCTACGTCGTCAAGATCCTCGAGGGACTGCACTATCTCCACTCGAGTGACGTTGTGCATTGTGATCTGAAGGCTGCGAACATCCTGACGACCAAGAACGGGAACGTGAAGCTGTCCGACTTTGGGGTATCGCTCAATCTCCGCGCGATGGAACGGGAGATCAAGGATGTCGCGGGGACTCCCAATTGGATGGCACCCGAGGTCATCGAGCTCAAGGGCGCGTCGCCCAAGTCCGACATATGGTCGTTGGCGTGCACCGTCGTTGAGCTCCTGACAGGCCGTCCTCCGTACGCCGAAATTGCTAACAGCATGTCCGGTGCGTCTCTAAAGAGGCCCGTTTTCGGTCGTGTCTGGGATTCTAACGCGTCTGACAGTCATGTTTCGTATTGTGGAGGACGACATGCCGCCTCTCCCCGAGGGCTGCTCGCCCCTGTTGGAGGACTTCTTAACTCAGTGCTTCGACAAGGATCCGACCAAGCGGCCGAGTGCCGATTTGCTATGCGAACACCAATGGCTCAAAAAGAACTGGGGAGCGCATAAGGTATAGCTCGTTCATTCGAAGTACCTTCAGCAGAGTCTGACACGTATCGCAGGAGCTGCGTCCGCAAGACAGCATACCTTTCCTACGCCGGGTTAGCGCCGACCTGCAGAAGTCGGAAGCCGTCCGCTTTCTTTCGCAGATTGAAATAACCGACTCGCCGGTGGAGGCCGATGACCAGGTCAGCGGCTCTCCGCCCGGTCGCCGCGTTTCCCTTTCCACTCGTCCTATGGACCAGGATATACCCGCCCGTGATCATTCATTCGTCAAAACTACATTCAGCAAACGTATGTTTGTAAAGCGTCATCTATATTTGTGTCTGACTGCTATTGTTCTACAGCTATGGTCTGCCGTGTCTGCCTCCTGAACGTCAAGAAGAGTGCTGTGCTCTGCGAACAGTGCAGCCTGATCGCCCACTCTAGATGTGCCGTCAACGCTCCGCCAACTTGCGACCTGCGCGCACAGCTTCTGTTATATGCGCAATATGCGGAGAAGGGTAATCCCGGGAGTGCGTATTCCAACCCTCTGGACGTGCTCAACGAGCCACATCCGATGAGCCCTGCGTCGGAGGTCGCGTACGTGTCGCACACGCCGCGGACGAGTCTCGACGGGACACCACCGGCGCTTGGGTTGAACCAGCCAGTAACGGCTCCGACGGCTTTCAAGTTCATGGCAGCCTTTAAGCGGTCTCGGTCAAATCTATCTCCGGAGCCCGACCACGCCTCATCGTCGGGGTCTGTCCCTCAAGTTCCCCCGAAGGACATCAACCAAAAGAAGCTCCGGAAGGAACCCAGAGAACGTCCGCAGTCTGTGAAGAGCACCAGCACGGGCGCGAATACGTCTAGTCTGCGGAGCGGCGAGAGCGCCGTGAGCCGCGCGAATCCGAAGTCTTTGGACGAATCGCGGACCACTGCCGCGATGCAGCGGAAGAGGTCACGACTCAATTCCAAGTCAGCCCCGTCGGAGGTGACGGACCTCGACGCCGGGTCTGTCAGCGTCCCCGGCGGGCTACCGCCTGAATCTCGACACAAGAAGCGCTCTGAATCTCGTTCTGGCAACTGCATAGTGCAGTAATTTATCTCATTCATTTTTATCCTCTGCATATCTCAGCTCACCTCACCTTCATTATCCCATCTCATTTTCCTGTGTATCTGTACCCGCGCCTTACATACATACCTCGTTTTGAACCTTGCAAAACTCCCTTCATCGCACTACATCTCAACTACTTGTAACTACTATATCGCACTACATACATCCATACATACACGTCTGCTTAGTATATCCGGTGGACACCCTCGCGTTTCTCCCAGCAAATGAAATCCAAATTTTATGAGCTCAACAAATTTCCAAAGCAAGATGTTGTCAAGGGCCGTGATTCAAATGTGCGCAGCGCGCGTCGGGATTACCCATATCCACTAGCGGATGACCTTGGAATGCTTCTGCAAACTGAGACTCATTACACCAAACGCTCCAAAAAAAAAAACAGAATTTCTGCGGCTCCGCGTCGCAGTTTGGATTCGTTTCGGGTGTATATACCCGTTCTGCCCTCTGTGCGTTCTCCTTGGACCTTTACTACTCTTTTCTTGAAATAATTCCGCCTTGTTCCAGATATCTTTGCTGTTTATTCGGATACCTGCTTCAAGTTGTTTGATCTGGTGTCTAGTAGGTCTCACAGCAACATCCGACCAGCCCATCTTGGCATCGGGACACACTCTCGGACATTCTCAATCCCTCCTACCCATGCGACGAGGCGTTCGAATCCCATCCCGAACCCGACATGGGGCGCTCCACCAAACCGCCGTAGCTCACCATACCACCCATAGCGGTCACCCTCGCCGTCCATGCCCTTGTTGTGCATGCTGGCTTGCAACACATGCAGGCGCTCCTCCCTCACGCTCCCTCCCGCAAGCTCGCCGACGTTGGGCATAAGCAGATCGAAGCAGCCCATCGTCACCTCGTTTTCTCCAGCCATGGGTGGATTAGCCCGCATATAAAATGGCTTGATTCCAGCCGGATAATCCGTGACGAAAAGCGGGCCCCGGACGAGCGTTTCACAAAGCCATTTCTCGTGTTCGCTTTGCAACGCGCTCCCCCAGATGACAGGAAAGGTCCATTCGTGATCCGCCTTGAGGAGTTCGTGGATTGCATCCGAGTATGTCATTTTCGCCCAGGGAGCATCGGTTGTAACCGCGCTCACCATCGCTTCTCTGCGTTTTTCCCTCTCGGCTTCGGGTACAGAATCGTATTCGCGATGTCGCCACAGCACATTCACGTCTTCCCCGTGGATAACACTTGCATCGCCCACGACACCCTTCACAACGCCCTCCACGAAGTCGCAAAGTGCCACGGTTTGTGCTCTTGGGTCGTCTGTGGGAGCAACACCCCATTCCGCCTCCAGCATCCAGAATTCTGCAAGGTGCCGACGCGTCACGCCGCGCTCTGCTCGAAAGCAGGGGCTGAGCGTGTACACGCGTGCTAATGCACTGCTGAGCGCCTCGAGGTGCAATTGATGTGAGACGGTGAGATACGCGGGGTGAGTGAAGAATTCGCGGTCCACTATCTCAGGAGACGCGTCCCGGCGCACTGGGTCCTGGGAAGAAGAGATAGCCGCGATGCGAAAGGCTTCGCCGCCGCCTTCGGCGTCGCCGCTCGTCAAAACAGGCGTGTGCGCGTATGCAAAATCTTGATTCTACGAAAAAGTGTAATGGACCCCGTTGTGATAAACTGACTCGAATAGGCCTACCTCAAAATAACGATCGAGCCCGCGCATCAATCGCCCGCGTAGGCGCACCATGGAGGCAATCGCATCCGTTCGCGCACGTAAATGAATGTTATCACGGAGGTATTCTGGCGTCAAAGCTTGTTTTTGTATTGGGTATGTCTTTGAAGAAAATTAGATACAGTTAAAAAAAAAAATTTAGGCGAAGACCCACGTCGGGATCGCAAGCACCGAGGATTTCTACTTCTTCTACATGAAGTTCTTTCTCTTGGCCTGAGCCTGGGCTTTTGACAATGTTGCCCCGAACACGAACACTTGTACCGTTTGTAATCCTACACATGAATTAGTTTTAGTACGACCGTAGAACGCGTATCTTCACTCTTTGACGCGCTCCCCAAGTTGTTCGTGGAATACAGCCTGCAAGCCTACCCCTGAGCTTCCATCGCTCAATACTCCGAACGCGATTCTTTTTTGTTTTCTAATTGATTTCACCCATGCGGTGACTACTACTTTTTCGTCCACTCCCGGAGACGAGAGGATTTGTCGGATTGTGGGAGGTAATCGAAAGCGCGCTGCAGCGGTTGACAATGGTCGGCCAACGGCTCGAAGTGACGAGCTGGAGGGACGGAAGGCGGAGTGAACCAAAGTCATATGGGGATGGAAAATCTGATCTTCCCACGTTGAATTGAACTGCCACCAAGTCACTCAGGCTACTATCAACTCACACCGGGGGCAAAAGCCAACTCACCCGGATTCCACCTGCGTTTCACTCATGTGGTCGGCAGGTGGTCGGCAGGTGCCATCAACTAGACAAAGAGTCTTTGTACGGACTTAAGATTCAGCTTACAGTATAGTGCCGTTCGATGGATCACGGACCATCGATGGATCATTCTTTTATTATACGCTGCCCACACATCCTGGCCACAATTCCTGTTACAAGTAGAATTATATAGCTCATGTGCATCTCCAGTATTAATTTCAGATCCACAACACCACTGTTGCCCAAACGCGACGCGTTTTCGTCTCAATTAGGGCATAATTGTCCATCAATCAACTTTCCTTTTCGTCAGTTATACCTTAACGCGTAGCAAATTAGCCTCAAATTATTTACTATCCGATAATTTACCTTCTTGGCTATTGTTTTCTCCAAATACGCAAAGCAATCGGACTAAAACTGCGGCCACCAGAACTTCTGCAAGCACTTGCACGTGAAGAGCGTGACATCCGTTTGTTGACGTGTCCATCACTCCTTCTCTTTTCGCGCCCTTTCGCCGTCTAGCGCAGGACCCCCGATAATCCCTTTGGAGGCTAGGTCCGGGCGCGGACAAAATTTTGGGATTTTGGGCCTGAAACCTAGGTCCGGAACGGACAAAAATGAGCCTCGAGGGCCACCAAGCCCAGGTCAGGGTGCGGACAAAAATCACCAAGTTCAGCGGACTTGGTGGGCCAGAACCCGGTCTGATAACCTATTCTGGACCCATATACTTACGGAAATGCTGCCTTCATGCGAGAAAAGTCCAAAAACACGCTAAAATCGAGCGGCGGAGGAAAATCGTGATTTTCTAAGCGGCGGAAGCAGAAAATTACCCGATTTGGACGGAATTCCCACGGTAGGCTAGGCACGGCACGGACAAAAATGCCCAGATCGCACCGAAATCGGCGCGGACAAAAATGGGTGGATCCGGGAATTTTTTGACCTAGCCTCCAAAGGGATTATCAGGGGTCCTTCTAGCGCCCGTACGGCAGCAAATACGTCCCATGGTTTCCCGCGCTAAGTCCCAGCGTGTCAAAGGCCACGCAAACGGCCGTAAAAAACTACTCAGTACTCGGGCGGCGGTGTACGAGTACGAGCGTGAGCATGCCAAACCAGCACATCTGGGCAAACCCAAGTCTATTCAAGCTATCACAAAGGCACACGATGTATCCTACGGAGCACTGCATCAACACATTCATGGCGGAACAGGAGTTCGGGAGGCCAATCAAAAGAAGCAGAAACTCACGCCTGTCCAGGAAATGTCACTTGTCCAGTTCCTTCTCGAGTCTGCGGACCGTGGGTTCCCTCTCACGCACGCCCAGATCGCCGACACGGCAAACGCGGTATGCCAAGCCCAGCTCGGGACGGACTGCGAGCCTGTGGGGGACAAATGGGTCTTCAAGTTTCTTGATAGACATCACAACGCGTTACACACCTTCTGGAGCAAGTCGCTTGACACCCAGCATGCGCGAAGCCTAAACCCCGAAGCAGTGAAATCTTGGGTCGGGTTGGTCCAGAGATGGGTTGTGGACATGGGAGTCTCGCCTGACCAGATCTACGGGATGGATGAGAGCGGGTTCCCCACGGGCTACACGGGGAAGGAGAGGGTAGTCGGCGCACGTGGAACAAAAACCCAGCACAAGCAGGGTGGTGCGAGCCGTCAGACCATCACCGCGTTGGTGACAATCCGAGGCAACGGCAAGATGGTGGTCCCGCCGATGATTATCTTCCCCGGCGTAAATTTCCAGTCAGCGTGGAACAACAGCAACACTATCAATGCCTTGTAAGTCCATCCTGCAATATGAAAGAGCTCGCGAGACTCGCCTTCGACCATACAGCATCGCGAAGTCCCTCAATGGGTGGACAAATCAAGATCTTGGCTACGAGTGGCTGGTGAAGGTCTTTGACCCGGCGACAAGGGAGGAAGCCAACGGCCTCCCACGTGTTCTTCTCCTCGATGGGCACAGCTCGCACTACTCAAAGAAATTCCTCGACTTTGCACGTGCAAACAATATCATCCTTCTCGGGTATCCGCCGCACTGCACGCACGCGCTGCAGGGGCTTGACGTCCTCTGCTTTGCGAAGCACAAAGTATGCTGGCAGACAGCAATTGTGGACTTCGAAACAAAGAACATGCGTGACGTCTCGAAGGCCGAGTTCCTGACGGTGTGGGCCCTAGCATACCTGGAAGCCTTTGACGAGTCAACAGTCCGGGCAGCCTTCAGGGTAACCGGTATCGTACCTTTCAATCCAGACTTCGTCACCACCGAGCAAATGAAGCCCAGTCAAGCAACTTCTACCCAGAGCGAATTCCCAATGCCCCAGCCGAGCCCCATTCATGCGATTACAAACACAATGCGTCTGCAGCCCCCGACTTGTTTCGACTTGTCCCCGTTGAAAGGGTTGCTCAGGTTCAACGGTCTAAATATGCAACTGCCAAAATCCCCCCTATCGAACGACTGAGTTACACCTAACTCACAAAGTGAGATTAAGCACAACTAAACCGACAATAGACAGACTCCAACACCAACACACTCCCTTAATGACCTTGATACACTGACGAGATTCGGGTCTTTTTGGACACAAGTATAGGTCCAAGGAAACCACGAGTAAACGTATTTGTCACGAAAGTATTCAATTCCCGTTCCCCCAAGGGTGGCTAAGTCTCAACTAGTTTCTTGAAGTGGCGTTCAAGACACAACCTGAATTTATCGGTTGGTTCCCAACGTGGATTTAAGTTTCCCAACTATGCAGATATAACGGCTCTAGACCGGTTTGTTTTTGGTGGACTATTAATCCGGTGGGCTGTTTAGACCTGGTTGTTTGGCTCACGCCTTATTCCACTGACTTGGCTCGCGCCTCAAACTTGCTTGGCTTGCGCCCCGTAACTATGGCTCACACCTCAAAACACACACAATGGCTCACGCCTCGGACTTGGTATGGCTCACGCCCCGTAACTGACACTTATAAATCCCACTGATGCTATTCCAAAACCGAACTTAAATTCTGAGACTAATTGACAGCCAAAGATTCAAGCCTAAACTTCAACTCCGTACGCAAGGGCTGTATCGCTCCTCACTTTCTGGGGTGTGGTTCAGTGCCGTCCTCCCTGGTTCTGCCCTCCTTATATACTGTACAAAAACTATTACATATGCGTGATTACCAGGCCTCGGGTATTCTACTTAATTAATTAGCCTGCAATCGGTATCAGCTGCGCGCGTCCTGGCGCCCTTATTCGCTACTCGAACTCTCCTATGTGTCCGTATAATGACTCCTGTCGATCAGGGGATTATATGTGTAATTAGTCCCCTGAATAGGATAATTGACTCATATCTTCCTCTGCGGTAGATGCCTCAACTTCTAGTATCGTTGACTGGATTGTATGGTTTAATACCTTTCCAATGATACCCCAGATGCCCTTAATCGGTATCCAGAAACACGCAGTACAAGCTTAATCCGGCCTGCGGCTTATCGGGTGATCGCGCTGTCGCGGATCCGGTGTATAGGAGTAATAATTGTAGGTCCAGGCCTTGATCAGGTGACCCATCGCGTCGCGTCGGGTAAGCCAAAGTCGTGTAAACAACTAGGTGTTTCCCTCCCGAATAAGGTTCCTGGTGTGCCAATAAATGCCAGAGGAGGATAATATGATTCTCCCTTTGATAGTGAGCATTGCTTTTGCCTTCCCCCATATAGAGGGTGTTTCAGGACTTTGATGTATGGGCTTTAAGCCTTAATCCGGATTCAACCCCCAAGTGTCCCAAGGGTGAAGTTTCCAGGAATAAGCTGTTATTGCCAGTTTAAGATGATAATGCAATATGGCTCTGTGTTGCACGTTTGGAGCTCACGCCAACCTCTGGAAGAGCGCTGAATGTCATGCATTCGTAAAATTTGAGGTTTTGCAAATTTCGCGGTTTATCACCGTCCCACCTGCACGCGAGCACGTCGAGGTTGCCACAAACGCTGCAAATGCTGAACCGACGATGTGGCAGGGACGACGATGACAAGAACATCGACCCTGCGCTTCGGTCACCTTCGAAAAGAATGAGGACACTGTACGCACACCTTGGCAGCACTTCTGCTGGCTCCCTCCTCCTTTGCAGCCCCAAAATCAAGTCATACGAGAACCCCATCCTTCCTCCCGTAATCCAGACAGCCCCGAGCACTGTTGCGAAGCCCAATTGGTTGCTCTCCACCCCAGGTACTGGCAACGAACCCTGGAAAATGCGAAATCAGCTTCAGGAGGAGAATGCCGTGTTGCGGCAACAGCTCGCGCTCACACACCAGAATGTCATGGTGCGAGACCAAATCATTGAGGAAGCAAATGCCACGATGGTCTTCCAGAAAATAGGTCTGAAGAAGATTAATGAGGCACTTCACCAGCAGGAGGAAAAGGCGGCAACTGACCGTGCAAAACTTTTCAAGGGCAAAGCCCAATGCCTCTCCTCCGGCGAGTTTTATGAAGCAGTGAAAGAGCTGGATGAAGGGCAAAAGGCGACGGAGGCTGGAAAGGAGGCCAAAAGGATTGTGAGGCAGCGGAGGAAGGAGCAGAAGGAGGAAATCGAGAGGGAATGGGCGGCAATGAAGGAGCGGCACATTGCCGCAGTTGAGACTTGGTCCACGGAATGCTCCCAGCTGCTAGAGAAGGGTGCAAAGAAGAAGGACTTGCCCCCAAAGCCAAAGCTGGGCAAGAAACCAGTTCTCCCCACCGTGGAAGATGAGGAGGACGAAGAGGAAGAGGAGCCGATCGATGACGCTGATGTGTGACAGCAGTGATCCATCGAACAGAATTTGTGACATTTCAGTGACTGGAGCCATTTTATTCGTCTCAATACATTCTAATTCTTAATAAATCTTACTCTTCTGTAGTATAACTTCTTACATGCTGTAGTAGGCCCTAGAATAAATTTGTGATTTATCAACAAGAATTACGAGCTCTACGCTCAAAAGATCAAAGTTGTGATCCATCGAACGGCACTATACTGTAACAATGTTGAATGTATTTTTTAATTAGATAGGATACATAAATACTGTTGTTGAGCAATACTTATCATGCTCTTTGTCTCCAGGTGGCCGACAACCAGTCACCTTACTCAGTAAGGTCCCCCAACCCGGAAACTATGGGGCTTTTAGCGAACGCTGCAGGTAAAAAATAGTGCCAAATAACATAGATTAGATCAGTGAGTCGTCCAGTACCCGACCATGAACCACTCCTGAGTTTCCTCCTTAAACGTAAGCACTCAATCCGGTAATTTGATGGCGGCAGGTTTTTCGGCGGATTTCTCGGCAGAACCGCCAGAATTGTGCCGCGGATTGTTTGTCCACTCTAACAACGTGACCCTCTTCCCTCCCTCCCACCACCATGGCAGCACACACAACCTGCTGTTTATAAAACATCAACGACACCTCATTCAAATGCCCCAAGAGCGACTGCAATCATGACCTCTGCTCGAGGATCTGCGGTACCGGGAAGAACACCAAAAGATATTATGTGAATGTACGTCGACTACCCTTTGTGTGATCCCATTGTCTTACCAGCGCACAGTGCAATAACCCTCAGCATGACAAACAGCATTGGTATTGGTTCGGTGTGGGCGAGACCCCCAGCGGCTCTACAGCAAGTTGGCGTTGCACGGCGGCAGCTTCGACAATGACAACCCCCATCCCTGCCCTACCTGTATCCACCTCTGTTGTACCTGCGCGCACCTGGATTGTCTGAAGATGTGTGTGGCTCAGCTCTGCGACAACAAGATGTGCCTAACGCACTATCGCGCTCGTGGTGAGGCTTCCCCCGCCGTCTCAAGACCATTTCGGTCATAGGTAGCAAATACAACTATGCGCAGCACCCTCCTCCTTCCACACACGCTGCTATGCCCACACCTACCCCTTCCCCGTCAATGCCCTTGGCCGAGCAACAACAATGCTTCACTCAATCTCTCGATGCACTTCTTCAAGCCGACTCGCCTAGCATCTCTCTCTCTCAAGCTACTCCCACAACATTTCTATGCATTAGCTGGTACGTCGACGGTGTGGTCAAGGTCCCTCTTCCATCCATCCTGGTGGTGCCACCGATGCCCTCCTCCCCCCACTTCGTCTTCTCATCTGACTCCTGCGCAATACCAGCAAGAACTTTATTATCATACGTTCCAGTACGCTAATAACCCGTACCTAGCTTATGTTGCTCAGCCGCTGTCTAACATCTAGTGTATTCAATATATTTTCCTCTGAAACCTTTTGTGCAGGGACTTAATCACCCGAAGTTAGTGTCGCTGATGGGGGTCGCCGTGAAATATTTTTGAAAGAAGACAGAAGTAGTTCATATATTCTACTGAAACGGTCACCCAAGCTTCCATGAAACGGGAATGTACTTTCAAATTCCAGGACTGAGCAGAAAATGGCAGCGTCCGTGGCAACAGAATCACCATTACGTGGGCTTGCCGTATCTCACCAAAGAAATTGCCGAAAATGATGCTGCCATCAAATTACCCGATTCAGTGCTTACGTTTAAGGTGGAAAGTGAACGAGTACCACGAACCCTGCAAAAAACAAACAAATGCAAACCGTTTGATTCCGATCTGTCCCGAAAATACCCTAGATTACATCAGTGAGTCGTTTGAACGCTGAAAAAACAAGTTCACACGTGTGACATTAGTTGGCAAACAGTATAAGCACCGCTGGCCAAATAAAGAGCTGGTCTTGTATCAACTCGGGGTCAGGAACTCTCAACACGAATATTTCTGGATGGGGCGCCGGTCCTGTCGAGGGGCTTAACAAGGCAAAATTGACATTCACCGGCGGTAACGGGGGTGCATATTCTGTTTTTTTCCTTCTGCTGATGCTGAAGACATTGAAAGTGATGTGAACTACGACAATGCCTTGGGGGTCGCCAAAGAAGGGGGTACATATGTGGATCACATTGGGCTTACAATACTTAGGTGATGCGGCGAACACTGATGCAGACCAAGGTAAACTTCACAAGCGTGTGGCATCATGTAACACTGACACAAGCTGACGTAGGTGGATGCCTCTCCAACACGGGAGATAGTGTGGTGACCAAAGGAACCGGTGACGCACACAC
The DNA here is from genome assembly GCA_029448575.1 of Mycena maculata. Classification (NCBI taxonomy): domain Eukaryota; kingdom Fungi; phylum Basidiomycota; class Agaricomycetes; order Agaricales; family Mycenaceae; genus Mycena; species Mycena maculata. Next base: position 443,919 of record JARJLG010000035.1, on the reverse strand, counting down.
CGATAAAGGTAGCCATAGCATATCCCATTGCTTGTTTGTTCACACTCACAGGGGCTGGATTGTCAGGGTGCAAACCTGCGAACACGCAAGGTACACGTGTTATCGCTCAATACTCGGCTGTTTACTGATGCTTTCAGGTGACCGGCCCGTCATCGGAGAGAAACGAAAGGAGACTGTGAATGACGCTGGCAACACTCCTGCGGCTAAAAGGGCGTGCACGGACGTTGCGAACAAGGACCAGTAACTAAATCTTTTGCGCTGCTTTGCTAAATACATGTCTCTAAATACTTGTTCTTTTTTGTTTGTCAATGTTGATGCCATCAAAGAAAGCCCATCTTGCCTCGTACCATGACCACATTCTTCCTCTCGCCGAATGGATCTCACTGGCTTCGACAACCTGCCAATTAAAATCCTCGCTATGATTGCAAAACTCGCTTTGTGTTCCCCATGATTCTGGCAAAAGTACTGGTGCGACTGCTGTGCATTTGGTCCCGCGCCTTCATGCATGGTTCTCCTGAGTACTGGACCAACCTCCCCATCTCCCTGTCCACGCCACTCACTTTCATCCGGATGACATTCGACAATGCAAAAAAATGCCTTTATCAATTGCCTTGACCATTTCACCTGACGCAAACACACTCTACCCTTACTATCAATTCTTAGAAGATGTGTTCCCTTACGTGGCGGCCAATGCACAGTGATTTGCAGCACTTTCCCTTTCCTGCCCCAGGACGGTGTGGTCGCAGTTGGCCCACAGGGTGGCCGGCCTCGACCTCACTGCGTTGGAATCGTTTTCCATGGAACTACCACCGTCGTCAAGGTCTCCTTTCAACGCAGAGGAACCACGGAATTCTGTCAGTGTCCCTCCATTGTTGACACTGTGGGGTGGGACATTGGTAATCGGAGACTTGACCCATCTGCGGCTGGAAGGACTGAATATCTGTTTTCACATCCCTTGGTCAAAGGTGGTGGCAACGCTTGCGGCCGCTCGCCACCTGGAAATGTTGGAGCTCATACATTTTGAACCCGTGGACATCAGAACTCTACAACTCATTCTCTGCAGCGTCTCTACAGTCTGATTCAGTGCATGGCACCTGCAGGCAATCCTTGTCCTATCTTGTTTGGACTTGCCCAAGCTGAAGACTTTCGATCTCACGGTATGGGGGACATGTTCCACTGAGCCCGTTATCAACACTTGCCTCCCTATCCTCATGGCAACTGAAAATCTTACTCTATCCATGGCATACACCTTTTCCAGCAAAATTGTGCGCCTCATGAATGCACTCCCCAACCTTCACACTTTGGATGTCCGGCCAACAAGTTATTCAGTGACTGGCGCTCTTCTCAAGCTATTCCAAGCCAAGACGATTCAATTCGACGTGCTGCAGGAAATTTGCACTTCCCGATGCTTGCCTATAGAAACAGCGCGTGCACTCCTCGCGTCTAATCAAAAATTATTGTCACAGGTGGAGGAGGGACGTGGGCCGAAGGAAGAATGCAACGGGCCAGTACAACATGGCCTTGGCCTGGGGTCGACCGAATCTGACTCAATTTACTATTGTCAGCGCATGGAGGGCAGATTCATTCAGTAGCGGTATGTTTGTTATGGCAAACGGGACGGGGTTTGGGACGAATAGTTGGATGTAGATGTCCAGCGAAGCATTTTCACTTGGTTTATATTCATCTACACTCGGGCTCTGATGACATCATATTGTATGTACTTTAATGGGGAAGCATAAAGGATTTAGCCTGAGCGTGTGAACAGCGAGTAAGGTGGAGAGGATGTGTGAGCAGCCACCTAGTGTGACATTTACAATCAAATCTTGGCTATATTCGTCTTTGTGATTGGTAAAGTATGCCAAGGGATTTACCCAGATCTAATGATATTGTGTTGTTTGGAACCTTGCATCTGGTTCTTTCTCCAGTCTTTCACCCATAATTTACTGTTTGTTCCCGGAAGCTGTGAGGCAACCACGCATACCCTCATGTCTATGCCAACCCGCGGCATGATAGATATTGATGCAGGGTTGATGATCATTGCCATGGTGTGCTTTGTTCTCGTGGGGGACACAGTGGCAATGCGCCTCGAGCGTGGCCGCCTCCTGGACTCCAGACACCGTTCCTCTACGATCGGGGATCAAAATATTTGCTGTGACCTTGTTCTCTTTTAACATATTTCTTCCATAAAAGATGTTCTATTTAGACTATTTTACATCCAGCACAGTTGAGAAATTGATGCACCACTTCAGTTTCAACGATGCCCCCCTCGAATTCTACGTGGGAACGAAATGAGTTCTTGCCGCTGGGAAACCGAGAGTATTTAGTCAAACAACAAGTAGAAACAGATGAAAGCGGTAACTTCTTTTCGGTGTCTCAGACGACGGATCCTCGCCACCCTTGCGTGTCGATCTGACCCTCGCTGTTCAGCATGGCAACCTCTCCCACAGAAATGAATGCTCTTACCTTGGCCAATGTGACCGGAGATCTTCTGAAAGTCTGGATTGGCGGAGTTATATGCCTGGACTTACAAAGGACGCCGCCGGACAGCATTCACCGGCGTCCTGCAGCGATCGCCATCATGATCCGATGATCAAACCGGATTAGATATCACGTGCCGGCAATAGCTGCCAAATCAGCAACCCCTATCCAGTGAATTTCACCGGACGTTCATAGCTTATTCAATGTATTCTAGTGAAATACGGTGGATTTATGCTGAATGTCCGGCGGAATACGGTATAGGTTTGGGCAATGTTCAATGGATATGACTGAATTTACACTGCCTGTCTGTTGTACTTCAGTGGACATCCACCACATTTTGGAAGATATCCGATGAACTTTGGTGGTCATCCAGCAAACTCCAGTGGATATTTGGCAGTGTACAGTGGATATACAGCAGGATATTCGGCAGTGTACAGTGTCTATCTAGGCAATATTTAATGGATATGACTGAATTTACACCGTCTTTCCATTGTACTTCAGCAGATTTCAATGGATTTTGCTATGTACTCAACAATTTGCAATGGATATATTAGTTGTTTACCTATGAGCTGACTTCATTGTACAGTTGCGGTCAAGTTGCGGTAAATTTTCAAAGGAGAAGGGGGGGACATCACTGAATTTGTGTTCCAGTGTACTCAATTGGTGCTTAGTTTGGTTGGAAAATCATTTGTCAGAGGCGTCCGGTGGACGACGGTGAAGTGTTTGCTGATCCAATGGACAGGGTGGACATGGGTGGACATGAGTGAACGGGGGGAGGACATCCGGTGGAGGCCACCAGAAATACCTGAGAAATCCGACGATAGCTGATGGAGCGGACAGGCTTTGCCGGTCCGCGCATAATACATGATTGGCGAGGCTAATAAAAACACCACCAAAAAATCCCAGCAGCTCACAAAGATGGGCAAGGCTAATGAACTCAGGAAGAAACTGGCTGCTTATTATAATATCAATATATCTGTTGTTCCCAAGCTGTCAGAATCACTCGGCACCTTGAGTATTGATGAAAGTATTCAAAAGAGGCAGTGGGACCATCTGTGCGCTCTCGGGCATGAATGCCAGCAGGAATTGGCGGTAGGACATACTTTTTGGCCCATGCCTTTGCTTTGGTCTTCTCTAGGCCAATCATGAAGCCCAAAGCTTCCGGAGATCGTGTCGGAAGGCCTCAGCTGGTATATCTCATATTATGCATGGAAAAATAAATACCTGGCCTTATTTTCTTCATCCATGCGCCACTCAACAATGCTCTCGTTCGGACAAATTGTTTTGTACCACAACGTCAGCGTAGCTCTTGTAGATACCGCCGTGGCGTACTGGAAAAATTGTGGGTCTTCGAATTGACACAAAAAATACAGAGATTGAATCTACTATCGGCGAGGGGTTAGTCGGCCACCTGTGAATATCTCATCAATGCATTGAGATATGTGGTATTTTGGTATTGAAGGACGGACTACAACCTCGTGAGACCTCTCATACCAAATTTCAGGCCAAGATGATGTGCGGATCAAAAGTTATGCAGTGTTTGATCGGAATCTGAAGGGTGAGAACCATCATTTCTTGACTGAGACTTTCGGCCGATGCTTTCCACACCGTTTTCTCCACAAATTCTCTACCGTGGATAAGGCTCGTAACTGCGTGCTGGTGTAATCGTGCATTTTTGCACTTCTAGTCGCCAACTAGGGCCACTATCTGGTGATATACAAGTAGAGTCAGAGTGAGCTCCGAGCTGCTGGCTAGGTGTTCATGACGCGAGAGGACTATTGTCTTCTAGATACAATACAGTTTGATCCTTATACCATTGGGGGTTAGCGTGCGGTGTCTGGGACTCAGTAGGCTTCATAGTATTGAATTGACTTTGCAAAGGGTTGGTTGTACTAAAAGCTAGACACTGTATCGAGGAGGTAAAAACACCTAAACTTGAGAGACATGCATGAAGTCCACAGATTGGGCATGGAAAGTCATATATATACACTAGACCCTGGACGGGGTCTAGTCGCGACAACTATAACTTGGTTCGTGAACAGTAGTTCGAGCAAGAATCATGAAACCGAGAAAGCCGAGACATCAGAGATCGTCGGGAAATGATCGTGATGAGTGTCGATCCTGGAAGGACGCTGAAACGCTGACTTTATGAACAACCGTGTAAGCGTGAATCAATGACTATCAATGCGTAAGCACCAACAACCACTAAACCAACACTAAACAATAATTCAACAATCAAACGATGCGAGGTTCGGGGTTCCAACCAAGTATTAGGTTGATGTTTGAGTAGTTCTAGGTAATAATGACTTTAGCTAAACTGATTGTGTGGTTCCAATAGCCGATCCAGAGACTCTAGCGAAGCTTGGACGAAGCAGAGATGGGCTTTATCACAATGGGGTTGGGTGGGGTAGTTACTGGTGTCCTAATTGACTTTTAGCTAAAATCCCTTTCTGTGTTCTCGGTCCGTTAAAGTTCCTTGTTCTGTCTCAAATCCGTGTGCGTGCAATATCCTTATGAAACCCGATGTGACCCGATATGATTCTAATTTCCTTAAAGTTCCACAATGCACAGATATGATCCAACAATGACAATATATTGACCAAGAGTAACAAAAAGAACTATGCTAGTTCCCAGCGGTACTCCGAATAGATACAAGACTTCCCAGGCGACAATACCAGTAAAACTGATACGTCTAATAAGAAGGGGTGGATCTACTGGCCTTCCACCTAAAACCTAACTGTATTTATACAAACAGATGTGTCAACAAGATAGACAAATAAATAATACTGCTGATGTACAACGGGTAAACGGGAACGGAGAATAATGTGCTCCGTGCCATGGATCAGTTCCTATAGCTGTTGGTAGTTAGTAGAACCGCTCAAAGAACCCCTTGTTCTGATATCTGGATAATTATAGATTGATATTTCTGATGCATGTGATATCAGCCCCACTACGCCTTAGTGAGCACTGATGTATGGTTATTTTGGTCGCCTTTTCAATACCCAACTGATCCGTACTTGACAGGCCCAGCATGGACATGTATTCTTGGCAACCCTCTGAGTTGCCCGTGTCCTTCCGCGGTCTAAGCGCGTGATACGGTTATTCCCGAATAGGAACCTCTTTAGTTCACGGTTCTCAATCCTTTTCCCGTTAACCCTTGACCCTGTTATATACCGTGCCGGAATGGACCTAGAACGAGATGGAAGATGGGCCGGAGGTTCCGGAGGCTCCGGTTAGGACCGGAGGTACCGGAAGGCCCGGAAGAGGTCCGGTGCAGTATAAAGGAAGGATAGCAACACCACAGGGGGTTAAGGGTGAGCTAACGCCTTGACTGACGAATAACCGGAAGTCGAGGTACCGGAGGTGATAAGGAGGTATGAAGACGACTCAGATCAAGAGGAAGAACCAGGCAACGATTAACGTTAATAATCAAACTGAAGTACATGAAGTAAAGACGTAGTATTTAAATGGAATACCTAATTGTATTCCCAAATAGGAAGGAGAGTGGTTCATGACAATAAGACTTGTCATGAGGACTGATGGTAAGTTGTAAGACAATTAAAAGGAAGATGAGAAGACGGATAAACGGGAAACGCTCAGTAAGCCTTCATTGCGTAAAAACCCGATGCTTCCGGAAGGTCCGGAGGCTCCGGGATATGACCGGAGCTCCGGAACCTACTGGAGCGACCGGAAGGTCGACGGGAGGCTCTGGGATGTTGCATGGATATAACAGTATCCCCCTCTTAGGTTCCTCTCCCATGAGGAACCCAAGAGATGACGAGTTGGTCGAACAATGAAGGAGCGTGGGAAAATAAACAAGATCAAAAAGTCACGTGCTGTTGGTTTTGACTCAGACGTTTCTTTCTTTCCTACCACCACCACCTCCGGTCACCAAACACACAACACAATGCAACACGGTGGAAGCGACAACGGCACGCGCGATGGAGGCTCGGGCGACGACCGCGACGACGCCGGCAAGGGGAAGAGCTCCGGGAAGGGGAAGGCTCGCGCGACGACGTCGGAGCTGCGCGACGAGGCAACGCAGCGCTTCTACGAGGAGCGCGAGGAGCGCCGGGCTCGCCTTATCTCCGCCTACGAGGAACAGGCGCAGGAGGCCGCGCAACGGGCGGAGGTCGCGAACGAGGAAGCAGCACGAGCTCTCCAGCTCGTGCACGACTTGGAGCTCCTCGATGCGGAGGCTCCGGAGTTCGATGACGTGCCCGTCATCGAAACGTTGAAGTCGGCGTCCCCGGAGCGCGCGGAAGGTCCGGGAGGTGAGGAGGAGAATGACGACGACTTGAATGACGAGGTGGATAGTGATGTGGAGCAGGAAGGAGACAAAGGTACGTCGCAGTCCATACCGGAGGTTCCGGTACTAACCTAATATTTGCTTTTTCCTAGCCTGCGATTCCTGCCGCAAGAGCAGTGAGGTGTGCGTCGTGGAATACGGACGCACTGCGTGCCGGCGCTGCCGCGCTAAGCACATCCACTGCAGCCGCGCCCGCCCCCTCGGTCCACCGCGCATCAACAAGCGCGAGATGGCGAAGGCCCGTCGACAGGGTTCCGGACCTGTCGCGGGGCCCTCGCGGACGCGACGGAGCACCCGGAACGTCGGGGGCGACCGGAGCGACCGCGAGGTGCGGGCTCGCACGAGGAAGGAACGGGAGCGGAGGGCCCGGAAGGTGGAGGGCAAGGAAAGTGTGCGAGAGAAGCTCCGGGAGCTCGATACCCACGTCGGATACCTCGGGGAGCAGGTGGGGCGCAATATGTTGCGCTATAAGCTGGCATACCGGGCGTGCCAGCTTATCCTCAAGACGCTCGCAGCGCCGGAGAGTGGTCGGGAGGTGCCGCCTGGTGTTGAGCGGATGCTCCGGTGGATGGCAGCCGATATGGAGGCCTCCAAATGGGACTTCTCCCTTGCGGAGGCAGCGGAGCTCGACCTGGCCACCGAGGAGCCGGAGATGGACGAGGGTGCGCGCCCGGCGAAGCGCCGGAGGTTGATGAAGCGCGGAAGCCCCGAGGTGGCGGAGAAGGAGGGGGAACCCGTCGAGTCGGAGGACTCGGAGGCGGAACCGGAAGCTCCGGTTGCGCCCCGAGCCCGTTCCGAATCCTGGCCGGAGGGTTTCCGGTCCACGGACGACGGGGAGGATGAGAGGATGGACGTGGACGTCCCCGAGGTTCTGGAAGCCCCGGAAGCACCCGCGGAGATGGAGGAAATGGGGGAAGTCGTGGAGCTGGATGTGGCAGAGGCGCCGGAGGGGCAGGGAACGCCCGAGGAACGCACCACGGGCCAGGCGGAGGCGAGGACAATCACGGTCCTTTCCTTCAAGCCCGATCCTGAGCCAGTGCCGCCTCCGCCTCCCACTCCGCCGCCTGTACCGGAGGCTCCGGTACAGGTGAAGAGGGAGTCGGAAGAGCAAGAGTTCCAGACCTTGGTGCTCCAGCCAGGAGCGCCAGCGGGATTCCACGAGGAAGACGGGGTGTTCGTCTTGGACGACGAGGACGAGGAGATGGGGGAGCCGGAGGCTCCGGGAGAAAAGCTGGAGGCGTCCGGAGGTGAAGACGAGGGTCCAAAGTGACCAATGGACAATACAGAGACAATTGAAAATAATGAATGTTTTGTATTTGTGGATTCAGATGAAGTTTTTCTTGATTTGATTTTATGTGAACTTGAGTGAAATGAAAAGGATCCGGAGGTTCCGGTTAATCACCGGAGGGTCCGGAGGAGGAATGGTGAGGATTCCGATGTGACGGAATAGAAAGGCAACGTTCCGGAGCAGTTCCGGAACCGGAACGCATCGTATGTGATACGGGTTGGGTTCCACTGTAGGAACTGTCGGATTTAACGAATGAATAATTGGAGAAATGATAATGATTGGAATATTGATGAATGATAAGAGGAGTGTTATTCCGTTGATTGGAAAAGTGACTAAATCAGGATGTTGATTGGTCCACTCCGTCTGTTGATAAGGAGTGTGATGCCGGAAGGGAACCGGAAGGATTCGGAAGCGATCCGAAAGGAAACCGGAAGGAATAGACAGAGAGCCGGAAGGACTCCAGAGGGATTATCCGGAAAAGTACCGGAGCGATTCCGGAAGTGTACCGGAGGCAATCCGGAAGTATACCAATGGATAGGCGGCAAAGAAGGGAAAGTGGTTGGGCAGATGAGTGATTTAAATGAAGTTGCCCAAGATCCCGAATGGGATAAGAGAAGGTGATGTGAATTGAGTACCGATGCAGGAGTTGATCGTGACGACTCTCGGGGAATCAGATAATACTCAATATGTGCCCGGAAGTGAAGGGATGGGCGAAGATGGGTGGAATGATCGGATAGACAGATTGATGCACCCAGATGCGCAGATGCAGTATGGATAACAGTAGGTTGTCGACCACTATGTCTCCGGAAACTCCAGAGGTTCCGGAGTATCCGGAGCTCACGGAAGGATCCGTTGATGCATGGGTGAGGGTTGTCGGATGGTTCCGGTACCGGTTGGATAATTGGTGGATGGTCCGGAGGGTGAACGATGTCCGGAACAAGACCGGAATACCGGAATACCGATGAATGATACCCTGGAATGCGTAGTGGTAGTTGGTTGAAGATTTATTGGATCTGAAATCGAATAGCGAGCGCAATTGTGCCGTCTGCAGAGAGGAAGGCAAAACGACATGGACTGAGAGGATGTGTTCCGCGTGGTATGCTGACTTTTTGATCAATAGTCTGCACTTCTTGCAAAGAAAAGTTGAAAATTATCGGAGTTTTTATAGGCTTATCCCCCTCTTAAGGGTAGACGTCCCATCGTCTGCCGACAATTCCACATCCTCTGAGTCACTCCGGTAAGCGCCGGAGAACTCCGGAAATTACCGGAGAGCCCCGGAAAGGCCAGAGAACCACCGGAAGGTGGGAGGATCGAAGTATCCCGACAGCTCGAAAGCAGGAGAAATCTCGACTGCAACGAGAGCGATAGGGATTAATGGTCGTAACTCGGTATTTGGAATATTGGGCTCCGGAGAAGAGCTGCGGAAATCGGAGATACCGGAGGTTGATTCGGAGCGTCGGAACGCCGCAAGGCGAGGATTCCAAGATGTGGAGAGAGGTTCCGAGAGGTCCGAGTGACCGAACTCGGAATACGACCGGATGAACACCACCTCCGAAGATACATGGAGGCGGAATGGGTGGAGCTGTTCGCCAAAGAATAGAATGGAAAAGCCGAAATTTGATGGACAAGCTCCAGGTGCCCGAAAAATTCTTCAAGCCAAGTACGTCCGGTTCAAAGACGTTGACTCCGAAAATGCAGACATCGATGAGTGCTATAATGGCACTCGAAAATGGATGGTCTGGGGGCTCCGGTAATAACGTAGTGTCCGGAGCCTCCGCATCAAACACACGATGATGCTGGAACGGAGGAATCAAAGGTGGGATAATTGAACGGTAGAACCGGAGGTTTCGAAGTTGCTGCCAAGCGAATGATCTCGTTTTTGTACGATGTGTGAACTCCTTGTCGGAGGGAGCTGGAGATGATTGGAGGTCTCCGGACAAAGTCGAGGAGACGTCCGGCAAAGACCCTTGCAGTCTGACTCCGGAGATCACCGGAGGTTGACGTACGAGTGATCCGGATACGTCAAGGACAATTGACAGTAAGCCGCCGGAGAACACGGATCTCCGGAGGTCATCGAAGGATGACCTACGATAGAACGTGTGAACTGGATAATCCGGAGGCGATCGGTGAAGCCGGAGGAAAGCATAGGTCTCCGGGGGGCCATCGGAGGAAACTACGGGTGACCCGGAGAAGCCAGAGGCGGTCGGGTCTCCCGAGATTATCGGAAGATGGCCTACTTGTAACCCGGAGGAGAACGATGGACTACAGGTGAGATCAAGGGCAAGATTCGGAGGAAGCCGGAGGAGAATGCAAGTCTCCGGAGGCTCCGGAATAGATGCAGATGTTGTGCCCATGATCAATGAAGTGAATCCGGAGGACATTGGTCGAAAGGTTCGACCAGGAGTTTTGGATGCACAAGGAAAGTTTTCCTGACTTGCGACGTGGAAATTGATCTGAATTCCACGGAGTCCAAGAAATGGCGTAACTTCGAAATGATTGTTGAAAGGCGAAGACCGAAAAGGGCGAGGATGAACAATAAGGCTAACAGCCTAAAGATAAAATTGGGAAAGAGGTTATTTGGTCTCTTGAGAAGAGCGATCCAACGAGCGGAAGCCAAGCAATTGCTGGAACGCCCGGAAGACCGTGAAGCGAATAGCCTCGGGGTATGACCGGAGATTACACAGAGCAATATTGCTCCGGAGGTTTCCGGAAGTAAAGTGCTCAACGGATGTCGACGAGACAACCGGAGTGAGCGGAGGGGTGTCCGGAGAGTATCCGGGACGATGTCCGAAACCGGAGAGTGTCCGGAAGGACGTCCGGAAGATGGTGACGAGTCAAGATCCGGAAAAGAGAGACAGATGTCTCGGAGATGTTCCGGAGGAACGGTGGCACGCAGGCCGATGAGACCGAAGGGACTCGAGGTGATGGCGTTAAAATTGTCGGGATGAGCAGCGGAGGTTGTCGGAGCTCCGGCGCAGCATTGCTCTACCCGTGATTGGGTACCGAACCAATATCCGACATTGCTGCCGGTCGTGTGCACACTAAGCCCCATGTGAATAAGGAACAGATCAGTTGGAAACTTCCGACTAGTCAATCAACGGATTGATACGGTGGAGTTTTGCCGGTATCCAGGAACCAGATTGATGGGGAATCAGAATCGATGACGCCGAGTTCCGAATAGGAACATCACCAGATGATGGAATTATGACAGACGAAGCTGCCGATTAGAGGGAACAAGATGCCGATGAGATCCGGAGGGGAGATTATGTCCGGAACTTCCGTGAACGGAGCAAAACCCATAGATTCACAGATAAGTAAACAAAAACAGATCCGGAACGGAGAGGGAGTCTCCGGTCGGAAGTTGAAACCCATGGCAAATTCTGAGATGATAGAAATAATGAGATCATAGGTCCGGCTCATGAGAGCGGGACTGTCGTGAGAGTGGAAAAGAATGGATGCGTGATTATGATGAACTCGGAAATGCCTCCGGAGGCCGACGCGGACGACCGGAGCGCGAGTTTTCGAGGCTGCTGGTCAGTTAGGCACTGATATTGGTCGGAACGGTGGATTTGGCAGATGAGCTTGCGCCGGAATGAGCCGGACGCTTCCTACACTCGGCAACTTGGTGTCCAGAGCCTCCGCAGTACATGCAAAGACCCTGGACCTTCCGTCGTTCGTGTTCCGCAGGGAGAATCCGTCCGTTTTTACCGAGTAGCTTGTTGACAGACTCCGGAAACTTCGGGTGACGAGCCCCGGAGACTCCGGAGGCTTGACCGGAAAGTTCCGGTGCTGCAGACTGCGGTACGGATGGTGCCGAAGACGCGAAACTGAGGACGGAAAGTGCCGGTGACAGGGTGCCAAAATCGGAACTGCCGGAATCTCCTAAGAGGGATCCGGAATCATCCGGAAGTTGAGTATCTTCAACTCGAGCTTGCTCTTCATCGATTAGCTGCCAGTACCAATAGTCGATACGGCGTGCGATTGCGCGAACACCTGCGAGAGAGCTCGGATAGGTGTACCGATCCATCTCCGAGGTGATCCGGAGAGGGAGTGCGGCGCGGAGAGCGTGGCTGAGAGCGGAATCGCTCCAATCGAGAAGAGAAGCGATTTTGTCGAAGTTTACGAGGAATGGGATGATCCGGTCAGAATGTTTCATCCGGAGGCGTCGGAGCTGATCCTCTGCGTCGCCGGTCGGATCCGGAGGACCGAATACGTCGAAAAACTCCATGATGAACAAGGAAAAATTCCCTTGCCATGGAAGTTCCTGCTGCGGGCCGGAGGTTGTGAATAGGCGTGCAGCGTCACCCCGGAGGAACGACAAGATGAATAAGTTCTTGTCGTCGTCCGTGCGGAAGTCCCGAGGACGCTCCGCAAAATGCAGGTAGCATTGGGCTAGGAAGGGATGGAGTTTCGAGGGATCGGTACCGTAGAAGAATTCCGGATTCCGGAGGTTAGACCGGAGCGAACGTGGAGCTGCGTTGGAGGAGTCTAGAATGGTATCCGGAACTCCGTCCGTGAACGCTGATGAGCTCGGAGGACGCGATGAAAGGAGATTGGTGTGATGGGAAAGATTTCCGCCGATGCTGTCATGAGTGCCATGGAAACCGTAGTCCGGCGAACCGGAGTACGACGGAGGATCCACAGGTGGTTGGATATGATGTACCGGTTGGCAATAGTGATGGAAGACAGCGGATGGGACGGGATAAGTCTGTCCGGTCTCAGCGCTTCCAGAGAACACTCCGGAGATTCCCGGAACAGGAACCGGAGGTTCCGGAGGATACGCCAAGGGTTGTGGGAAGCCGGTATAGACCTGATGAAAACCCGAGTTCCATGGAACGATTGGACTGGAAGTACCCGGAACAAGGTACGGGGTCCATGGATTGGCAGGAAATACGTCGGAGGACGAAGTCGACTCCGAGGCATCACAAGGTGTGGCAGTGTTGTGACCAAGGTGACACTCCTCAACGCCCAGCGGAGAGTCCGCTAGCGATGGAAAGACAAGAGGAGTGGTGCCAGAGGAAGAATAAGACATAATTGCCAGCCAAGACGGTGAGTTTGATTATACTGTTATATACCGTGCCGGAATGGACCTAGAACGAGATGGAAGATGGGCCGGAGGTTCCGGAGGCTCCGGTTAGGACTGGAGGTACCGGAAGGCCCGGAAGAGGTCCGGTGCAGTATAAAGGAAGGATAGCAACACCACAGGGGGTTAAGGGTGAGCTAACGCCTTGACTGACGAATAACCGGAAGTCGAGGTACCGGAGGTGATAAGGAGGTATGAAGACGACTCAGATCAAGAGGAAGAACCAGGCAACGATTAACGTTAATAATCAAACTGAAGTACATGAAGTAAAGACGTAGTATTTAAATGGAATACCTAATTGTATTCCCAAATAGGAAGGAGAGTGGTTCATGACAATAAGACTTGTCATGAGGACTGATGGTAAGTTGTAAGACAATTAAAAGGAAGATGAGAAGACGGATAAACGGGAAACGCTCAGTAAGCCTTCATTGCGTAAAAACCCGATGCTTCCGGAAGGTCCGGAGGCTCCGGGATATGACCGGAGCTCCGGAACCTACCGGAGCGACCGGAAGGTCGACGGGAGGCTCTGGGATGTTGCATGGATATAACAGACCCCTTGTTGGTTCCCCGTGTAGAGAGACCTCTGGATGGATGATATGTGTATGTCTTTGATATATAGCACGCAGTAGATCATCCCAATTCAATAGAATGGTTGAACGTTGACTTTAGCTAAAGTTGCTGAACGCCTGCTGGACCGTTGACCCTCGTGGTATCGGTGGCCCAGTAGGCCTTTCAGCTTCTCCAGTGCATAATGCTTTTAACTGACAGCTCAGACCTCGCTTCAGTCCTTTATAGTGGCAGAAACAATAAGTAGTGTCCTGCTTTAGTAAGTAGAACAAAGGCGCTAAAATATGGGTATTTCAGGCCTGGCTATTTTGCCTGCTTATCAACGCGTCGCGACGGCAATCACACATAACGAGATAGTCATCAGAATCAATGACAGGCGCTTGGACCGAAGGAATGAGCGAGACACGTTGATACGGCTGGACAGCAGTGTCGCATTGACCAATAGAGAACTAGAAATATGATGTGACCTACGTGGTCGTGCAGCAGGGCGCGTGGCATCTGGGACCCACCACGAGGGTCCATTTTGAATTTTCTCAGTTTGAAAAGTCAACAACCTAGAGGTTGAACTTAGTTCTTTGTGAACTAGAAGTGTTGGAGGTTTCCCTAGGAAAACTCTCTTTGATATAAAAATCAAACGGCCAATCTGTCGCTAGGGCCACCACCCAAAGCGAAAGACACGGCGCCAGAAAAGAAAAAGCGGATTTCAACTCTTGTACCAGAGCCTCCCGCTTTCCTTTCCAGTTCATCCAAAAGGACTACCCATAACTCAAGGAGTGCTGTTCCTAGCGCCCCAACGGTTTCGAGAGCAACCCGTGCACCCGCGAGCGGTACATCTAGAGGATGTAGCGAAACAGTCGCGCAAACTGATAGTTGTATCATTGCAAACACTGAGTTACGATTGAGAAGACAGCAGTCCGCACCACCTAGTGGAAGTTCCCCAACTGTCTTGAACCTTCAGGAATCTCCAGATCCCTTGATTGATAGCGCTTCGAACTCACGACCCAATCAGAACTCAAATCTATCGATTATTCCAAACACGATAATAGCCATGGATAGATTGAAAGTTCCTCAAAACTATGGCAGAAATGCCTTACAGTTCAATAGTGAAGAACCAGAGAACTTGGATTGGTATCTCGGTAATATAGACGAGTTCGCGACAGTGTACAAAGCTACTACCGATGATGATAAGAAATGGCTAGTACTGCGATACTGTGTGCCCACCACGCAGAGAGAGTGGAAAGCTCTAACCACATATGGAAAGGATTATTCCTACAATGAGTTCAAAGCCGAAATTCTTCAGAACTATCCAGAAAGCCGCGAGGCTGAGGAAGGTTCTATCGCCTTGCTAGATCAGTTGGTGAAGAAGTTTAGATGCAATAAGCTTGAAATAGACGATACAGCGGCATTTATGTCGTTCACGCGTAAATTTAAAGCTAAAGCAGAAAAACTCACTGGGAGAATCTCTAATCGAGAAGTGGCTGCAAGGATTCTGGCATGTTTCTCGGAGGACCTCCTTGAAGCTACCAAGTCCAAACTGCGGTTGACGGCAGTTGAGCACTTACCCTTGACCAAGCTAGCCAAGAAGGAACATGACGCGAACCAGGCAAAGAGTAATACAAACTTGCCCTTCGTGACACCTTTGCGGGACCGCGAAGATAAGTACGTCTGGACGGACGTACTCGTGATAGCTCAAGAGATTATAGAAGAAGAAGCTGTATCGTTTTACGATACTGAGCTAGTCTTCAAAAGAACAGCGAAAAAGGATGACAAGAAAGTCATACTTCTACATAATGTCGAGCAAGGGCAGCAGCAGCTGCAGCAGCAGGCGCAACACAAGCAACAGTTGCAGCAGCAACAGTCTAGTGACCGCCCAGATGGAACATCAGGATCAAGTAGAAAAGAGCCTAGCTGAGAGTATGGATAAAGTGGTCATGTCCAATCAGAAAAATTGGGTCGAGATGAAGGAAATATTGGAGGCCATTCGTGGCAGCCGACCCTTGAACTCGAACAATACCCCGACACCATGGGAAAGCTCGAGTCGCCCAACTTCGGACAATATGAGGAGGATTACCTCTAATGACTGCTTCTATTGTAATTACACAGGACACTTCCTGGGGGATTGCAAGATACACCATGCACATCTCGACGCGGGTTTAATCAAAGTGGTAGACAGGAAAACTTTGTTCTTTGATGGGAAGTCTATTCCCTCTGAGCCTTGAAATAGATCTTGAGACCAGAAAGTTGAAGAATACTATAAGAACCGTGGACCCAAAGACTTTAAGTCAGTAGTTGTTTCTCACCAGTACTCCTACGAAGAAGAATGAGAGGATCCGAATTATGATCCTAGACCTGATGAGATTCGGACCTTGAAGTTCGAGATGGAAGAACTTAGGCAGCAGTTGTTGCAGGAGAAAGAACGCTCCAGGCAGCAGACACTCCAACGTCCGACTGAACCACTCGGTGCTCGTATAGGTGATGAAGAGTTAGAGCAGCTTCTACACGCCCTGCATCAGGGACTAGGACTGTCTCGCGAACAACTCGTTCAGACCCGCACGAACCATGGGGCGCAGTCTAGCGAGGGTTTTCAGTGAATCCAATGAAGGGGAGACCTGGAAATCCACCGGGTCGGCGAAAACCCCCTGAGGATCTTGAGAAGCCAAAAGTTCTGAGTTCGAATAAAGGAGAGTCTGACAAGGTTGTAAAAAATATGTCGAGACAGGTAGAAGTGGTTATCGAGAAATTGAAACCTAGACCCAAGGCAACTGTGGAAGAAGTGCCGGATGAAGATGACCCTGTCGCAAAGGTTGTTGCAGACAAGCCAAGAGAACTGGCATTTTGCGACGTACCTCCTGTAGAACATGTGTTGTCTAGACCAGTGCTACCGTGGAAACCTGGGGTGGCCATCAATACTGAACCACCTCTAGCCCAGGAAAAGGCATATGAGGTGAAGTCCAATGTCGATGATCCAGAAGCCATAAAATTAATAAGGCAGAAGATTATGAAAACAGAGGTCTCAGTACAGATAGGTCATCTGCTTGGAGGGAGTACCATGTTACAACGCGACTTCCACCAGCAGACCGCAAAAACCAGGAGGCCTGTATACTTCCCTGGTAAAGATAAATCTAGGAAGGCGCCAAATTTTACGGGCCAACTAGTTGAGGAGGGCTCGAATGATGATGATGAGTTGCCTCGGGAAGATTTATTTTCTGACATTCCTGAACTAGAAATTCAGGAAGATGTGATTCACGTCGAGGAATTACCCTATGACTCATATGTGATGATTTTGTCTCAAGATGTAGGAGATATGCTGGAAGGATCTCTTGTAATGGACAATCCTGTGCTACAATACCTCAAGAGTCTCGCCAAGGGAGAAACCCCTAAGCAGATTATCGTTCGGGAACTTAGCTCGGCAGCGCTACATTGTCTATACCCGATAATGAATGTAGAAGCCATTATAGACAGAGGTTCGCAAATCGTGTCAATGTCAGCAGAGGAAGCTATGCTTAGAGGGGTCGCGTGGAACCTTGATATTCATATAGTCATGCAGAGCGCGAATGGTCAATGCGAGCAGACTCTAGGACTTGCTAGAAACGTTCCATTTGACTTTGAGGGACTTATAGTGTTCCTACAAGTACACGTTCTGTGTTGTGCACCATATAAGGCGTTATTGGGACGACCATTCGAGATCTTGACTGAGAGCGTGATAGTAAATTCTCGAGACGGAAGTCAGACAGTCACTATGAAGGATCCACATTCGGGGGCACGGGTAACAGTCCCAACCCACCCGAGAGGGAAGCCTTCTCTGGCTAGAGCGCCTAGGGATAAACTAGAGGATCGACCCGCGGGTCAAGTCAAGGATTTTTGACTCTATTTGATGATCTCAAGGATGAGGGAGAATTAATGACCGCTCGGGATTACAATCGGAAGGAAATTTGGTGTGCATTGGACATGGCTCGCCTAGCGAAGGCAAGGTGGCCTCAGAAGAAGATAAAAAGAAAGCATACTTGTGCGCGTCGCAGGAAATCATTAATCAAGACGCTGTCGCGTAACAGTTACTAGATCAGTATCTGGGAACTACTACCACTGAAGAGGGGATAGAAGTCTTCGTTTTCAAGGAAGTAGGTGGAGAAACTGGAGCACCGGAAAAAATGAACTGTGGGAAGAAACACTGTGGTCCGGGGAAACGGTCACAACATATGAATCTAGTGAATCTACGCACTGGCTTGAGACCGACACTGAATAAATGCAAACACGCGCGTGTGCCTTCTGTTCCGGGGGAAATGAACCCAAGGCCTCGCTTCTGCTTGGCAAAAAATATAAGCCTGTCGCAGATAAAATCAAACCTATCTTGGCTGAGTTACCACAGAAATTCCGTATAGAGAGAAAATAACAGGTGATCCGTGGCAGGACATGCCTAATTTAGACCCAAAACCACCAGAGTTCGAGCCTAACAGACGGTATACTAGTAAGCAAAAGGAACTTATCGATAAAATTCATGACGATGGTCTTCTAGAACCAGAAGAGCACAAATTTATGCACCATTTTATGTCTTTACACAAGAAGAGTTTCACTTGGGAAGAAAATGAGCGTGGGCAGCTGAAGCATGATCGAAGCTCGGTTCGTTTCACGAGCCTGTCAGAAAGCATCAATCATGGCTATCAAAGTCATGAGAGCGGTTTTTACTATATCTAGCAAAAAGATACTGGCTCGAGTGATCAAAAACAGACGCGTGGATGGTCGGCAGGACCATAGCAAAGAAAATTTCTTGTGTCACGACCACATGTCGCGCCGAGGAAAATTGTCGCGAAACTCAAAAAAGTCACTAGAACAGAAATAAATGGTCAGACAAATCGTGGTGAGCAGATAACAGCTCAAGATGGTGGTAAACACACATCTAGACATGGTCTCGGCTGGGTTTCAGAGCACTTAAAATATAAGGGCTAGAGAACCGGCTCGCGAATCGGTTTGGATCATCTATAAAATGGTCACGTGCTGTCTAGAAACCATGCTAGTGCGGAGGCAAAATCGCCTCGCAATTTCGAAATTCACGCGATAATAATGTTGGAGGAATATCCCCGTAGCAGCGAGTCTGCGCTCGAACATTCTAGTATCTTCTATTTCCTTTTATGGATACATGCAGTAGTTACTTGTAGAATATTCTAGTAAATCCTGTAGGTATATAAGCAGCAATGTTAGCTGCTCGTAGGGCATCTGTTTGCCCTAACGCGAGCCTCTCTAACCAGATAGCCTGATTGCAAACCCACTTCTCTATATCTTATCTCTGCTTATTCACGTAATCTCAACAAATAAGACATAGACAAATTGTGCATAGAATGAGCATAACTAGAACTGTTGTTGAGACAAAAACATGTATCAGACATGATATATAAGTACATCTTGAAAAAAAGATCTAGTACTAGGAAGTTGTCTCGACGGGACGTCGTGAATTCTATAAAAAGAACACCATGTACATTCTGGACAAAGTCAAGTTTGCGAGCACTATTGTCTCGAAGAACATATAGACTAACTTTTGCGATCTCTTAGAAATTCACACTATAGAGAGAAAGAAATTATCGCTGGATTCCAAGAAATAAGTAGTACATGTGTGTGTCGCGACAGGACACAAGGCAGTAGTGGCTCGAACTACAAGCATACAGCTAAACGACAAGTAATTGTTCGTATGATAAGCTGGTATGAGTAGTCGAGTGTGGCTAGACTTCAGTATTGCAAAATATATATATATAAAAACGCGACATCCAAGGACAGTGACGCCGGCGACGGTCAAGCTGTAGAAGGAAATGAGATGAGAGAAGATCAGGAAAGCAAGTGCGGAGTACCGAAGGACGGCTCCACCCCGCTAGCTCGATCGTTCTCCTCGACCTCCTCCATGGGCTCTAAGTCGTGAAATATTAACAAAGATTGAAGTCAAAAAGAAAAATTGTGTACCATCGACCGGTTCCGCCTCGGGGCCTGGGAGAAGGGACGAGGGTCAGAGATAACGTAGAGATTTACTTGGCAGCGCACCAGGAGAGGTCAAGGCCTCCCGGCCAAGCGAGCTGAAAATGCGAGGCTGTGTCACAAACAGGTTCGGCGGCGTAGGAAGGACCACAGACGACAGGGAAGGCCGCGTGGGGGACTTCGTGCGAGGGACGTTCCTCAGGGGACCAAACTTGACTTGTGCGGTTCCCGTCAAGATGCTCTTCAGCGCAGAGGCTGGACCAGAACGGTGACCAGGCGTCTCCATCGACAAATCGGCATCAGAATCGTCGGGCTTGTCGTGGGCTTGGGCTGCCTTGGGCAGGACGACCTTCTCGAGACGCTCGAGAGGGGTGGCCAAAGAGGGGTGTTGCGGTGGCAGGTGCACCGTGTCGCCGGTCTTGTCCTCGAGAATAGTGCCCACCGGATTAACGCTCTTGAAGTGCTCGAGCACGCTCTTGAAGGTGATATCGAAGGCCGCAAAAAGGTCCCGGATGGCATCCTGGGTCTCGAAGTCCTCGAAACGGGTGTTGAAATGATCGGTGGGGAGGGCCGTCTCTGCCTGGAAGAACTCGAAGGCGAACTCCTTGAGATCGTCCACGTACTGCCGCAAGTGCATAGCCGCGAGGTCCTGGTGTAATTGGACGAGGCGGCCGGTGCGTGTAATGGCCTTGAGATGGGAATTGAACCCTAAGAACCGATCAGCGAGAGTAAAACTTGTAAAGGATAAAAACTTACGGCAGCTCGTCGTAGCCAGGATTGGCTCGAGACGGTCGAGCATGATCATTGCCTGATGTGAGCTAGCACGGAGAGTGCACGTCTGTCTGCTCTTGATGCAATTATAACAGTGCTTGCCAGGGCCGGAATAAATGCAGATCCGCCCGCGCGAGAGACAGTCATAACAGGGAAAGAGCGACTGAAAAGCCAATTAGTCGCGAGATGACATGAAAAGACAACAAGGGACTTACTCGAGTATCTTCGGCGGGGAGTGCCGCCAAAGCCACCAAATGCTTGGCCACCACCGTAGGAGCAATCGGTGGGGCAGGCGGCTAGAAAACGAGTAAGTACCAAGATAAAAAGATAGGAATAATAAGGGACGAACCAAGCTGCCGAGCACCTTGGAACCCTTACCCTTGAAACGAAGGTTGGCCTTCTCGATAGCCGCCGGGTCAAACTCGCCAGGGTGCTCCACGGGGTGGTGGTCGCCTGGCTTTGCGACGACTTGGACGCTGTCGTCGTCGGACTCATCGTAGGTCTTGAAGGTTGGGGGAGGCAAGTCGGGAACGGGGTCGACCTGTCGGGACTTGCTAGCCTTCTTGGAAGAACTAGGGGCAGGGGTATCGAGAACGACCTCAGCATTTTTGGCTTGATAATTGGCACGCGGAGGCGGACGGGGGTCACGAGTACTGTGACGAAGTGCAGGACTATCCTCCTATTGAAAAAGAGGTTAAGTAAAAAGAAAACCTCAAAGAAGATCGTAGGAACTTATGGTCGTGAGGTCCTCGTTGGAGGAAGGCTTAGGTGCAGGACGAGTTGCACGAGGTTTCTTCAGTGGAGGTGGGACCGATGAGGAAGAGACGGGGTTCTTGAAAACCGCCGGGGGCAAGTCGAAAGGATTGACGACCCTGGTGCGCGTCTCAGGAATTTTAAATGTTTCCTTGAGCCATTGCTAGAGGAGAATTAGCGTGGTCTAAGAAGTACAAGAGAAAATGTACTTACGGAAGGGGGCTCGCGCTGGATAAACGAATTCTTGAGGCCGGCGAATCGGTCTTTAGAAAAACCCATGTACATCTGCTCGAGCGACCGGAACATTATGCCAACTTGGAAAATGTAGTCCTCAACAGCGCTGGCATCGGTATGACTGACAGCAGCCTGTTCGGCCTGACGATAATTGACCTAGAACATGAGAAATTATTGTTCAGTAAGCTAGACAAGGGAGCGATGTGTTACAAACTCACAAAAGCAGGCTCGAGTTCCATAAAAACAGCGATGGCTTCATCGCGATCCAGTTTTTGAAAAGAACCGTTGAAATAAAGGGCAACCTCATGGCAAGCGTCGAAGGGACGGAGCTGCGCCCAGTGGTCATGGTCAAACTCGGCACGAGGGTCTTCATTATCGAGCTTGCGCTTTGGCGGACAAGATTGAGACATCGCGAGTGTGAAAGCACAGAGAGCTGGAGGCGCGCTGGATGAGATGGTGGTTGAGAAACAAGTCTAGAAGAATGGGGCTGTGCGAGAAAATTTTCATTGAATAGAAAAGCCTCGCAGCGTACCTTCTAGACGATGTTATTCCTGGAAAATCATCAAGGTTCATAAAGGAAGTCAACCGTGGGAGCCAACTCAATTGGGATGGTGGCGTTAAGGTTTGCAACATCAGAAGCGCAGCAAACATTGAAACCTCCCAAAAATAAATGTTTTTGGTGTCTCTAGAGGAGAGGAGGACAGTCAAGTGCAAAGACCGGCCCCTAGCGAGACACATCTAAGACGTTTGTGATGTTTAGGAAGCATTTTCGGAAAATTCCGTTAGATTTGATTGGATCAATCAAGATAAGATAAGATAAGATAAGATCGAGCCTAGCGGCCAAGTTGAAAACTGGTCGTGAAAAGCAAAATAAAGACCAAATAAGTACATGTTGTACCCAGACTGCAGTAACCGCGCACGGAGTGCAATGTTGTCAAAAGAGTCTCGACGAAGCTATCATTCGCGAGACCACTGGATCGTTGTTCGTGATAGCACGTGAACACAACTGGGGGCAGTCGAGATTTAGTGAAGGGGAGATGATACGGCTTGTAACTGCGTGCCGGTGTAATCGTGCATTTTTGCACTTCTAGTCGCCAACTAGAGCCTCTATCCGGTGATATACAAGTAGAGTCAGAATGAGCTCCGAGCTGCTGGCTAGGTGTTCACGACGCGAGAGGACTATTGTCTTCTAGATGCAATATAGCTTGATCCTTATACCATTGGGGGTTAGCGTGCGGTGTCTGGGACTCAGTAGGCTTCATAGTATTGAATTGACTTTGCAAAGGGTTGGTTGTACTAAAAGCTAGACACTGTATTGAGGAGGTAAAAACACCTAAACTTGAGAGACATGCATGAAGTCCACAGATTGGGCATGGAAAGTCATATATATACACTAGACCCTGGATGGGATCTAGTCGCGACAACTATAACTTGGTTCGTGAACAGTAGTTCGAGCGAGAATCATGAAACTGAGAAAGCCGAGACATCAGAGATCGTCGGGAAATGATCGCAACGAGTGTCGATCCTGGAAGGACACGTCGCGACGGCAATCACACATAACGAGATAGTCATCAGAATCAATGACAGGTGCTTGGACCAAAGGAATGAGCGAGACGTGTCGATACGGCCGGACGGCAGTGTCGCATCAACCAATAGAGAACTAGAAATAGGCCGCGACCTACGTGGTCGCGCGGCAAGCAGTTGGTGCGCGTGTTAGGACCGGCAGGCCTCGGGAACAAACCAATATACCTAGTATGGATTCAAGCTGGTCAAATCCAGATGACTAGTCTCGGCCTCGTACTACGAATACCAGCGGCATACTCCACAGTTCCGTGTACATCAAATCTCTCTTATATCTTGACTCATTTCTCATTACTATCTACAATTCCTGTATCGTATATAAAGCCTAGCAGATCCCGCGATTCAGTACTGCATCTCCCACCAAGGTAACGGTGTTGGTGCTGGTCTGAGCCTAGCGCGGAGATATGTTATATATAACTATCTTTGTTGTTATCGTTCAAATATAAAGTGGTCTTGTTGGCATATATAAGCTTTAAAGGACTTAAGCCGTGTTCGTGGAGAGTCACAACATTTGTGTGAAAGGCACCTGTTTGGTTGTTACCTCAGGTCTGCTGTTGGCACTGTTCCAGTGAGTTCAGTCGCAGTATCCGGTCGTTGGCATCCGTTCCAGTGAGTTCGGTTGCGATCCAAAGTCTAGATCCAGTGTGGTCTCCGTCAGAGTACGGCAGGAAATCCTATCTAAGTCTAGAGAGACTTATAGGTCTTCGAGATATCTTTTTGAGGTGTCTAGAAGTATAAAATATATAAAACCCATATCGCTTCTGTCGAAGTAGATAATCCCTAGTGCTCATACTAGTCCTAATAAGACTTCTATCGAGTTGGCATTTTCGAGACACGAACCTGAGAAGTTCAATCTTACCTGTAAACTGCAGGACGACCCGAACTCAATTGTGTGTGTGTGTGTGTATTGGTTGTAGTGTTTTTAGTTGGTTAGTTGCCGTCTAGCAGCTTTCTGATTATCTTCGCGAGCATCAGTGTACCCATAGCCACTGTTTCACCGAGGTCCCTTATTGTTTAGTCTTACCAAGTCATCTTGGCACCTTATTGTTTTGCATTTCTTACTTACCAATATCTTGCACGCTATTGTATTCAATAGACAATAGCATACTTAGTTTAAAAGCTAGTTAGTTATGTTTTGTACTTCAGTTTGATTATTGATTGTTTCTTTGCTATCTTGGTGTTGGTCAAGCCTCTGTCTTCATCCTCTATTTGGACTTCAACTCTGTGACTCCGGACTATAGTCTTGTGCGGAACTGCGGACCCGAATAGTTGCTCACTCTATTCTTCATAGTGTTGTGAGAAACTGTGAACTCCAAGGTCGGACTTCATCGGCCTTAACTTAATTCAACATATAACAATCCCTAAAATTCTTGCCACATGCATTGTCACCTCGAAGTCTTTTAGAATTACCCCCATCTCATCTTCTATTGCTGAGAAGTACAACATAACCACTCTACCTTCATTGAATGCAGTTTTTCTGGCATTTCATCATGATACCCATGTACAAACCCTTATTCAACTCTCAACGCGTCCAACCAACCAATTTCGATTTTTCCAGATTTGCCAGCAGACATTACATCCAGTACTCCCTGTGTTCACAGAGGCTGAATGCACAAAGTTCAAGGTAGCAATTGTTAAAATGAAATATCGACTGAAAAGAACAAATTCTTCTCTTGCTCATGAGGCCTACAAAGACATTGACTGGGATTCTTTTACAAAAGATTGGAACAATGATGTTAATTACCAGGATGTTGGACAAGCAGACCTTGTCACAGATTCAAACAGGCACATTTATTATAAAATTCCTCAGCAGCTTGAGTGTCATCACAAGAAAATATTGCAGTGGACGACCACCCAAGCTGCACTTTTGGATGGAGCTAATGCTGAGGCACTAAGGCCTTGGATGGACATGTCAACTGGTCCTCACCGTCCTCGGGCATCAGTTATCCCAGCAATTGAGCTTGATGAATCTGTTCATTTCAGAGGTATGGTCTCATAATTTGTATGTATACTCTGGTCACTAATTGCTGCAATAATCCATGGGTTTAGATATCACCGAGTCTTCAGATCCATTCATGCCCTCTCTGCCCAAGCCTGGCATGTCCACCCCCGTATTGGAACAGCCATCACAGAGCCTCTCCTCCAATTTGCCTGAAGACAACGCAGATATGATGGGCATCAACAACAACAGCCTGGTTTCAACTGAGATTGCACATGCTGCACAATTGCCTATGATGCAAAGTCTCCTGGTGTTTCCCAATGCTGTTGCAAGCACCTCAACATTGCCATCTGCCACGATTGGAGTGCATCAACCTTCCTATCCGATAGCAATTGGAAAGAAAAGGAAGCAGTGTGCAGTGTGCCTCTATTTCAACTGTAAACACAAGGATGTTTGCTCAGGAGCTGGTGGCCGACAATTATGTGCAAAGGGACCATGTGGGCATAACTTGAGGGAAGTACCATCACGAAGGATCACTAAACCAGGATGTGCATACCAATAAATACTTATATTTGATGTAATCTGTAAATGCTATGGAATCACAAATCACAAGTAAGTATTATTTAAATCAATAGGATAAGATTAGAAGTGTAGAGGAAATGTATGCGCAGATGTTGCAATGCTGTGTATAGTGATGTTCTGGCTTTGGCCTCAGGCCAAAAAGCCATGGCTTTTTGGCTCAGCTTTGATTTTTCCTGGCTTTGGCTTGAGCAGGCCTTGGCCTGGCCTGCAATTTTGCTAGGCCAAAGCCAGAAATTTGCAGCAAATACTGCCAAAAAGCCATGGCTTGTTGGCTTTCAGGCCAAAGCCAGGCCAAGCCAGAGTTTGGCTTTTGGCCTGGCTCAGAGTTTTTCAAGCCAAAACCAGGCCAAAGCCATGGATTGCAGGCCAAGCCAAAGCCAGACCATCACTAGCTGTGTAACTTGAAATGTTGTCTCCACCAACTCCGAGTTGAGGTTTCCACTTAGCTCTCCAGAACAGTTAATTTGATTTGAAAAGTATAGGCATTTGAGGAATGCAATTTATTGGCCTGGTTTGTGAAGGAATTGTGGCAATGTAGCATCTCAATGGCCGAGAAATGCGAATCACGAGCGGTCACACCCAGGATGGGAACCTTTTAAGGTCGCTTAAAAGACCTATGAAAAGAATGTGTATTCGTAGTCTAATATATCTTGATTGATTTAGCGAGATTCAATGAAGTAAGAAAGGATTACAGACAGAACTAGAATTCATAGGTCTTTTCGACTTGATTGGTTTCTATCTTATTCACCATGTAAGAAAGGTGTCTGAAAAGATCATCAATCAGGTGCCAAATCAACCATATTTGATATTTGGGGTATCGACGGTACACAAAAGCACATTGTAAAGTACATGTTTCAAGGCCATGAGGGATTTTTGCTATTTGTCCGGCATTTTCCGATCCAATGGCAAAAATCCCTCATTGCCTTAAAACATGTACTTTACAATGTGCTTTTGTTTACTGTCGATACTCCAAATATCAAATATGGTTGATTTGGCACCTGATTGATGATCTTTTCAGACACCTTTCTTACATGGTGAATAAGATAGAAACCAATCAAGTCGAAAAGACCTATGAATTCTAGTTCTGTCTGTAATCCTTTCTTACTTCATTGAATCTCGCTAAATCAATCAAGATATATTAGACTACGAATACACATTCTTTTCATAGGTCTTTTAAGTGATCTTAAAAGGTTCCCATCCTGGGTGTGGGTCAAGATCGTACTTGGCCTTTGGGCCAGTGCTTCGCATGGCAGTACGAGTCCATTTCCCCATTTGATAGACGATTTGTTCCGAAGGATCCGATGAGATCCGAAGTGGTCCCACCAATACACTCTCACCTGTATATGTGAGGTAGTGGGTTACTTCCCATAAGCATTTAATAATCCCTGAGCTTGTTTGAGAGTGCCAACGATGGGATCACTTTTTGGAAATTCACAGTGTACACAAAGGATTCGACTCGGCGATGTTCAGCTCGCTCCGCAGACACAGCCCGGGCCTGGCATACTCCGATCCACGTGAGCCTACCAAATCCGGACAGTCTAAATTAGGAAGTCGTCCGCTTTTGGACAAACTTGAAACCGATCTAATGACGAAGAAATTGGTATCATCTGAATCCCCTCGAAAATCCCCTCCGGACCATATACTTTTTATCGGAAAAGCACGAATTTTGAATGGGTTTGAAGGCATTCTTTCCTCAGAGTCCCGTCAGCCACCTTGCGAAGAATTTGTTCGTGTGTGCTTCCCCACTCATCCCTGCGCCCTGTCATGTGAAGCTGAGGATTGCTCGCTGCGCTTGCAATTATCTTGTCACGACTCGCGTTCCCATAAGAATAGAATAACAAATCAAACCGGTGTTTTTCACTCTCTGGGGCCTGGAAGGTAATCCAGACGTTGAACATAATTATCCTTTGGTGGTAAACAAGCAACCGAGTTTCGTGCTTGAATCAGAGGTGACCATCATAATTTATATGATTTGAAATCTCTGCCTTGTATGTAGCCACCAAGTAATTATTTTGGATAATAGAATGATATGGATTCGGCCTCTTTGAGGTGGGTGGCTGAACCTTGGGGAAAGTGGGATAAAGCTGGTAAGGCCAATGATCGGCAAGGCCCACTACCATTTTGGGCCACTATTGTGGGTTTAGAGAGTGAGATGTATTCAAGAAATTCTACTCAATACGTAGGCTGATTGGACGGTAGTTCAGTAACTAGTAAGAAAAGTATGTATGTCTAAGCAGAGGGACATGGTTTTTTTGGACAGAGATTCAAAAGCTGTCACTGACGCACATCACGGATGGAGCTGTCGGATTTTGCCTCTTGTTATCTGATGCACTTCTTAGGTGTGTGGGATGAAATAGTTGGAACGGGGTAGAACCATGGTTCTCCATCTCCCTTGTCCAAAACCTTCAACTGTTCCATGTATATGTGGTATGTCTCTGGGGAAAAAAAATACAACAATGGAACAGAAAAAAAGAAAAAATTTACCTTGGAAGGAGAAGGATCATCTTGATACACAATGGTTTCACAAGAAAGTGCCGAAATCATTCCTTCCATCAACTGAGCTCATGAGGAGTGATGAGCTTCTTGTCTTCATCCTGGATATTGCGCTGGATAAGCATGGCATTCTGATGCGCAAAATACAGACCAGCGTGTTCGGAAAGAAGATTCAGGTCATACATGTCCCCAACTTTGTGATCTACTCATCTCGTCAGAATGACAGATGATGTAGTATATGAGCTTTACCTTCTGCTGCCTTGTGGGATCAATTGACAACCCACTGCCCATTTCCACGTCTTCCGCCTAGGGTTTCTTCCCTTTCTTCGACTTGGTATTTCTCAGGCAGATAGTAGGAGTAGTGGGAGCTGTGCCTTTTGCCATTGAGGGATTTTATAAGATGAGCAATAGGATATTGGATGGGTTGTAGACTAACATTGTGGATAGTGGTAAGACTTACGTTGTTGGTAGGTGGAAGACAAATTAACATAATGTCGCCTGGTGTCTGGGCGAATGACCTGTTCAGTAATACTGCTAAAGTTCTGGTAGGAGTCAGCTACGTAAATGGGCAACTAACAGATGTTCGTTTACCTCTTTGAGCTCAACTTCTTCTGCTCAACCATCTTGTTAAGTGTAGCCACAGAGTCACAGAAATTTTCTTCGAGCTCAGTAGGAGCTCTGGTAGGAACACTGGCTGTGATGACCATGCAGTGCGGCCCAGAGGAGTCAGCGATAGGCTGTTAATACAAGACTCCGAGAATTTCGGAATATAGTGGCTGACATGTACCAATTTACTAGCTGGCCAGTTCTTGGGGTGGGAGCGAGCGATGACGACCTGAGGATGAGAATATTGGTTTTTTAGCAGGTTGCGGGACCACAGCGTAGGCAGCAATGTTTTGTCAAAAGACTCATCAGGTAGCTGTGTCCCTATGTTATACCACGGCAATTGTTTACCAGCACGCTTGCACATCAAATAGACTCAAGTCAGTAGTTAGAGTCGCGAAATTCTCTGGGAACTCTACGCATTCACCTCCGAAAACACTGTGTTGCTCCATTCTAAAGCTCTATTTCTTGCAGCACCAATACATTGCTGGTCTGAAATCGTTGAGCAGCAGAAATCCAATAACACCCCAGTTCACGCCGCTGAAACGGTTGCTCAGGTTCAACGGTCAGAATAATGCAACTGCCAAAATCCCCCCTATCGAACGACTGAGTTACACCTAACTCACAAAGTGAGATTAAGCACGACTAAATTGACGGTAGACAGACTCCAACACCACACACTCTTTTGACGACCAAGATACACTGACGAGATTCGGGTCTTTTTGGACACAAGTGTAGGTCCAAGGAAACCATGAGTAAACGTATTTGTCACGAAAGTATTCAATTCCCGTTCCCCCAAGGATGGCTAAGTCTCAACTAGCTTTCTCGAAGTGGTGTTCAAGACACAACCTGAATTTATTGGTTGGTTCCCAACGTGGATTTAAGTGTCCCAACTATGCAAAGATAACGGCTGTGAACCGGCTTGGTTTTGTGGGCTGTTTAGACCCGGTTTTGTTGGCTCGCGCCTTATTCCGACAATGATTGGCTCGCGCCTCAAACTTGCTGGCTCGCACCCCGTAACTATGGCTCGCGCCCCGTAACAATGGCTCGCGCCTCAGACTATGGCTCACGCCCCGTAACAATGGCTCACGCCCCGTAACTATGGCTCGCGCCTCAAACAAAGTCTTATTCCAAAACCGCGCTTAAATTCCAAGGCTATTTGACAGCCAAAGATTCAAGCCCAAACGTCGACTTTATGCGCAAGGGCTTTATTGCTCCTCACTCTCCGGGTCTAGTTCGGTCCTTTTGTTATTCCAAAACCAAACTTGAATTCTGAGGCCTGTTGACAGCCAAAGAGTCAAGCCCAAACGTCGACTTTGTGCGCAAGGGCTTTATTGCTCCTCACTCTCCGGGTCTAGTTCGGTGCCGTCCTCCCTGGTTCTGCCCTCCTTATATACTGTACAGAAACTGTTACATACGCGTGATTACTAGGCCTCGGGTATTCTACTTAATTAATTAGCCTGTGATCGGTATCAGCTGTGCGCGCCCTGGCGTTCCTAGCCTCCTAAATGTTTGTATAATGACTCCTTCAACCCCTCATGGATTAGGGGTTTATATGTTCAAATATCCCCTGAATAGGGTAATTGGCCCATATCTTCTTCTATGGTCTGTCCCCCAACTTCTGGTATCGCTAGTTGGATAATATAGGTTGTTCCCTTCCCAACGATACCCCAGATGTCCTTAATCGACATCCAGGAATACACAGTACATGCCTAATCCTGGTCGGTAGTTTATCCGGTGATCGACAACCCTTTGTCGATCAGGGGATTATATGTTCCACTATTCCCCTAAACAGGGTAATTGGCCCATATCTTCCTCTGTTGTGTGTGCCCCGACTTCTAGTATCGCTAGTTGGATAGTATAGGTTATTCCCTTTCCAACAATACCCCAGATGTCCTTAATCGACATCCAGGAATACACAGTACATGCCTAATCCTGGTCGGCAGTTTATCCGGTGATCGACAACCCTTTGTCGATCAGGGGATTATAGGTTCCACTATTCCCCTAAACAGGGTAATTGGCCCATATCTTCCTCTGTTGTGTGTGCCCCGACTTCTAGTATCGCTAGTTGGATAGTATAGGTTATTCCCTTTCCAACAATACCCCAGATGTCCTTAATCGACATCCAGGAACACATAGTACGTGCTTAGTCCCGCTCTGCGGCTTATCGGGTGATCACGTCCTCACGGACCTGGTGTTTAAAATAGCAATATTGAGTCTAGGCCTTGATCCTGTGACTTGTCGCGTCGCGTTGGATAAGCCAAAGTTGTGTAATCAACTCAGCATTTCCTCCCGAATAAGGTTCCCAGTGTCCCAATAGATGTCAGAGGTGGATATTATGATTCTCCCTTTGGTAGTGAGCATTGCGGTTGCCTTCCCACGTATAGAGGGTGTTTCAGGACTTTGATATTTGGGCTTCAAGCCTTAATCCGGATCTGACCCCTAGTGATCCAAGAGTGTCGTCTCCTGGAATAAGCCATAGGCGCCAGTGTTTAGGATGATAATGCAATATGGCTCTTGGTTGCATGTTTGGAGCTCACACCAACCACTGGATGAGCGCAGAATGGCATGCATTCGTAAAATTTGAAGTTTCGCAAATTTCGCGGCTTATCACCGCGCAATGCCAGAACCTGGTCAGAGGTTGAAAATGGGTGCATCAAACATTTATGGGTGCCCTTGCATCAGAGGCAATTGAAATGCATCATGCTGGTATACAGACTAAAGTGTAAATCGGAGTAAGCAACAAAAGAGATTTTATTGACTCTATATTTTTTCTAAAATCTGAAAGTTGTGTGAGCTGATGAGCCCCAGCAGGGGCACAGATGCGAATCTTGGGGTAGCCAGCAACCCAGGTGCCTCCTCTGACCCAACCTCAGCAACGATGTTTGCAGTGAATTTTGGATCATTTTCATTAAAGAAATATTTGCCATATTTTCTGGAAAGGTCAAATTTACGATGAAAGGTCTTGTCAATGTTGTGGGAGGCCAGGTTGGTGGCTTCAGATCATTCTAGCATCTGTATGACATCCATGTGTATACGGTGCCACCGTTCACATTGATATGGTTGTGGTAAGTCCCAAGAGATGCCATGCAGCAGAAAGTAAAGATGAAAGGAGGTGAGGAGAGCACAAAATATGGATGACCTTTTATAAGGGTTGCATTAGAAACCTGTGAGATGGAAACATTTTGCTAAGCAAATGGAGAGGTAATGATGAACGGGAGAAGAGACAAACAAAGAAAGTTACTGCCTTTCTTTGTGGCATTTGATATTATGTGGTCAGTCTGCGTGTTCAACTCAACCACTGTATTTACAGATAAGCAGAGAAGTGTACCCATGGGTTTTTTGTACCAGTGGCACTTTCAATGCTTGTATCAATTTTTGTGAAGAGTCAGCCAGTCGGTTGAGACTTAGGTCTAAAAATCTCCAAACATCAACAGGTACTAGCAAAGCAGAAATGACTAAGGTCAGAAAATTGAACTTAGAGTCTCTTTGGTTCCAAGGGATGGAATAAGCTCGCACATGGAATTCAAGCAGGCAAGGAGTTGAAGAATATATCCCTGTGCTCTGATTTGCTGTTTTTTGTCTTGTCCATTTTCTTTCAATTTTATTTTCACGATGTCCAATGTTGTCTGACTAAATTTTTGTTTGTACATGTAGCAAAAGAGAACAAAATCTATCTTCTCCAGGGTAGCTAAACCAGGTTCAGCCAATAAAGCGGTTAAGACCGACAAGCAGCATGGCCCTACCATTGTCTCACATCTCTGGGCATATTTCTGGGACAGCCCAAAGCTTGCTCGGCCGATGCTAGTGCACGGTGGACAAGCAACTGTCATGGAACGACCACCTGAGCTGTCACTTGCTTAAATCCGGCCAGTTTCTCCTTTGGGCCAGATTTTGGGGTTTTCCATGGACATGATGTAGGCTCGCGGTAGTTCACGCTTTGGTAGCATTCCGTTTGTGATACAGATTGAGATGAAAAAATATATATTTGGATCTAATCCTTCTTGCAAAATATGTTTGGGAAAAAAAACACAAGCGTCGCTGCGTGGTTCAGTAGCTTCCAGATGCTGGCAAGCCAATATCAATTTTATCATCAAAGCATGAACAAATAATGTGCACATGTGGACGAGTTCGGGCCAACATGGCCCCAATTCTTGTCCTAACAACACAGCATAAAGGATTGAAATAATCTAAAGGATGGTCTGGAGCATTGTGTGTCATCATATTATCTGGGTAAGCTGTGTAGGATATTACCTCCACTTTTATGTGTGTTGGTCAAGAGTTGAAACTGTGGGAGGAGTCACAAACTTGTTGAGGAAACAGGGCTCAAGTACATCCAATTGGGTTTATCTGCTGAATGTGAGTGGGTATTCCTACACAAGAGGGATTAAGACACCCATCATATATTGTGGGATGTCTTGGCAATCTTCCGGGTCGAAGGCAGCATTTTTCGGCCACTACAACATGTGGATTCAGCATCAGGACTGGTGGGATATTCAAATTGACATATATTTCTTACTTAGAAAGACATCTAGATCCTAAATGAGCTGGAAAGGTATCAGGCATAGCCTCGAGGTCTGCTCCATTGGCTAATTAGGCTGGACCCCTGACTTTTACATTCCATATAGCATTTTTTTATCAGGTCTCAAACACAAAATGTCCTCTGTGTCCAATCATACTGGAGCTCCCGAGACACCGTCACTATGAGACCAACACAGTATGAATTTCAACCAAGTGTAGGATGAAAAGTAGCTCTCAACCTATTATCGGCTGATCTTAGGTTGATTTGTTTCAACCTATTTTCTAGGTTGACATGCATCCTAAGGGTATCATCCTATCATTGAGTGATCTCACGTCGGCTAACATCGCGGAGAATATCAACCTACGTCTGATTTCAACCTATAATAGGTTGACTTCGCATCGAGGAGCATGAACGACTCGAAATAAAGGCCCAGCATCAGCAAAAGCATTTGTGAGCCTCCAAATTGTCCTTCTTCCTCTTGAGATTGCCTGTACAACAACTGGAAGCGTCGGAATTAAATGACATTCCGCCAAGTCGATTCAAACTCCGATCAATCGCATCAAGATCACATGCGATGGCGTGCTCGATGGTTGATTGATCGTTGTCGTCTCTTCTCTCTTTCCTCCCACCCACTCGCCCGCCGCCGTCTGGCCTGAAGTCTTACTGGAGACCTCCAGGACCTTCAAAACCTTCAAATCATACCTCTCAAAGTCTTCAAGTCATACATCCAACCTTCTCAAGACACCCGTCTCTCTCGTGCTCCCGATTCATTGCCTCGGTCAAACGCTGTCAAGTACTAGCAAGGGATGGTATCCTTCAAGCCTTCCTGCAAATTCCTTCTCCTTGACCTCTTTCTGATCCTACTTCCGGACCGTGTCTGCTCCGCAAGTCCTTACCTGCGACATGTTACTCTTCCTCGGTTTCTATGTCTTATCTTATTTCCGGACCGTGACTTCCTTGATCGTACCTGCAACATGTTACGCTTTCGTTTGCATTGACGTCTTATAAATGGTCCGGGGGATAATACCTTAGGTGCGTAGCCATATTTCCTCTCGTATCTTTGCTAATCACTGTTCACCCTGATTTTCTTTGCTCAACACCTTCCAACAACAGAGCTGCTTCCCACAGGGCCACCACAGCCCATAGATAGACCGCATCTCATTGTGGCCTGGTGTAATTCGTCTCCACAGCGTTGTGGGCGTTGGACGTAGGAACAGCCCGGTGCACAGTTGAGGGATGGGCATACAATAAACATACTTTGTTTTATGTACTATGTATATCAATATATCTGCTCCTTTATTTCATCCAAAGCCGTCGTGATGTTCAGCAGTTGATAGGATATGGTCAGATCATACTATGCTAGGTTGATAATCACTCGGGAAGGCCGATGGGATGATAGATTGAAAGTGACGGTTTTAGAGGTGAATTCATCCTATCAGAAGTAACCTACGACCATCTGGTTTTCAACCTAAGGCCGGTGAAAATCATCCTACGGCCAGCTTTATATCATCCTGCTTCTGGTTGAATAGTAGGTTGAATTTCATCTTTTGTGGCCCTCCTAGAGCGTGAAATCTGATATTAAATAAATTAAAGTCAATTTCCTGTCTTCTGATTGGCTGCCATGTTTCTTTTAATTTTTCTGAGTTGTTTACTCTTTACAGCTCAGCTCAGCTCTGTTGAATGGTTTTCCAGCATCTAGCCAGCAAGGGAGGCAAGTTGGCCAAGGACAAGACTTGCGAGCAGGCCATTCCTTCTCAGGTCTATATGAATTTTATGGCTGAGATCCAGGACAAGGTACCAGGAGGTGCCCGGAGGGCCTTGGTATTGGCAGTCTCGAAAATGGATTCCTTTGATGTTTCATGTGTTGCGGCTGCTTCAAAAACCAATTATAAGCAACAGAGAACTAAATGACATTCAATCCTCCAAACAAGTATTTATGGTAGTCGGTGTGCACTTTTAATAATCCTGCATAAATACACATATTTCCTGGTAATCTGTGTTTTGGGCAACAACAAAATATTACTGCATCCAGGGAGAAGACTCTCAACCCTGGATATTCTTGAGCTTGAGTCAAAAACAAAAAAAAATTCAGGTCAAATTATGTTTTTGAGGTTGTTTCAATGTTTCGGGGACTATCATATCCATGAGGCTGTTATTAGGATAATCCTAGCCCCATTTTGTCTCCCAATCAGCCCAATGCAGTGAAATTTGGTGAAATTACACCATTATCTTGTCAGATGAGGCCAAGCCCATCCAAGTGAGAGCCCAGAACAAGGCCAGTACTATCTCTTCATTGAAAGTCACCAGGAGATGCACACATTTGTGCAGGACTAGCAAGAACCCGTGCTCCGCATGGTCAATGAAGTCGGTGTAATGGAACAACGGCATGAAAGATTTCCAGAATCCATGTGCCTTGATGTTGCTGAAGTGGGGGACGCTCGTCGCCAACCTATGGTTGGTTCCTCACGTCCTGGTGTCCTTGTTTACATTGAAGAAATGATCCCCATCGTTTGAATGCACAACAGCCAACCATAGGCAGTGTCAACTGAGGTTCATTACACAGTATAGATATATCATTTGGTCAGAGACATTATAACCTGCAGCCAGTCCTGCATGAATTAAACCTGCTGTTCAGCTTCACGGCACTGTCATTCACGCTGCCCATTCAACCATGCATTCATAATTGGTAGGCCATCAGATCCTGCGGTCACATTGACTTGCCTCTGCTCCACCTCACGTCATCGTCATTCGCACTGCGCAGTGGACCGATCCAGTGCTGCATTGGGACCGTGGTCAACTTGCCTCTGTGCAGCCTCACGTCAACATCATCCACACTGAATGATGGATTGTCCATTGGGAGTGGGTCCATTCGTTGTTAAGCCCCTGAAGAATGATCAGTGTTAGTTGGAGACAGTTACAGCAGGCGCACCTGAGGCCGTTGTACCTGGGGTCTAGATAGTCCAAGTGTCGGGGATGTTGCCCGGTTCTCATTTGGGACACGACACCAACACCGACTCGGGGTTTCTTGCAAAGCTATCTGGTGCTTGTGATCAGTATTCTGCAAAGCCAAACTGTGCTGATCCAGCACAGAGGAGCCCAGTGGCATGTCATTGATTAAGTCTTGGAG
This sequence comes from Mycena maculata, assembly GCA_029448575.1. Classification (NCBI taxonomy): domain Eukaryota; kingdom Fungi; phylum Basidiomycota; class Agaricomycetes; order Agaricales; family Mycenaceae; genus Mycena; species Mycena maculata. The sequence goes on along the minus strand of JARJLG010000035.1, from coordinate 407,631 downwards.
GGCCTGATGGCAGGCTGACAGGCGAGGAGAGTGCAAAACAGAATATAATGATGGCATCATGGTCCATCGAGCATTTCAGACAAATTTCTCAGGACGATGGACCATCGAAGTCGACAGGGTGGGCAAGACATTGTACTGAAAGGCTTCATTAGAAGAAATAGCACACACACGTATTCAAGAGCAGCAGCAGAAACACCGGGATCCAGACCAAAAGTTGGAAATCCATGAGTAGATGCACAAAGTGACGGCCTGAATCCCTCCAAGAGACGGTTACGACCTACGTGATGGGCGTAATGTGGGCAAACACGGAGCAGCAGCTGGCCAAGTCTAATCCACCAACAGAACAAAAAAGTGTGTATTAGCCCAGAGATATACAATGTAAGCTTACTTGAGGGAAAATAGGACACTACTTCAACACAATTGAATGGACAATAAGGCTCTGGAGAGGTTGAGCAGTGTCTGGGAGTCGTGGTGAGCAAGGCGGCACATTCAGGATGTCGAGATTGTCGTGCTTAGTCCAAGTGTCCTCAGTGTTGTGTCACGCTCAAGGCTCAAGAACACCCAATGGACGCACAATGCGGATTGGAGGTGCTCGGTAAGGGTGAGGCTCGAAGAATGATGGAATAAAAGACTAAGGAATACATGCGACTAGCTACACTACTTATACTGTTCAACTGTGGCTATGTAACTAGTGCTAATAATATATACAATAGAGCGTCCATGTGCTACAAGCACCATAACCATGTGTTCTGAGTAATAAACATGCTAGAACCATGTGTTCTGAGTAAGAAACGTCCTGAAGCCATGTGTTCTGAGTAATGCCCATGCATACTCCACATGTCCGCAGCATGACACCTGTCAGCTGTCCGATCACTAATCCGTCGTGCTTCATCGGCATGTTCCTGTGGGAACCCGATCCCTGGCTGTCCGATCACTGATGACTCAAGCATAGCCTTGGTGTTTAAATAGATGAGCGCTTGATTAGGCGCTTAGATAAGGTGTTGTCGCGATTAGATAGCGTCTAAATTGTGACATGTTGTCCAGGTGTGTCCAGATGTCAGGTTACATGAAGTCAATGAGGGAGGTGTTGAGAGGCTGTGGACGAAGCAGGGAGTCACGGAGAGGTTTGTCTCCTTTGTTTGTCTTAGCATTTGTCTCGGACATTTATGACTAATCAAGCTCATTTGTATAAGAGATTATTGAAAATAACCTGGAAACATATGCATTTATGCAGGATCATTAAAAGTGCACACAGACCACCATAAGTATTAGTATGTTTTTTACCGTAGTGTCTTTCACTTTCATTTCTTACATACAGTAAACAAAGGATACTGGAAATAATATTCTACACAGGTTTCACAAATACTCTGATGCGGCATAACACTCCAAATATTCCTTTCAGTGACTTCAGTTTGGCAGTAGGATGACCCACGGTGACCGGAATTGTCCATGCATGCATGTCTTTGATGGGAAAGTCGATGACATCATGTGGGCCAGCGTGAAACCGGTTTTTATTTGAGATTAAATTTGGAATTGAAGGAAAAGGTCCAAACATTTTTTCCGTCTCAATCTGTATCAAAAACAGAATCCTACCAAAGCATGAGCTACTGCCAAGCTGCATCGTGCCTGCAGATAACTCCGAAATCACCTAAAGGAGAAACTGGCTGGATTCAAGCAAGTGACAGTTTGGGTGGCCATTTGATGATAGTTGCCCTCAATCCCGCAAGCGACAGTTACTTTTCCACCACGTAGTGCATCGACCAGTTCACATTGGGCTGAAATATCCTCACAGAATCTGCTAAGTAATTACTTTGCATAACAGAATAAAGCAGTTAAGGTCGGCAAGCAGCATGGCCTGCTACTGTTGTCTCTGTGGGCGTAACATACACATCTCTGGGCCTCTCTGGGCACATTTCTGGTGCAGCCTAAAGCTCGCTCCATCAACGTTAGCATGTCGACCAGCTTACATTGGGCTGAAGTATCCTCACAGAGTAAGCCATTGCATTTTTTTTGACTGGATGGAAAACATTGAGATTATTTTATGAAATTGAGTACCAGCAAGCAGTGGATTAAACATAACATTGTCAAGGCATGCCCTCCTCAGGCTTGTTGCATGGCTTGACTTTGGGCCACGGACCTCAGCAACCTGCATCTTTTTCTAAGCAAAAGAAGGTCAGTCAGAGAGGTATCTAGATATCCTGGTAACTCAAAACACATTTCGGGGGAGGTGTGTGATGATGTAAGATGGCCCTTGACTCTGAATTTTCTATCCCAGAGGATTTTAACACTTTGTTCTTCTCAGCCTCAAGAAAATAAGTTTAAAATGCAAGCCAAGGCCTGTTTCTAGGATCATCCAAATCATTTCTGAACTACTTGGTTGAAAAATGAAAATTTTCTGATTCTGGCAAATAAAAAAAAATGGTTTGGTGGCAGAAAGATGTACTATTTGGCCACTTGGAAGCTAGGAGGCCAGGGCTTGAGAGTTATGACCAGGCATACTGTGGGAGCAGAGTATAACCTCTAGCGCAAGTTCAGACCAAATTTCGGCCCAAAGTGAGGCATTGATCAAAAGTTATGACATAGGAGATCAGAATCCGAAGCTAAGGGAGAGTGAGTACCTGTGCTTAATAATATGAGAGGAATGATGTAAATATCCGAAGGTACGGCCTTTGGCCACTGCGTAATTTGAATCGAAAAGTAGATGAAGATGAGGGAGGAGAGAGGGGGGGTATTTGTGGATGGAGCGAGGCCACTTTGCGGCCCGACTTGCAAGGCCATTAACACTCTGATGAGTGGGTGGGGCTGCAAGTCAGGAGAGGAATGACACACAGAGGGCCCAGCTCCAGTATGCAATGGGAATCAGGTCTCAATGGGGAGACAACCGAAACAACCCAAAGCATGAACAACAAAGGAATGGGTGGATGGGACACAAAAAATGGAGAGTAATGAAGAGGATGAACTCGAAAAGGAGGCAATGAGCACATCTGGAAGGAAAGAATAGTCACATGTAATATTGTGGGAATCAAGACAATAATGTAAGTGGACGCTCAACTCTGCTCTCTCTTAGCTCTCACTCAGGACTGCTTGTGCCTCGCCTGTCCTGAGCTTACACTTGGGAACATCAATTTCTTGCCATCAGCCCTCTTGTTGTTGTCAACCCATGATCTTTTGGGCTCATTTTGATCCCCTGATACTGGGCCCTTGTTTCTGATGTTATTGGACGGCTCTGTACCAAACTACTCTCATATATGCACTTGGGAAAACACCCATGCTATTTTGACTTGGCCTTCCTGGCCACCGTCATGCTATTGGTCTGAAATCTTCCACAGAGCTTCCTACTATCCAATAGCTCATCCTGAGAGGTATTTCGAGATTTTATTAGAGGGGCTGCTGCAAACCTGGCACTGTTTACAGACCGATGCTGAGCTTATGTACACTAGTTGTCACCTCTGTCTTACCGTCTTGTCCTCATATGTGCCCTGCACCCACTCTCCAGAATAAACTGTGAACTTGTTGATTCAGTGTTTCATCCTCAGTATTTCCTGCCTGGCCAGTAGGCTTCCAACTGCCAGCATCCTGGAACAGAGTTGGGTGTCTAGGTACATCTCAGTAATTCCTATTATTGCTATTTTCATATATAATGACACATTGTGAAAAAAAAAAAAAAAAAAAAAGTTTCGAGCTCAGGTGCCCCTAGATCACAGGTTCAGACTGGACAGCCGGCATCACTTTTTCAGTTCAAGCTTGACCAAACAACACTGTCGCGTCGGTGTTATGCTGTTCCCACCAGGCTCAAAACACATAAATTGGCCATAGAAAAATTCCTGAAGGTTAAATAACCTGTCATAGATTCAATGAAACCCCCTATATTTGGCTTTGGCTTGCATTATGTCCAAGTAAACTGAGTTCTGAATACTCTGGATTTTATGCAGGTTTTTAGGTGTAGGCAGGGAGTTCTTTGGGTTGCAGGAGAACAATGTGGTTCCATACCTTGTATTTTTATGTTTATTGGCACCCAAATTAAAGCTCTACACTGTGAACATAATTCAACAATGAACCATGCTTACCTCCAATAAATGGAACAGGGACCAAGAAGTAGACAGTTGAGCATGTGATTCCTCCAATATATATTCAAACTGTCAAGAGTGTGCTCTATCTACACAACCTTCTCCTATTCTAACATGTTGAGGAGTGAAAATATTAATTTGAGTACAGTTCAATTTATTCTAGTAAACAGGAAGCAATTAGGACTTGAAGGAGCCTAATAAATACCTCAGGGTTTCAGGAGCAATGTAAACTTATTTTCTGAAAAGAATTGACCCCAAGAGTTGTCAAAATCACCGAGAAAATGACGACGCGACGCGAATCACACGTTGTTTTGATCTGCTTGAAATGGAAATGATGGTGGATCTCCGGTCCGAACCCCGGACCTTTCACTCGTCGAAACTTTTTTTTTCTTTCACGGTGTATCATTATATATGAAAACAGCAATAAGCAGCATTGATATTAATGTGGCCTATCTCGGGTTTTTTTGACTGGTAGGATGCTCTTTCAGGGGTTCCCTACATCAGGAAAAATCGCACTGACTATAGCGTGTGATGTAGTGATGATAGCACGGGTAGTGCTGTCGTTTACCCCCCATTATATAGCACACCGTAGCTCTCTGCGAAAACTCTCACATACTATGCCTGCTAATATAGCGGCACACATGGTGTATATATCTTCATATCCCCATCATCATGTTGCCGACATATTGCTTTGTAGTCGTCCGGATCATCCATCGCAATCCCAAAAAGAGGTAGAAAAGCAAAAGATATTATTGCGAAACTACTAGAACAAAGTATGTACATTTCACCATCAGATTCCCAATCCTCATCACCATCGCCTCCCATCCAGGCCCACCTTGCTGAGAGTAGAGGTGGTAACTGCCGCAACAGAAGTAGGGGCTACAAGCAATGACCAGTCAGATCATACAAAAAAAATGGGAGAGAGTGCAATACATACCGGCAGATTAATCAGGCCGCATCCTCCCACCTCGGCACAATGCCAGCTTAGCCGGAATCGCAGCAGATGTTGTCGGCCCGACGGCGGCGCGTGTGAAGACTTGGCAGGGAAGGGAATGGACAGAGATAGAATAGAGTGGGGCCTAACACACCGGGTGGTATCATTGATGTGCAGGGCGAGGTCGCGATGAGCGCGGCAGAGACACGGTGATGCCAACGATGCGCGGGTATGGCAGCGGCACGGAAACCTATGGTGCATATGTAATCAGATTGACAGAAAGAAAACGGAGAGACATAGAGTTACATACCATGTAGAAGCTTGTCAGGCTGCTGGGTGGCATGGAGGAGTATCATTGCTCAGAGTCAAAGAGTCAGAAGGAGACGACGAGATGTCAAAGGACACACCGTGAAGTAGCATCATGCATGAGGCCAGCAACCTTGTAGTCAGCAGCAAAGATGGAAGCTCTGAGAGGCGGACGGAGTGAGGGAGAACAACGGAGGGATTCACAAGGAATCAGGGAAGGGGGGGGCGAGAGCTGGCGAGAGGAAGAATGCGGGAGGAAGAGAAAGAGAAGCGATTGATGGGATCAAAACGAACCATTTTCTTGCGTCACGTGGACGGCAACAATCTCGGATCTCTCGGGATCTCTCGGACGTGTTGGATCGACGCATTAGGGCCGGTATCGGTTAACCGTTAGAATCTAAAATGGACATTGACCATCTTCATTCATCGTATACGTGGTCCCAATTGCTCGGATGTTAATCCCCCATGAATTCAGGCTGTGGATCAAAGGCCAATTGGAAGAACTAACTCTCAGCAAGCAAAAATGGCAATGATAGTATAATTGAAATTTGAGCGAGAATATATCTTGGGTATGGAAAATGCTCCGACTCGGACTGAAATGCTAATCAATTTACCAGAGGTTTACTCTCACATCTTTCGAAAATTTTGCAACCCAAATGTTTCACAAAAAAAAGTTCATAAAATATGATTGCCTTTCCTGCGGAAATCAACCATACAGGCAGCAAAAAAGTCTTACGTTGGGTTTGCTCTGGACTATGTTTGCTGACACCGTTGTAGGAGGCAGCTACATTGACTACAATAGGTATATAATCATCGGCAAAAGGTATATTGAACTATATAATCGCCACCCGAGCTACAGCCACTATCCCAACAATTTTGCATGATATAATTAACTGGTCAGCTACTGTCCCTGGACTTTTTCCTGATGTATCAGTCAGAAGCAGATATTCTATTCTTTTGCATGCCTCAGATAAACACCACAACTATGTCAAATAGTCAATATAAATATAGCCTCCCTCTTTGATTGCAAGTGCAGTTGGCTGCCATTTGAGAGCTCAACACACCATTTAGTGGGGTGGTCAACTAGCCTGTTGTTTGGCCATGTTGGACTGTCAGGCAAAATAAATTCACTGCCAACTCAAATATTGGGATATTAGGGAACTTGGGGTCTTGAATCTTTCCTAGGATGCATGCTTTTGTTCTGACATAGTTTGGCATGGGTACTAGGTTGCTTGTAATGATTGAGGATTAGGCCGAGATGCTTGGGTGGCCAACTAAATGGTCTCAAATAGTAAGATGTATTCAAAGACATGAGAACATCATCCCAAGACAAAGATGTTATGCAGCCATTTTACAGGGTGCACTGGAGGAAGTGTTGCGTTGTGTTGACACGGAAGGCCGGAACCCGGGAAGGAACGGAAGAGGCACGTGTCACAAACCTGAAACACGAACACAACGGACAACAATGAGCAGACACGAGTAGACCCAGCACATAAAAGGCGACTGATGGCAAAATGTACATAAAAGGAGAGATCCACGAAAGATCCACGCCGCGTGAAAGTCATGATTTTTCTATAAGGGTCGAAAAACGAGGATCATTAACAAACGGAGACGGAAAAAATCACGCTTGGTCACGGACAAATCACGTTTCAAGGCACAAGTACCCCCTCCCCCCTCCCCCCCCCCCCCCTGTTGATAATAACTATTTCATCAATAGACTCGTAACATGTGTCAAGGTCACGTGCACGCGTTGACAGGAACTCGTCACACCGGCCAAATTGAATATTCAGCTCGACTGATTGTCACCCGAAAAGATCCTTTTCAGCTACTTATTCAGCTTGCGACATTTTTGCCATTGGCTCGGCATTTTCCGGGCCAATAGCAAAAATGCCTCCAGCTGAACGAAAGTAGTGTTTTCAGGTAACGTTTAGGCAGCATAATCCCGGCTGAATATTCACTTTTGCAGGTGTGCGTGCACCCGGAAAGCTCCGGAATGCCGTGCCGTGCATCCTTTGAACCTAACTATGACGAACATCCGCACTATTCCCATTTGGAAACTTAGCACTTCTCAACCGGAACTTTCCCGAAACTCGGCTGATGATAACATCTGCGAACATAGGCTTTCTCGCGCTTTGACCTCGGATTCAGTTGAAAAAAATGCAGGTAGGTAGATACAGATATTTCTAAGAGTTCCCTCCCTTTTTCTCTCTTTCTCCCTCTTTCTCACTTGAAAAACTTGAAAAAACACGGCCACCCACAGACATAGCACATGAGCCTAAATTTGGCCTAAATCTCAAGTCTTGGAACGTTTCACTCAAAATTGCGGCTTGACATAAAGTTTCGTCCGCTATCATACCAACTTGCACTCATGTCAGATCCAGCGTATGGTTTCGTAGCCCTCTTACTTCACTGGTGCTCATCCCGTGATAGTCCTGCCCCGGCAACACGACCGCCTCTAACCCTACCTTTCAACTCGCCACCCCCACTGTCCCGTGGTGTCCGCTCGCGGACCGCGCCCCTCTACGGCCTCGGATGGCGAAGTTCTTATGCGGAAATCCTCCGCCGCCACCCCGTCGACTGCCTCGCCTCGGTCTCGCGGGAAGCCATCCTCCCGCTTTGGGTTGAACGTGGGCACATGGACCGTTTTAGCGCGTGCGTTTTCAATTCGGCCTTCATTCTAAGTATCCGAGTCTCACCTATTGGCATTCTACTTAGCAAGATCGAATTCGAACCGCGTCATGTCTTCAACGTTACACTTCCGGAAGACGATAATGATCACATTGTCTGCTTCATCACGTTCAACACCGACGCCAAATCGCTCGCGGCGCTCTCAGGGCCGGACGGCGAGGAGTTTGTGAAGGCGGCAAGGGAGGTCCTGAAGATCGATCCGCAGGAGGAGGAGAGTTTTATGTGGTATCGGTGCTCGCCAGGTACATGAAATGAATGAATCTGGTTTGACGGTGCTGCTTCGCCACTGTGCACACTTGCATAGCTTGACAGTGCACCGCGCCTTGGTCAAGCAGTCCCAGCACTACGTTAGACTAGTCTTTGTAATCTCCAACTTCCTCGCTGGCAAGAACGGCAGGCAGATCGACAAATCAACGAATCGTCTTTGACTTGGCTCCCGGTTTATTGATGCTCTCTCATAGGACTTCACGTCCTCGTCTTGGATTGAAATGCCGTCAATCGTGCGCATTGGTTGCGAGTTGCTCGCTATAATCGTTTGCTCAGAAGGACGTCCAACGGCTCGAAGTGACGAGCGGAAGGCGGAGTGAACCAAAGTCATATGGGGATGGAAATTTTGATCTTCCCACGTTAGACTCGAACACAGTCGGACGCCGGCACCTAGTGCCGGGCATGTCATCAATTTGTTTCAGCGAAAAACGTGACTGGTTTTGAGTCTATTCCTACGTTGAATTGAACCTTGTTGGAACCTTGCCACCGAGTCAGGCTACTATCAACTCAATATCAATGCCGCACTATCTCAAACTTTGTTGGATGTAGGATTGGGTCCGCCAAGTCTGCAAAATGCCTGGAGACTCGATCCGTACCAACGGAAACGATTAACTTGAAACGGATTCGGATCTCGGTTAGATATGTCGTGGTAGGAGTGTTGTTCAAATTTAAAGGCAAACATCCACGCGCGCCCTAGTCGCCTTCCTCTCTTTTTTCATGTCAAGTTACTCGTCCCTCAGCTACCGTGACGCATCGGAGCACAGCGAAAACCACCAATTGTCACCCCTGCGCCACAAGGAAGCGTCCGAGTCGAAGCTTCCTGTACCCCCGATATCCAGACCGGGAATTGGAGTGTGGACACCGTTGTGCATCTGTGGCGAGACGCTTTTGGTAGCGGTGATAGGAATTCTTCACCACTTTTTCGATTCCTATCTGGATAACCGCACGGTGACGGGATTCTGGTCCCAGACCAAGAGCAATCAAGTCGAGATTTTCCTCGCGACAGTGTTCAAAATCGTATTTTGCTTTTCTGCTGCTGTCAGTCTTTGCCAAGTGGTAAGCATCGTATTGATCCTGCTAGTAGCCTGCTCACGTTCCCGTCAAGTCATGGTATTCTATGCGCCGTCAACCACTTCTATGTCTGGTTATTTTTCTTTGTCAACATTTCTCATTGACATTGCCGACAGTGGGGGATATTAATGCGCTGCTTAGCGGGCCGGGCTTCATGACCCTGCCAAGGCTCAACCTTCTATTCCAAGCCCCCGCTATTCTTGCGATTACTTTTGCTATTCTCGTTTCTTCCCTCATTACCATTTTTGCGCCGTCGCTCACAGTGCGCCAAGCCTCCGCTGTCGTTCGCACTCTCGCAGTCCCTACGCTTAATTTAACAACGGACGCAGTTTTGGATGATTTTTCTGTACAGTGAGTAACGACCTTGGGGTGTGATTTCACTCGTTGACACTCTCGCAGATACAATCGTTATGGTCCCCTCACCTCGACCTGGGATAAAGCTGCCCTTATGGGCATCCTCTCCGAGAGTCCCGTGGGCTGGTCAATGCCGGATGGATGCTCCCCCGAGTGCGAGTACAATATAACATACACCGCCCCGGCCATCCTCTGCCGCGACCTTGAGCCGGACAAAATTGACGATGGATTACAAGACTCAGCTCGATATGTTTCCCGCAACTTTACCAGCCCGCCAAGCGCATATCTGTGGGAATATGATGGCGAAGTCGGTCATTATCCACCGCTTGCCCTCTTTCTCTGTTCGAAATTGCTGCATATAGGTTGGTTCCTCCGATGCAGCTCTCAATTTCACCGCACAAGATGACGCCAGCAATACAAACACCAAATATGGATGGACTTTGGCTTATCTGCCATTCGTGGCGTCCAACGCCGACGAAGGGACGCTCATAAACGCATCTGGCTCCCTTTGCACCTTCTATAATGCTACCCACGAGGTGAAAACGCACTTTTACAACGGTACACAGGATATCTGGGTGTCTGTCGTCGACTTCCTCGACCCACTCGACACGTCATGGAAAGGCACGAACAAAAACACCATGGATTTTTACAGCGAGGGCGGAAACTCGTCCAACCCTAGCGCAGGAGTCGAGGGAGTGTCGTTTGCGCCAGGTGGGTTTTTTCGAGCACGAACAAATCTTGGACCCTTGAGAATCAATTTTCAACCAGGAATCGGTGCTCAGGTCCATCTCCTCGCTATGGCCGATGCGCTCACCGCCCGTTTGACTGGCTCCATCACACGCAACGCTAATACGGGTGTTATTGCCTCCACGACGCTCTTGTCCGAAACCAACATATTCGCATCGATTACCTCACCAAACCTCCAAACTCAGTTTCCTGGTCTCAATGTTTCATCCTCCGTCACGAATGTAACACAAGGTCAGGGTGTCTGCCATAAAAAATCCTACAAATGACGCTGAACCACGGTCTTCTCCGAAGCTCTCCAACAGCTTGTCGCAAATGCTACCCTCAGTGAGATTCCATGATCATCCCTCCGCCGTGCGACTGATTTCTTCGCAGGTTACGTACACCTAAACACCGGCTCTACCGCGGTCACTGCCTTGGTCCCTTCCACCGAAAATGTCTATCTGTATAATCGCACCACGCTCGCGCTCACCTATCTGGTATCATTTGCCATTCTCCTGGTGACGAGCATCATCGGCATATACTGCCTGGTCGCAAACAGAGAAGCGAGCACGAACGACTTTTCTCAGTTGCTGGTTGCGACTCGTAATCCGAACTTGGACGCGGTTGCGGAGATTGTCGAGGCGGACCCGGGATTGTCCGGCAAGGCCGCGGGGCGGACACGCTTAATGTTCAGAGAGGTTGATGTCCCTGGACGGGGTGTAAAAGCCGCATTTGGTGTGGCGTCGTCGCAGAACGTGGAAGTTCTGCGTCGCCGGCCCTCGAACTAATTTTGGCTGTACCGAAAACCATATTTATATACCAACCACAACATTGTAAAGGCGTGGATCGTCTCCAAGAGCTACCAAACACTCCTAGCTACCTGCCAGTCGCGCAAGTCGAAGTACAAGAAGTTTGATGACCGATGGTGAAGATCTTGATGGGCGGTAGTGTTCCGTTTTGGGAAGGCAATAGTCTGGACCACATTTCTCGCTGGAAGAGGGTGAAGATGAAGAGAGGTATAGCTAAAGGCCTGGCGACGTTTGGACACCCGTAGACTCAGGTTGGATGAGGTTTTAACCGAGGACGGCGTACGGAACTCTCAGGTCAGAAAGCAAGGCTAGTCGGCCAGTGTACAGGCGCGGGGTCCTGATACTTTCGGAACGACAGGCAATCTAAATGGTTGCAGGTCCAAGAAATTTATTAGACAGAAACAAATGATGGTTCAAGTTTTCCTCTCTGTCGCCGCATGTCAATGCTGGACTGGCCTCTACGCAAGATCTTAAAGCTCGTCGGGTTCACGTAGACGAAGTAACGAGGTCATTTGAATTGGCACGAGTTCTCAGTGCTGATTCACTCTTGTAAAAAATAACAGGAAGCTGTTACAAACGTTGAACAAAGACGCTAAAGAATGACGGACACACCGTCGAACTCGCCCCGGCGCTTCCGCGTAATAAACGTGTCGGCTGCGGTCCAGAAGCCGGTTTCGCCACGGGCGGCAACTCTCCAATCGTGCAAACGGTCGACTCTATGAAAACCGACGACGAAGCGCACGTCCTCGGCCGGGGGACCGGACCCGATTTCGTGCGCGATCCGGGACTTGTCACTATGCTCGGGCCAGAAATGGACTAACACCTGCAGCTGGGTGCATTGTTCTAGCACGCACCAGACTGCGTCAACTGACACGTTGCTGTTCACGGCGAGATGGGTGAGCGCGGCGAGCGTCGCAAGGCCAAGGATAAGCGAAGAGTCGCTCGCGGAGAGGTCGATCAGGTCCATGTGCGTGAGGCGGCGCACGAACGTATGCCTGAGATCTATGGTGCCAGATCCCGCAAAGTGGTCTTGCAGATTACCAGTCCATTTGCGAAGCTGTGACATTTCTTGTAGGACTAGAGGCAGTCCGGACGCCCGGACACCAAATGCAGCAAAAGACACGAGGTTTGGACAAAGTCGGAGGAATGCCTGTACTTCTTCCTCCGATAGTCTGGAGGGAAAACAGAAGGATATATGGCGAACGTTCTCCCGGAAGAAACTGGCGGGTTTATCGCTCACTGCTCTGCGAATGGCATCGTCCCCGGCTCTTGAATCAATCATAATAACTCTGTACAACACCGGCTCAATCCTCATTCGCACTCAGCATAATGCCAATAGGTGGAGATGAATGAAATCACCAAATGAGAACCAGGCGCGTCACTCGCAGGAGTGTGGTCATTGTCCGGGGTGCAACATCGCCGTCGTTTCGAATATCTCTCGCTCCAATTCAGGAGAGAAAAAAGGCACGTTATCCATGGGAAGTTGGAGAGAGCTGGTGGGTGAGACGAGGAGTGATGTTGGTGGTGTTGCCAAATAGTCGCCAACTGACACGAACGCCAGCTCTCTCAAAAGTCAATCTCTTCGGGACGTCGACCTTGTCCCAATTCCAACTGCTAAAATGGTTTGTTCAGACGTTTGCTGTATTTCCTTCCTTAAATTACATGCCAGGTTGTTCTTGCGGCCTCGATATGTACCAAGAGCGGCAAAGGTGAAATACATTCACTAAATCTCCATATTTTCTCCTCACGCCAGTCCCAGCCGTCATATCCCGCCAGTTCCTGGACATGACCCGGACTCGCATTGAATCGCTCCTCGCGTCTTTCCCCAAACTCCTTCCTGCCCCATCTAGCACACAACATACCCTCATAGAAACCCCGGACGTCCGCTACGTCTATCAGCCGCTAGAGGACCTCTATATCCTCCTCATAACGAACAAGGCCTCCAATATCTTGCAGGATATTGACACGCTGCATCTACTAGCGCGTGTGGTCTCTGACATGTGTCGAAGTGCCGCAGAGAGCGAAGTCGTCACTCGCGCATTTGACCTACTTGGCGCGTTTGACGAAGTCGTTGGCCTCGGATATCGAGAGGGTGCTGTCGGGCTTGTGCAGGTGCGCAATGCTTTGGAGATGGAGAGTCACGAAGAGAAAATCCAAGAAATTATTGCTCGGGTATGCATTCTTGTTTTTACTGCTTCTTCTCTGGTATTAACATAGGACGTGTAGAACAAGGAGGCGGAGGCCAAGGAGGAACTCAAACGTCGTGCCAAGCAGCTCGAAATGCAGCGGCGGGAACAACAACGTCGTGCCGCTGGCACCACCCCCGGCTTCAACACTGGATCTGGGTACGGCGGGGGGATTACCGGGTACTCCCCCGTTCCAACGCAATACAACCCTCCGACCCCCCCTGCTTCTTCTCTTGGGACAAGTGTACCGGCCAGGGCACCAGCATTCAAGGGTACGGGGATGAAGCTGGGCAGCTCCAAGAAGACAAAACAGGCCGAGCTAATCGACGCCCTCGGTGGAGACTATGTGTCTTCCGGTATTGGTCTCCCTTCGGAGCCACCCACACCTTCTGTCGCCGCTGCCCCCGTCGCGGCCAAGGCCGCTACGTCCACGGGCAGAGGCAGCATACCCGAGGTCGAGCAGGAGAGGTGCGTGCTTATTATGGCCGTCTTGGTTTAGTCTTAATGCCGGTTCAGCATTCACATTCACATCACTGAACAAATTACATGCTCTCTTCTCCGGGACGGTGGCCTGGAGAAAGACATTGAACTCAAGGGCGACATGAACCTCCACATTTCCGACCCTTCTCAGACGCGTGTCTCTCTTACTCTTCTGCCGACCGAAGAGTCAAACTTGCTCGCCGCCGGTTTGCAGTTCAAGCAGCACCCCCATGTGGCCAAGTTTGACATGCGGGCGAGTCGCACTGAGGCCAAGGAGATCAAGCTCCGCGACGCTACAAAGACTTTCCCGATGAACCAGAATCTGGCGGTGTTGAAATGGCGGTACAAGGGCAACGACGAAGGAGCGGTGCCACTCTCGAGTATGATTTCATTTTCCCCATCTCAAGCACGATGCTAACCATGCCACTAGTCAACTGTTGGCCGACCCCTTCAAACGACGGCACTTGCGAAGTCAGCATCGAGTACGAGCTTGAGAATGACGGCGTAACGTTGTATGACCTTGAGATATTTATCCCACTCCCGTATGCTATTTTGTCTCTTTCTCTGCCCCTTTTGTTGATGTGGTGCTTCCAGCGCGGGTTCATACCCCACGGTTTCATCCCACACTGGTGAATGGTCTCTTGAACCCAATTCCCATTCGCTGGCTTGGTCTACACCCCTTGTATCTGCTGATTCCGGTGAGATTGTGGCTCCGCATTGAAAATGTGCATCATGCTTAATAGATGGAGTAGAATCCACTCGTACGGGATCCTTGATGTTCACTGTTGCAGGGGATGATCCGGAAACGTTCTTCCCCGTTAGGGTTGCGTTCGTCGGACAAGTACGTGGCATCGCCGCGGTCTCTTTGTCATTTGCTGACTGCGATCCAGGGCAGCCTTGCCGGGGTCGGCGTCGCAAGCGTAAAGTTACTCGAAGGCGACGAACCGGCCTTCTCTGTGGACTCGATCGTGACCGCCGATGGATATTTTGTCGTGTAGCAACGTACTATTTGAGCCTTTTCTGCGTCGCGATTCATTAGATGGGTGGAAGCAAAAAATTGTGCAAATATAAAACAGCTGACAACAAGAGGTTGCCAAGTGTCTGTATAAATCTTGGTCGACCACATACTCTGCCATCTCGTACCTTTATTCTCTGCGCCGGCGCTGTCCTTACCTTAATCAGCTTCTGGTAATTGGAGGTTACTCAGCCAGAATCACTGGACCTTCCCATCTCTTGTATCTAGCCATGTCCAAACTATTCAGTGAACTCTGGGCCAGCACCCCCCTTACCTCCACCTTCCGCTCAAAGGGTGTCGAACTACCCCCCGATTCCGAGTCTTCCACTCTCATCGACAAGGGTCAATCCGCCTTCGAGAAATGCGACCTGCGGATAGAGGGCATGACATGCGGTTCGTGTGTCGAGGTGCGTTAACTGCCCTGTATTCTGCAGGCCGAAGTTGACCGCGTTCGCCAGGCCATTGAGGGCATGCTCCGAGAACAGCCCGGAATACATTCTATCAAAGTCGCGCTGCTCGCCGAGCGGGGTGTCGTTGAGTACGACCCAAAGACTTGGGATGCCGAGAAAATTATTAATGTATGTGGACTCGACCGGAGTCGTCGCCGACGCATAGCTTATCTGTCATTGACGACAGGAAATATCCGACATTGGGTTCGAAGCTACGCTCATCCCGCAGACCCGCGCGGACACCATCAGCCTGCGTATCTACGGCATGACCTGCGGGTCATGCACAAACACCGTCGAGACCGGATTGAGCTCCGTACCCGGAATCAACAGCGTCGCGGTGTCGCTGGCGACCGAGACGTGCACGGTCCAGTTCGACCGCGCTCTCATTGGGCCGCGGGAGATGGTCGACCGCATCGAGGAGATGGGCTTCGATGCCATGCTCGCAGACCACGGCGACGCCACGCAGATCGCGTCTCTCACCCGCACCAAGGAGGTCCTATTGTGGCGCTCGCGCCTCGGGTGGAGCGCGACTTTTGCCGTCCCGGTGTTTTTCCTTTCGATGATCGGACCCCATGTCCCCGGTGTTCAAGGGATATTGGGAACCCAGCTCTTCAACGGGATCTATCTCGGCGATGTCCTCGTCATGCTGCTTACTACCCCCGCCCAATTCTGGGTGGGCGCCAACTTCTACCGCAGCGCATGGAAGTCGTTGAAGCACCGTGCAGCGACGATGGACGTGCTCGTCATGCTCGGCACGTCGGCGGCCTACTTCTACTCACTCATTTCCTTGATTTTCGCTATGTTCAACACTACTCCGGATTACCGCCCCGCGCTGTTCTTCGACACCAGCACCATGTTACTCATGTTCGTTTCCCTCGGCCGTTTCCTCGAGAACAAGGCCAAGGGGAAAACGAGCGCAGCACTGACCGACTTGATGGCCCTTGCCCCTTCCATGGCCACCATCTATACTGATGCCCCGGCCTGCACACAAGAGAAGAAAATTCCCACCGAATTGGTGGAAGTCGGGGACACCCTGAAGCTTGTGCCCGGCGACAAAATTCCCGCCGACGGGACGGTCACAAAGGGCTCCTCCAGCGTGGACGAAAGTGCCATAACTGGGGAGCCCGTTCCAGTCCTCAAGCAGGCCGGCGACAGCGTTATCGGAGGGACCGTCAACGGCCTCGGTACGTTCAACATGGTCGTCACGCGTGCTGGCAAGGACACCGCGCTGTCGCAGATTGTAAAACTCGTCGAGGACGCCCAGACATCCAAGGCCCCCATTCAGGCTTTTGCGGACAAGGTGGCAGGTTACTTTGTCCCCACCGTCATCTCCCTCGCCGCAATAACCTTCGTGGTGTGGTTCCTCATCTCGACATTCATCAGCGACGATAACCTCCCAGTGATGTTCCACACCCACGGGACCAGTAAATTGGCCGTCTGTGTGCAGATCTGCATCAGCGTCGTCGTCGTCGCCTGTCCATGCGCGCTCGGTCTCAGCACACCGACGGCTATCATGGTCGGAACTGGAATGGGCGCGAAAAACGGTATTCTCATCAAGGGAGGCAAGGCGCTCGAGGCTAGCAAGAGTATCCGTCGTGTCGTTGTGGACAAGACGGGTACCGTGACCGTCGGTAAAATGAGCGTGGTCGGTGTGCACTGGGTTCCCAGCGCTCAATCTTCGTTGCGCCACGCTGAGGAACCCTATTCCGGTGACACCGGACTGGATGGTCTATGCGCGGACGACTCCACCAGTCGGCTGGCTGTCATCGCCATGGTCACTGCGGCCGAAGCTAAATCGGAGCATCCTCTTGCAACGGCCGTTGCCACGTACGGAAAGGATGCCCTCCGCGATTCCGGTTCCTCCGTCCCTGACACTACCGTGGAGACCTTCGAGAGTGTGACCGGAGCCGGAGTCAGGTCGGTCCTCACCCATGCGGGATCCAAGTATACCCTCCTCATCGGAAATGCGCGCTTCGTCACCCAGTCCGAGGACGGGTACGTCCCCTCCACGCTTTCTACATACGAAACCCAAGAGACGACACTCGGGCGCACTATCATCTACGTATCCATTATCACATTGTCTTCTTCCCAGCCCCTCCCGATATTGGCCGTCTCGATGTCAGATGCACCCAAGCCTTCCAGCAAGTACGCAATCCGGGCACTGCAGAAGATGGGCATCGAGGTCAACATGATGACCGGTGATGGGAAAACCACTGCTCTCGCAATCGCCAAGCAAGTTGGGATCCGACCGGAGGGCGTATGGGCCGAAATGAGCCCCAAGGGCAAAGCGACAATGGTGGCTGAGCTAATGGAGAAGTACGGCGAGGGAGTTGCAATGGTGAGATTGCTCAACTCTTGATTATTTACCCTGTTAACCTGTCGACTAGGTTGGAGATGGCATCAACGATTCTCCCGCCCTTGTAGCGGCCACCGTCGGTATCGCTCTTGCTTCAGGAACGTCCGTCGCCATCGAGGCCGCCGACATCGTCCTGATGCGGGGTGATCTCCTCGACGTCGTCGCTGCCCTCCATCTCTCCCGAAGCATCTTCAGCGTCATCAAGCGGAATTTGGTATGGGCCTGCATATACAATGTGCTCGGCATCCCGCTCGCCATGGGCCTTCTGCTTCCCTTCGGGCTGTACATGCACCCCATGCTCGCCGGCGCTGCAATGGCGTTCTCCAGCGTCAGCGTCGTGACCAGCTCATTGACGCTCAAGTGGTGGCGACGCCCCGCGGACAGCGTCATGCCAGGATCGGAGAGCGATACTGCCCTAGGCTGGTCCGGGATGTTCTTCGACAGCGCACGAACTGCCGTCGGGGATGCGTGGGGCGGCGTACGCGGTCTTGTCCGACCAAAACAGCATGACGAGTATGGGTACAGCCAGTTGCCTGTGGAGATGAGTGCTACTCAGAGCGTATTGACTCGGATTTTTGAAGTGTAGATCTATTTTGTTTTCTATTTACCCGCACATAAGTACGCTTTCGTTTTTGTTTTATCCGCAATGCTACATTTCCTTTGGTCGCGTACAGGGTCATGAGGACGAGAACGGTCATAATGAGACGAGTTCGCCGACATGAAAAACACTGGCATTGGATGAAATTGAACGACTGCGCGAGTAATTGCTTTTCCGAGTTAGTAGGTGTTTGACTCGGTTCGATTATCCACGCATAGGTCCAAAAGATATAATAATGTACTTCATAAGTAGTTGCGTGTGTATGTTCCAATAGTGCATGCAAAGTGTATGATGCGTGTGTTGCCAATAGCTGGATCCAAAATATCTGTTTGCTTCATTTCCCAAGCTCCCGAGCTATTTTCTCCAGCAATCCTTCCATCCTCTGTTGCGTTGCCTCGATCGTCTCCAAATGCCTCATCCACATGGCGGCCTCCGGCTCCTCTGCGATGTCCTCTGCGGTGGGAAGCGAGTCCGTGGAAAGCGCACGGTCGTCAGGGCTCTCAGAGAACGGATCGTCGCCCCCGCCGCTGGTCGGGAACAGCATCCGCGGTGGATCCGAATTCGAATTCTGCCGCAGATGGTGCGCCTGCGTCTGGGCAGACTGCCCATAGAAGTGGCCCTGCCCAGAATGATCGCGGACGTGTATAGACGATAGCCTCCGTCGATATGCAGGCCCATAGCTGACGCCCGGGGGCGGATGTGCGACGCCGGATTGCGACGGGTGTGCTCCGGATCCAAGATTTTGTTGGACTACAGGGGGTTTGACGCCCGGCTCTTGTGGGATCCCACCATCGTCGACGACCAAGGGCTGGAAGATCTGCGCAAGAGGGCTCGTAAAGGTCTGTGCGGCTTCAGCACCGCGGTGCATCAAGGATGTGACCCGATTTCGTGGCCCCGGAACGGGGATATGGCGTGCAGGTGGAGGAGAAGAGGAAGAAGGTTGTGGTGGTCCGGCAACCGGGTGGGGTTGCGGGCGCGTGGGAGAAGAATACGGGGACGTGCGTCTCTGGCGCTGGAGCTTGAATGCATCCCCATTGGTGGGAAGCTCATCGCCGGTAGCAAGGGCACTTTCCATAAGCTCGTCTTCGATTTCGAAGACCTGACGCGGACTTTATTAGTTGTCCATTCAAGGAATCGAAGGCACTGACTACGTCAATATCGCTATCGGACCCAGCGAGCCCCTCAAAAAAATCTAGAGTGGCTAATCAGCATCGAAGTCTTTGCAAACTTGCATTTTAACAGACTGAGTAGTTTGAATCGTCGCGGAAGGGTCTCAAGCATATTTTCCGTCATGACAACGAGGGTCTCAGAAATGTTCGTAGTGCCATTCTTTTTCGCTTGACGCTCATACAATGAAATCATCAAAAGGACGGGGAAGCTCGTGACCCTTGAATAATCCAGAACATTAGCTTCTCAGAGTTTCTTTCCCGTTGAAACAGCATACCTGATCATAAAGACGTTGACCTGTGCAAGGTTCAGAATGCTTCCAGTGATGAGGATTAATCTCACCTTGTGGAACCATCTGGGCGAAAGAATATAGCTAGCAGGTAACATGACACATAAGGCAATCAAGTTGATTGGAGGTTGGTAAGAGAACAACGAGTCCGCCTTCACTCTGTGATGCTCCGTTTGTTCAGGATCAGGAGATAACGAGTAGAGGGACCGACCCTTCAATTGTTGACACAGCTTTTCTGAACATGGCCTGACGTATGGTGAGGATTGTAGTGATTCTCGGGACAAAGAAAACAAACCTCAGCAGCGGCATCCTCGTTGATGGTGGAAAAGGTGTTCGACAGTATCTGTGCACTTGGTTGTAAAACTGAACCACTGATTCTACGAGAAGCGGCGTACAGAAACAAGCACTGGGACCAAAGATCAGTATACTTTCCACTTCAGCTGAAGATATTGACCTGTAAGCAGCAGCGTGTTGGACAAACAGGCATATGTGACCATCTAATAAATCCGTCAAAAGAGTCGAGAAAATATTTCGGAAACGGACCAAAACTGGGCCAAATATGGGATGGAATTCGGCTAAAATGGACATCGGTTAGGGCAAAAGTCTGTGCATTGTGCACCTGGACTTACTCGACAGGTCGAAGCCGCTCGCATCAAGGCCGAACCACAAATCCAACATCCACCAAGCGATTTGGGACGCACTGTACCTAAAAGCCGAGTGTCAATTAGGCGTCGGCCATGCTGTTTCAAGGGCTCGCATTGCTTGATTCCGACTCAACCTACATCCGAAACTCAGAACTCAAACTCATGAAGGGTAAGAAACCGCTCACGTCCAAAGAGCATATAGAAAGCCGCAAAAGCAAAATGCGGCGATCAGCATCAAGATAAGGAACTGCATCATCATCGCTCGCAGACTCAAGACCATCAGATTGTTCTTGAGGGTCACAAAAGCTAGTCTACAATAATCAGTATTTTGGTCTAGTATCATTGCCAGAAAAATACCGAGGGAACATGAGGCATGCGATCAACGCCAGGCAATCCACACCGGTTCTGCGAGACCACGCGTCTATGGAACGTCAGGCAAACGAACATAGGTTAATGGAGTCAGTCGTACGGTCATGATATACACCATAGATACGCAAAAATGCATAGAAACAATATGTTGCCACTGCGGCTGGGTTGGTGAGATTCACATACACCACGTTAAACACTCACCGAAAACCATGTCGAAACCATTCTAAATCGAAATTAGCGTTGAACGGTGTTTAAAATGAGACTTGCCCAAGTTCCCTTGAAATACACTAGGAAGCGGCGTAAGAAAAGAAAAAAGAAAAAAGAAAAAGCTCGCGGTATTACCCTTGATTCCGTGTTCCTGCATTGCGGCCACTTTTTCCAGAGTAAAGCCTAACGCATAGATCATGAAGAGGGCCTCAGCGGCATTGATTTTGTTGAGCTCGTTCATTTCGATAGCGAAAATGAAGAGCGTGAATAAAACCAGGAAGCTGTAGCAAAGTGTCAGTCCGGGGGCGAAATATTTTTTTCGCTGCATTCACTTCGAATACTCCAACACTGAACGTATAGCTGGGACCTTGAGACTGCTGGGAGGTCGGTAAATTTATGAAGGGGATAGAACGATCTGACCGATAATGATCGAGTAGAGGAGCTTTGTGGGGATCGTAAAAATGAATCGGTGTACGTTTGTAAGTCTACGAGGGTTTTAGTACGGTACGGAGGACAGAATGGAGATAAACTGGCGTCAGATAGGATAGCATGGTTGCTCTCGGCTTGATAGACATATCTGCCACTGAAACTGCGTCAGTGCGGGGATTCTGAGACATCGAGTTGAGGACATACGACCATATTCCATCAATGACTTTTTGACATGACGAGCTTTTAATGAAACGTTTGGCTTTGCCAACAATAGCCATCTCTATCGCGTTTCCCACTCTCTCCTCTTCATCGAAGTCTGCGACCTCCTGGCGGCCATGAACCAGCACCTCAGGTCCAGCACCAGAATACACTATGCATGAACCGATTAGTGGTCTGGGTGTGAACATGCTGGGACTCGCACCCGGCCAGCTGGTAGTGAGAATAACCGTCAAGTCCATCATACTATTACCGTAGTCGCGGAGCGTGCGGATTGCCAGGATTTCACAAAGTAAGGCACGAGATTTGGAAACAGAGGCGGTTGAGATGCTATCGTCGCGTAGAAAATGAACCCTGTTCAAAAGCAGGCAGAATACAATAGAAAGATTGGAATGGCCGCGCTGCAGTTGACAATACTTCTCCAGCAAAGGGTGGATGAGGGTATACGTGAGGTCCGGTGCCGTGAGGGCCTCATAGGTCAAAGGCGCGTCTATAAAATGCTGGGAACGTATGAACATCCCAGGCAGAACCATGGCGAAAGTAAGCGTACTATCATGTCCTAGGCAAGTCAGAATACAAGTGGAATGGGACAGGAGCGACCAACCTGTCTAATCATATGTATCACAGGGTAGACAGGCGTAGCCTCGATGTCCTCGCTGCTCGGGGGTCAATGAGAGTGGCATAACGGGTGCAACACGAACGGGCTGAGGAGAGACTGGCGCTCGGGAGCGCCTTGTTCCATGGTTGTTAGAAGGTAACCGGGATATTGGAGTCCGACATGCCGACACGCGGTTTCCTCTTCTCCTCCACCAGGCCGGAACGATGCAGGCAGGCTCCAATGCAGTCAAGATATACAATGCGGTCTACTCCTCCGTACAGGTATTCTCTTTACACGTACCTGCTCGTTCTGCCCTTTGACGCGTCCTAGGTCTACGAATGTATGGTCAGAAATATCGCCGTGATGCGCCGACGCAACGATTCCTATGTAAACGCGACCCAAATCCTCAAAGTAGCTGGGGTAGACAAAGGGAAGCGCACCAAGATCCTTGAGAAGGAAATCCTACCCGGGAAACACGAGATTGTCCAGGGGGGCTACGGAAAGTACCAGGGAACCTGGTCTGTGGGCTTCTTTCGACTTGTTTTGCTGCTTCCTCATACCTCGCCAGGATTCCTCTTGAACGTGGGCGCGACATAGCCCTTCAGTATGGCGTCGGTGCGCTCCTGGCACCTCTTTTCGACTTCATTCCTAGCACTAGCTCTCTCGGTCCACTTCCGCTCGCCGCACCTATCGGAAGCGCTTCTCCCCGTCCTTTGTCTGCCGCTTCTTCCTATGGTACTCTGCCTGGGTCCCAGGGCAACTATTCGGGGACAATGCCTTCCAATCTTGCTCCGCCGCCCATCATGCCTGGTTCCGCCCTTCGTCTACTCAACCAAGGTCGCGCACAGGGTTTATTCACTCCGTCTACTTCAAGCGCCTCACAACGTCCGCCAGGGTTTGCCTCGCCGTCGTACGGGCAGAGCCCTTTCTCTCCCACCTCGCAGACCCCACCGCCAACGGCCCTAAAGAGGAACCGGTCGGATACGGATGTGGACATTGTCATGGGATCGACTGGTAATTACACGGTTGTTCGCCGACGCCACCAGGACTCACTCCTGCGCAGAACATCTGGCGCCCGATGGGCGGCCCGTTTCCGTCGGCCCTCAGATGAATGGTGAGGTTGGCCCCTCGCCATCTAAACGTCCTCGGACGGAGGCGACGCCCCAGCCAAGCCAAGCAGGGCCTCCGCAAAATGTCGCTCGTGCCGATACTCCTGCAAACGGGGTTTCTCGACCTCCGAGTTCCACGAGTACAAAGCCTGCCAACGGCGCGTCTGATGCAAATTACCCCACTCGGTATGCCACCAAGCCGTCCATCCCCAGGTCAATTGACCCTACGGCGCCGATTCGGGACCATCGTAGAGCAGCCGTCATTGCGGCCATTTGCCAAAGCGACGACCCCCACTCTATCCTCGATCTCCTCCGCGAGTTGAGCCCCGACTCGGCGACAACCAACAACAACGGTGCACCTGTGTTTGAGATTGACACCATCCTCGACGACCAAGGTCACACTGCCCTTCACCTCGCAGCCAGTCTGGCACACCTTCGAACAACCGCATCTTTAATTGTCAATGGTGCCGATATTCATCGTGGAAATCATCTCGGCGAAACGCCTCTCATCCGCGCCTGTCTTGCCACTCACGGTTGTGATACCCAGACCTTTGACACCCTCATTTCTACGCTTGGCTCCTCTGTTCGGACCCTCGATACCTCGCGGAAATCCGTTCTTCACCACATCACCTCTTTAGCTGGTGTTAAGGGCCGCGCCGGTCCTGCCCGGTACTATCTCGATAAAATATTCTATTTCATCGCCCAGAACCAGGGCGGAGATTTCAGGACTTTGGTCGACCTGCAGGACGAGCACGGCGACACTGCCCTGAATATCGCTGCCCGAGTGGGTAACAGGAGCATGGTGCGGACCTTGTTGGATGTTGGGGCGAATCGAATGCTTCCCAACAAACTTGGGTTACGTCCAGGTGACTTTGGTGTCGAGACTGAGGTCCGTTGATGTGATTACTCCTTTTATTTGCCACTTACATATCAACGAGCAGGAATTAAGCAGCGGTTCGCGGCCAGAGGACATTCTCGCGGTGTTGCGAACGGGACCACCACCCCCTGTACAGAAGAGTCAAGATGTCATTGCTGGTATGTACTTGTTTTCGAAAGCCTGCCAATACTAAGGGATTAAACAGATATGACACTTATGGTGCAAAGTTTAAGCACTGATTTCCAAGCCGAGATCAAATCCAAGCAAGATGCCTTGGATGTCACCCAGGCGCACCTTCGGGCAGCCACGCGGGAGCTTTCGGAGCAGCGCAAGCAGATCCAGGCATGGCAGGCGCGGTGCGGCGAACTCGATCAAGTCTCGCAACGTGTCCGAAACATTGAAAAGGCTCTGGTCGAGGAGGACCAGTTTGACTGGACAGGTCGGAGCAACGGGAGCGGCGACCCCGATGCGGAAGGGGAGGTCGAAGATGAGACAGAGGATGTTAATGCTGGCGACGAGAATAATGGCGGCCCTGCGTTCCAATGGCGTGGAACCAATTCCACGATGGTTGGTGTCGGTGGCTCCATTGACATTTCGGCCAACGTCGAAGCAGAACCCCCCATTCCGCCCACCGACTCGGTCGCGAGTCTCATTCGACTGAGACGGCTGAAGTTGTGGCATGCGCGCATGGAAGATCTGATGAAGGCGCGCTTAAAAGGTCTTCAGGGTGCGAGCGCGGAGAAAGAATACCAATGCAAGAAGATCGTCGCCCTCTGCGCGCAGATTTCAATTGATAAAGTTGAAGAGGTACGTTTATAAGAGAGCGGTGTCTGAATTTTTTTAAATGTCGTCATAGATGCTCGAGAACCTTCTTCTGGCAGTCGAAAGTGAATCACCCCAAGTCGTCGATATCGGTCGTGTATCTGGCTTCATGCAAAAGGTAAGGCTCTTCGCTTTTTCTTCCACTTCTGCTCAGCACACTTTTCCAGGTCCGTGACGGAGTCATTTGATTAATTTTCTCATACTCTGTAAACTGTCGTGTTCCGTTCTTGCTAGTCCGTATGTATTCTGTTTCCAATAATAGCACACGGCCCCACCTGCCCAATGCGGCCTTTGGCGGTTATTTGTTTGCACGCACAAAATGAAATCAGCGAGGTTTAGCGCTAACCTGGTACGTCAGATTGATAAATAACATACGAGACTACGTAGTAGGCACTACTATAGTACTATTACTAGGCAGTCTCGCGTCTCGCGCGCCGCTGCAGCAGTAAACGGCAAACTCCGAGATCACCGATGGCTTCCGCTTTTTCCTTCCCGCCACCATGTCGCGCCGCTGCTCTCCGCCCCCGCCTCGCACTGCTTCGTGTCCGACGCCGTCGCACTCGCTCATCGCCTCTGCCTCTATGTTGAGCTATACCATATATTTGTACAGCCTTTCGAGTCTTAGACACAGGTTGTTTCCATTCTGTCTCCTATTGTACTTATATATTCTGTCCAGTAGCACCCCTTCCAATAGGGTCCAATCGCCCCAGTTTCTCTCTCGCTCTCGTCCTTCGTCGATCTCACCCGGCCTTTGTTGTTGCCGTGGTTTCTTCGTCCCTCTTCTCACTCGCTTGGCACGAGTGCTCTACTCAGTTCTCTTGTCCCAACTCGCACCTATCAGAGCCTTTCCCCCCTCCTTGCCACTTACCTTCTTAGATTTGGTTTGCTCACGCTTCGACGGACAGCCAGCACGTCAGCAGAAGAGAGCGTTCCTAGTAATGAACACGTGATAATTTCAATGCTAAGGGTCAATCGACGCGACCGATTATTAAGACCCAGAGACTGACGCTACTTCTGGCACCGTTTTCCCCAATTCTGGATTTAAACCAAGGCACAAGCCTCCGCCCAACAAGAAACGCAAAGAAGGTAATCAACCTAAATATGTCACAAACGCACAGCAATGTGCCCGTACCTATGGCTCAGCACCCTTCAGGTCCCCTGAAGACGACTGGGTCTGTTGAGTTAATACTATCCGCGTGTTCAGAAAGTCTTCCTCACGTGGTAGTCGTGCATTGTATCAGTTTCAATTCGGATGGTGATGGCGTCGCGCTGGCTACTTGCTGGCGGGATCTTTGGTATGGAGATTAGCTGCAAATACTTGAGGAATAGACATGGTTCGAACTCTTTGACGCCCTGAATTCTCGAGAGAATATTGTTCCCGGCTAGCATTATCGCTTTTCGATTTGATGTATTCTCTCGAATTGAGCGTCACGAGAAGGGAGTTGGTGTAAAGCCGTCCCACTTCGAGAATGTCAGAGCAGCTCTACAGAATATCGAAGGATGACTCACGAAGCAAGAAAAAGAAGATGCTGAGGAGTGTTGAATAAGTGCCTTGATTCGCTGAGCGAGTAAGACCAAGACTACGCACTAGAGGAATGTGTTCGGAAAAGCGGCGATCTGTGAGGTATTAGCTCAGAGGTTGCAATGTAAAATCTTGATAGACGTACGCAGATAGTGGCAACCAGAGCGCAGATACTTGTTGGTAGCCCTGTGGGAAATCGATACCGGCAGTGGCTGTGGACTTGGTATAATGCGTACCCGTATTGAAGGTGAAAATCATCTGAATTTATAAAATCAGCGTCGGGACATTTTGCCTCCACGACACGCACCAATCTATTAACCAAGTCTGTGGAACGTTTGAACCCTGTTTTGGCGTGTTGCAAGAGGATGACAAGGACAAGAGAGATTGTCACGTCAGCCACCGCCGAGAGCGTGTTCGCAGCGATCGACAACGACTAAGACGCTGTCAAATCCTATAACATAAAATTATGGATCGCCATACCTCCAAGTTGATAACCTCGCCGAGGAGACTCAACTTGACGCTAGGAGCAACCATGAGCATCGACCAAGTCCGACTGGATTCCGATCACATACGCTTTGACCGAATAGACTGGATTACATTTCCCGTTTAGTTTTGTTTGAAGCGGAAAGATGAATTATTACCAATCAACACCGCTGTAGACGTGTTGGCCACAAGTATAATTCAATCAGCTACGTAGGACGACGCACCACATGATGTCCAGCTAACCACCGACTATTTTTTGGGAGGTAAATGGAAACCGATGAACAAGGATAGAGCTAGACCCGTACCACGGCAACGGCCAACAACACACTCTGTCCAACTTCCGAAAAGAATCAGAAAAATACATCATTTTCACAGATCACATACTCTTGTATATCCGCCAACAATAAAACCTGTAAATCGTAAGTATGGGTTTAAGACAGTCAAATGGTCTCTAACTGTTGCACCATGGTCGCGATTGCGCAGCTGAAGAATAGCTCGATCATGAGAGTGCTGAGCATTCAGTTAGAACGGACGGGTTAAAGCAGCTTGGGCCACTAACTTGACCACGGAGAGCAGAATTGTTGGGTCTGAAATAGAGGAGACTGTTGGGGTGTTATTCGTATTCGATTGGGGTATGTGGCGCAACTAGCGGACCCACCCAGATATTTGTAGACTGTACAAAGAACTTAAATAAATAGTTGGTGCGGGACTGGGCACTCCCTACCTGCGTGGCACAGCAAGGCCTGTTGGCATGTATCGCAGATTAACACCGCGACCACCTGTAAATGTGAGCCATAAAATCTGTGCACGAGTTCAACGAGACATACCAGACATTTTACGACCCGTGAATCTTGGGCGTGGTATCTTCGAATGTACATCCAGAACTGCAAGATTCCAGCTGATAAAAGCCCGAGGTTGAGCCCTCAGCAAGGAATTTAATATCGGCTTAGCGTACCTCCATACAACCTTCAAAGCAAGTTCACGATCAATATATATAGTTTTCCTTGTCGCAGAGGGACTTACGAGGCGGATATCACCACGGCGATGAACAGAAGACCATAGGTGTTGTCGACGGTGGTCTTCATTTTTGTGGGGGTGCTTGAAGTTGAAAGGGCAGGGTATTAATAATCGAGAGAAAGCGACATTTGTTTTGCGGGGATATAAATGTCTGAACCATTACGACGAACTTATGTAAAGAGCTCCACAGTGAGGTTAGCGGCACCGCGGGATGAGTGGCGGGTCGGCCGCGACGATGAAACATTGAAGCATTGTCGCATAGAAACATCGAAGACTAGAGATTAGCAAGTGGTATAAAACGATTCTGTGCCAACTCTGATTGGCTGCTTCACACCTTCCAAGACCTTCCAGCCAACGGGAAGCCTCTAAAAATCTCGGGTAAAAACTAATAAGCTCTACTCCAGTCCTGTAGAAATACAAATTCGGCCGGCATCTGGCTTGTCTGCCTTGTCAACGGTCGCCAGGGTTTAATTGCCGAAGTTGAAGCAATGGATAAGACCGTCCAAATGGCGGAAACCTAACGAAATCGGAGATACCGTATGTTGACCGTATGCAAGAAAGGATCAGTGAATTTGCCGACGGATCATGCCGAGCGAACGTAATCGATGTAAACCAGATGTGAACTTTAAATCTCTCCGAGTTGAATTCTGTGGAGTCCTGTTCACTCTATCTGTCTCGTTTCTCTCTAGAAAAAGGCAAAAATCGAAAAACGGAAAAACTCACCCCCCGGTTCGGCGGAGGGCAGCCACAGATCGAGCCTTCGATCGGCTAAGAATCGTTCCTCGCTCCACAACTCAACGCGGAATGATGTCCGACCAACTACAAGCGACGTTTTTCCCCCCAATTTTCTACCCTGGCTTCCGTCGTTTCTATGGCTTTCTTTGGTCGCTTTCGAATTATCAAACCGATTGGTTTCGTGTTACCGAACAATATGTTATTTGCAACTCTTGACAACCTCCCCCCCCTTTGGACTTTCTCACCATGCTATGACTTCGACAAAATACGCGACTCTATCGCCATACAAGAAGAACCATTTCGCGTTACGACTGTCATACTGTAGCTTTGTCCTCCTCTTCCACCCTTTTTTTCCCCCTCCTGCATCATGTCTCCCCGAGTTTGGTTCAGTGAGTCGATCAGCACACAATTCAGCGTCATTACTTACCTGCCAATGTAGTTACTGGCGCCAGCAGCGTATGTCCATCCGATTTTAATCCATGAGGTTGTATTCACGGTCTACAGGGATTCGGCCTTATCATGGCGGAGAAGGCCCTGGCGAACGGCGAAAAGGTGGTTCATTTCAAGTTTAAGGAGATCTGCTGACCTGATTTGTTGACTTGAGGTTGCTGCAACCCTTCGTAAACCCGAAGTCCTCTCCAGCCTCGCCGCGCAATACACTAAAGAGCAGTTGATCGTCCTCAAACTTGATGTTACCAAAACTGCAGACATCACTGCGGGTTTCGCCGCCGCGAAGGAGGCATTTGGAAGGATCGACGTTGTGCGCTATGAAATTAATTTCCTTGTGTTTTTTCACCGAGTCTATTAATGATAGGTTTTCAACAACGCTGGATATGGCATCATCGGTGAAGTCGAGGGGACCAGTGACCAGAAGGCCAGGGACCAGTTTGAGGTTCGTCTGATTTTTACGCGTCAACTCGCCTGCTGATCAGACTTCAGGTCAACTTCTGGGGCGCGACCAATGTTACCAAGGAAGCAATTCATTACTTCCGCGATGTTAATAAGCCCTCTGGTGGCCTGCTTATGAACATGAGTTCCATGTTTGGAATTGATGCGCCACCCGGGGCTGGCTTTTACTCTGCTACGTACGCGTCGATCCTCTTCCTTTTCTGGATTATCTTCTCAGTTGCTCTAATCTTATACAGCAAGTTCGGTGCGAAGATGATTTATATCAATCCCGTCCATCTCACGTGTCTCATATGTTGATTAGCTTTGGATGCTCTGACCGACTCGCTGGTCAAGGAACTAGACCCCGCATGGAACATCAAGGTAAGGTCTAGTTAGAATTTTTGCCTGTTTCTGACTAGCATTATTCATAGGTCATGGTCTTGTGCCCTGGTTGGTTCAAAAGTGTGTGTCAATCAAATAATTCAATTCATATAGCTCATCACTTCGTACAGCCAACATGACTGTGGTCAACGCCATTATTGAGGACGTCCATCCTGCATATGCGGGTAACGAAAACCTTGGGTCCATACAGGTCTGTTTAGTCACCATAATCTTGTTTCACATATTTTAACACTTGTCTATTCAGGTTAGAAAGATGGCGGTGGGCTTGGTCAAGGGCGACAGCCCACTGCTGCAAGATCCTGGGAAACTCATCAACAAATTTTGGGAACTGAGCTTGCTGGAAAAACCCCCGTACCGGATAGCCTTTGGCGAAGATGCTAAGGTTCGTACACGACCACATCGAGTTCTCATATTCTGATTTTGAACCTAGGCCTGCTTCACGGCGAAGTGGACCGCTCTCAAATCGGACGTAGAGTGTAGCCAGGAATGGTCGAAAGACCTCACTTACTAATTACTATACTGGGGATTGTAACCAAGTCGCAGTTTCAGAGCTATACCTGAAAGACGATGGAGGCGACAGTGGATAATATTACGCCCAATGTGGTCTATTTTGGAACATCAGCATCTAAATAATAAATGATACCTCGCTGAACATTTTTTTGCGGACGCAGGTCACGAAACAGAAATTCAAAGCTGAGTCGTATAGCCTGGCAGCACGCACATCGTGTCCGCGTGTGCGGTTGAATTGTTACCTGTCTGTCCAGAGCCGGACTTGTCTGTTTCGAGGCCGCCAAAGTTCACCCCCGAATTTGATGCCAGTGCTACCGTAGCCTGTAGCGCTGTGTAAGAATCAAATTTGGCAATGTGAGTAACTGTTTCTAACGTTAGATTCAAACCAGGCTGTTGTTAGATAACAAGGGCATGTAAATTACAGGTTTCTAACATGACATAATCACGCTTACAGGCCATTTTTTCGCGCTGTTTCCAAGCTATTTCTGATGTTCAAATCAAAGTCAATAACCTGCATTTGACGGATTCGCCGCTCCCAGCCCCAACCCAGACCACACTGAATATTCTGGTACTTTATACTGTCACGCTGACCTGAAAATGACTCGGGGAAAGTGTATTTTTGGGGTATTTCTCACGTATTAATTACAGGCATCTCGGAGCCTCCGATGTGAGAAACGTTATTAACATGTTAATAACAGGTTAGAAAGTTTGTGTTATATAACGGGAACTTTCTTACACAGCGCACTGCTACGAGACTCCAAGCTTCGCGTAGGGCTCCCAAATTGGGATATCGCCAGGAAATATGTTTTCTCCCTCTCGGCATCTGCCACTTAACCTCTCCGAATTGATCGGAGTTATACCACTACAGACTCGCTAAGTACCTAGCGGCGCCAATCTGAAAGGTATTTTTGATGATCTTGCTGCCTAATAAGTTGATGATTGTCATTGACCCCCTTGGCAGTTTGGGCGCACAGGTCTTCAGTTCAGCAGCCAGCTGGTCGCACGACCGAAGCGAACCACTAGCGAACCACGATTTGAGCTCCCCGCAATTGATCGCAAAACCTGACTGTGAGACGGTGATAAGCGGTCTCGACTCTCAGTTCAACGGTCGCACGACCGAAACGGACCACGATTTGAAGCCGCAGCAATTGATCGCAAAACCTAGAATGGTCCAGAGCTAGCGCTAGACACTGGACAGACGGTAAGCCATAAGTGATGAAAGATTGCACAGCCTCTGAAACTGTGTTCCCTTACTACTCCAGCGCGCTTGAGCTCCTCGCGCCTTCGCACGGTAATTTGATAGAGCAGAGCAGATGCAGAAAAAGATGCAGAAGAAAATGATAGAAAGAAAGATTGACCTAGATTGAGTGAGCCCGCCAAGTCTAGGAAGTCTGTGGGCCACTATGTACACTCTGGAGGGTGTTGTTCTGTTATTCTGTTTCATCGGCCTCGAAACACAACGTTCACACTACGTGGAAAGACTCCGCGCAGGGTCGCTGGTCAACGCACGACGAGGAGCTTCTCTCATTTTTCGATTTTTTTCCGCGCGAACAAATCGCTTCGATTACGTTATATATCCTCGGGGGAGAACAGCTGGAAGTTTCGGTTGTAAGTACCCGACGCAAGCAACTTGCCGTCACTCGATATATCGACCGACATGACCTTCCCTGCATCAGTCGAAAGAGTGCGAAGCAGTTGCCAATCATCAGCGCTCCACAGCTTGACGAGTCCGTCGTAACCTGAGCTCGCGAAGAAGAGCCCAGATCGATATTTCCATTCCTCGAGATCCGACTCTGGCGTGTCTTGGTCATGG
The DNA here is from genome assembly GCA_029448575.1 of Mycena maculata. Classification (NCBI taxonomy): domain Eukaryota; kingdom Fungi; phylum Basidiomycota; class Agaricomycetes; order Agaricales; family Mycenaceae; genus Mycena; species Mycena maculata. The sequence continues at coordinate 375,228 of JARJLG010000035.1, read as the reverse complement.
CTCCGGTCCTCGTTCATGGCGTCAGTGGTGACGGGCGGCGCGGGCCTGAAGAAGGCATCATCGGCGTGGAAGAAGCGAACATCAGAAACGTTCGAGAGATGGGCCGGGATGGTGTATAAGGACTTGAGCGACCGCAAGTCCCATATCCTGATCGTGTCGTCTCCGGAGCCCGTGGCTATTTGATATCTGGAGAACGTGAGTGAACCGCCAAGTACGCAATCGGAAAATTCATGGACCCATTCGGTGAGAACCCGATCGCATAAATCGCTTGGACATGGCCATCGAGGACCATGGCGGTTCTACCCGTCCGGAGATCCCAGACACGGCCGATGGCGTCAAGGCCACTATGAATTCACTGTCAATCAACGCCGAAAGGGAAAGAGGAAGTGACATACCCAGATGCAACCAGCGCTCCGTCGTCCTGAAATTCGACAGAATAAACTTCTTTTGAATGTCCCTCTTGCAACAACAATTCCTTCGACGTATTCACGTCCCATAACCGCCATGTCGTGTCAAAGCTAGCACTGGCAACATAATCACCGGATGGATGGAACCCCACTCGGCATACACGATCTTGGTGTCCTTTCATGACAGCCAACGGGGACTCGCTGAGAGAATACTATGAACCACATATCAAACAGATACTGTGAGCTTACCCATCCAGGGCCCATAAGTGGACGTTTGAATCGCCGGCGCCGCTGACGACGTTGACTACACTAGGTCCTTGGGTCAGTGTTGCCTTTGGATGCCAAGCCACGCCTCCGACGCGGTCACTGTGGCCTAATGCCAGTATTTTTAGAGGAGTAACACATGAGATGTGTGCGGCGCACCTCGCAAGGAGCGGATGGGTGTGCACGCAGGGACATTCCAAATTTTAACCGTGCCCGACCAGCTCCCGGTTGCAAGAATTTCGTTATTCGGCGCGAAGCGGACTTGGGATATGGGCCGCTCGTCCCCAATTTGGGACCCAAGATTGGTGAATTTCTGTTGGGAGGCATTCAAACAGCGACGGCGAGTAAAACATCATCACGTACTTTGACTTCTGCAAAAACCTTCTTTCGGATGTCGACAATTCTACCAAGATCTAGGGTTTTGCTGTCTATTCGCTGCTGGGCGACGCGGTTTTGAGCTCTGCCGAAATAAAACAAAAGACGGTGGTAAGCACCTTGCCTTGCTTTACCGATCGGAGCATAAATCCAACCTGGGCAGAGAATATTCTGCTATGTGTCTCCTGGCTTCCAGGAGTTCCAGTGAACCCGGAGAATAGAATTCTTCTTCCTAATTTCCTTCGTAAAAAACTGCGTCGAAAAAGAAGTAGCTGACGCACCTCTTCCTCGCTATCATCCGAAGACTCGTCGTCCATGTGCATGGGATCGTCGCCGCGGGCAGCATTTATTTGAGAAGTCACATATATCAGTCGGTCTCGCCGATCAGCAGCCTACAGTCCTTTGAGCGCTGGAGCATGGCTCGCTTAGCCGAACGACGCACCCGTTCGCCGAAAAGAGTGATGGGTTCACCGATTTCACGTAGCCTGGCCTTGACTCGATTGTCGTCGGTGGGGACCGCCATGGTCCTCGCCTTCTTTTTGCGCTCGAGCTCATCGAGGATGACTTTGCTCTCGAGCCTGACGCGCTCCGAGCCCAGATAATTGCCATCGTCGACGAGCGAGTCAAAGTCCATTGTTAGAGTTTCGTAGTCCTAGAACGTCAGGGTTGAAAGGACATTGGATTGTATATTGATATCGTCACAACAACAATTGATGAATTCTCTTCTCCTTGACTAGTATCTTCGCTACCTCTGTGCTTGCAGGATGTACCAGACACTGCAGGGCCCGTCGAGCCCAATGCTTCCCCCTCGCACCCCGGAATCAGACTCGGATTATGTCTACTTTGAACGCACCACAGCGGGCTTTACCTCCGATGCTGTCGCTCGTTCTACGGCCGCAAAGCTCAAGCTGGTGTCCTACTACAAGGTCGCGGTAGACTCCGCCATCGAACGGAACGCCCGGTGCGCCTCATTCCCCATCCCGACCAACCAATTCTTGACATCTCTTACATCAGGCGAATCGAGCTTGAGACACGTCTAATACAGATCCACACCCCCGATGGTAAGGAACGCGAGATTCGCAACTACGCCAAGGAGGAGGCCTCGCATTTACGGTTACGGCGGACAAAGATCAAGTTGTCCGACTTCCGTACAGTCAAGGTCATTGGCAAAGGCGCGTTCGGGGAGGTACGGCTCGTACAGAAGGTCGATACGGGCAAGGTGTATGCCATGAAGAGTCTGCAGAAGGCAGAGATGTTGAAGCGGGATCAGGTTAGTGTACTACATATTTCACACCCTCCCCCATTCCACTCACCCGGTCCAGCTCGCCCATGTTCGCGCAGAACGTGACGTCTTGGCCGAGAGCACGTCACCTTGGGTCGTGCAGCTCTTCTACTCCTTCCAGGATCCGCTTTATCTGTATCTTGTCATGGAATTTCTCCCTGGCGGCGACCTCATGACGATGCTGATGAAATACGATGTGTTTTCCGAAGACGTTACACGATTCTATATGGCAGAGTGTATACTCGCCATTGAAGCTGTCCATAACCTTGGCTACATCCACCGGTTCGTCTTTTGCATACTCAGGTACAATCGTCCAGATGGGAACAATGACCATAAACTGCGTGCAGCGACATCAAACCGGACAACGTACTAATCGACAAGAACGGGCATTTGAAGCTGTCCGATTTCGGTCTTTCCACTGGCCTGCACAAGGGCTCGGATGGAGAATATTACAAGCGGTTTCTGGAGCAAGAGAAGGCGCCAAATCCGGCACGCAACAGTGTGCAGGTAAACCCAATTAATCTGACGATGAGCCGAGAGCAAATTGCGACATGGAAAGCCAATCGACGGAAACTGGTAGCTTATTGCTTTTCAGTTATTACTCGGTGCTCATCATTGCCTATAGGCGTATTCAACTGTCGGCACTCCGGATTATGTGCTTCTCTTGTTCTTTATTTGGACGACAACTAACGAGGGTTCTCAGATTGCACCCGAGGTTTTCCTAATGAAAGGATATGGCAAGGAGTGCGACTGGTGGTCCCTCGGAGGTCGGTCTCCAGCTCATGCATTTATCGTCATTCGACCTTTCTTTAGCCATCTTTTTCGAATGTCTTGTGGGATACGCTCCATTCTGTTCGGAAAATCCGGGGGACACCTACAAGAAGATCATTGACTGGCCAAACTATCTGTTCTTCCCGGAAGAGGTCTTTATTTCTCGAGAAGGGCAAGATCTTCTTCGACAGTCCGTATACCTCTCTGCCCCGAAAGCCCTTTTGATCGTCGCGATACGCAGGATGATGACCTGGGCCGAGAAAAGACTGACGGTGAACCAAATCAAGACGCATCCGTTCTTCTTTGGCGCCGACTGGAATGCTCTACGCCATATTGAGCCACCGTTCGTCCCTCATCTGCAGTCGAGTACCGGTGAGTCTACCTTCACGTTGGTTCTCAACGAAAAAAAAACCTCATCTTTTCCTTCACCCACCTAGACACTAGGTGAGTGTCCGTTTTCTGACGCGACGCGGGTGCTAATACTAAAACCTTCTAGCTATTTCCCCACAGACGACTTTGGACACGTCCCCGAGCAGATGGAACAGGTCGAAGGCATCAGCGCGGAGAAGAATCTCGCGTTCATCAAGTGAGTACCACCTTTTTTTAAATTTTTCCCCTCAACTCATGTCCTCCAGCTTCACGTTCAAGCGTTTTAACGGGGCCCGATAACTCACTCACTCAATTATGTACTTGTTTTTTACCACACGCGGAATGAATTTAATATTCAATCGGATTTATGCGGCGGAGGTGGCCCACCGGGGTTTTCGGGCCGACATAGTCGGTCACCCCTCGGCGGCCCGGCCATCTTGTGCTCAGCCTGGCTCATCCATGTAGCCGCACCGCGTCTTACTCTCTCGAGTTCATCAATCGCCTTCCAAAATGTCTACCACAACCACTGAGGTTGGAAATGCCGAAATCTACAGCCCGCTGAAGGTGCTCCAGCACCCTGACTTCAGGATCCTGAGTCCCGGCGAGAAACCGCCTACTACTGCGAACATCGCCGCCTTTTACAACCCGGCTCATGAAATCCATCTCGTCGAGAAACCGCGCCCGACTCCTGGCCCGGGACAAGTTCTTCTTCATGTCCGCGCCACTGGTATCTGCGGGTGCGTCTTTTGTGTATGCGATTGTGCTTCGGGATACCCATGCAACACTCAGGAGCGACGTTCATTTCTGGCAACACGGCAGGATCGGAGATTCGATGGTGGTTACCGACGAGGTAAGGCCACTCCGGACACCATTTCTTGTTACCGAGCCCGTTCTCAGTGCGGATCTGGACATGAATCGGCCGGAGAAGTCGTCGAGGTAGGTGAGGACGTCACCCAATGGACAGTTGGTAAGGGCGATATCACTCGTGCATATCTTCCCGTTTAACGTGGAAATGCAGGCGACCGAGTTGCCATCGAGGCAGGGGTGCCATGCTCTCAGCCGTCTTGCGATGCATGTCGTACTGGCAGATATAACGCGTGCCCGGATGTTGGTGAGACAAATACCCCGGCTCACCGATAATATCTCAATAACCGGCAGTATTCTTCTCCACGCCCCCGTTCCATGGTATGCATATTCACAACTATATGATGGTTTTTTATCTCACGTGAAATTCGCCAGGCACACTGACCCGTTGGCATCTCCACCCGGCCCAGTGGCTGCACCGTCTTCCGGACAATGTTTCCTTTGAAGAGGGCTCTCTGTGCGAGCCGCTTGCCGTCGCACTCGCCGGCATCGAGCGCTCTGGCCTACGCCTCGGAGATCCCGTCCTTGTCTGGTAATTTATCAACAAGCGACCTCGAACTTTTCTAATCGTATCTGCAGTGGCGCCGGTCCCATAGGCCTCATTTCTCTGCTTTCAGCGCGCGCTGCGGGTGCGGAGCCTATCGTCATCACGGACCTCTTCCAAAGCCGCTTGGACTTTGCCAAGAAGCTGGTGCCCGGCGTCCGCACAGTCTTGATCAAGCGCGGGACTACAGCAAAAGAACAAGCACAAGACATCAAAGAGGCTGCCGGCGGCGCCCTGAAGCTAGCTTTGGAATGCACTGGCGTGGAAAGCAGTGTCCACACAGCTGTCTACGTATGAATCCCTGTCCACTTCGACGCAACTGTTTCTAACAATTTCCAGTCGATGCAATTCGGCGCCAAAGTCTTCATCATTGGTGTGGGCAAGAACGAACAAGTGGTGCGTGAACCCCCGTTGTTGTAATTCGCATTCTTAGGACAGCATTCCAGTTCCCGTTCATGCACCTCAGTGCCAATGAAATTGACGTTAGCTTCCAGTATCGCTACGCCAACCAAGTATGCCCAATTTCGCTTCAGTCTGTCTTTGGGGAGCCTGACGCTGCGGCTCGCAGTATCCCAAGGCCATCAGGCTCGTCGCTGGAGGATTAATCGACATCAAGCCTCTTGTTACTCATCGCTTCCCGCTTGAAGACGCCGTCTCGGCGTTCCATGTCGCTGCTGATCCTACTCAGGGCGCGATCAAGGTTCAGATCCAGGATTAATTAAAGGTGCGGCGGATCTATGTACTAGACATTCAGTCTGCTCGATAGAGAAACGCTTGTGTAAACGTCCTCAATGTGTCATGTCCCCCGTCCGATCCCAGCTCGATGTTTGCGTCAAGAAAGCGATCCGGAGTCGACGAGTCTTGCGTTGGGTTATCTTTGAACGAGCAGAACATAGTCGACCTGGGGCGAGGAGGAGGCGCCGAGTGAACCTTTTGGCAACCAAGCCATCCGCTCTTCATTCTAGGCCTAGACGTTGTCGTTCGACGCGATCTCTCTCTAGCCTCATGATTTTGTCCTCGGCGTCCATCACTGTATCGTCCCAGGCAACGAACAGTTCAGACAGCGCGTCGACCTAAGGGTCGATGCTTGAGAATAAACATCGGGGCGAGTCGATCGCACACGTACCTGAGTAGCGTGGGTTTCCATTAGTCTTGCCACTCGCTTCTCCAGTGACGCGGCGAGTTCGAGGTCATCGTGATGAGCCTTCAGCAGAGCATCTAAACGCGGCTGGAGGCTTTCATAATCTATAAATTTCTGGTTGAGATACGAAGCAAAAAACGCGAATAATTGAGCCTGACCGCCCAGTTTTCCTGCGCCAGTAGCGCCCTTCTTCTCCAGGGATTCTATTTCCTGCATGTCGCGCTCGGCAGCGCGTATGTCGGGCTCCATCTCGACCAGAAATGCCTCCAGCTCGCTCGCAGACATGCTCTCGTATGAGGGCGCCTCCGAAAGCGCGAACGATGGTGTCAGAAGATGGGCGTGTTGATCATCTGGGCAAACAAGTCAGTGTATACAGCGCATGTACGCGAACTGACAGACAGTTGTCCATGAAACGCTTCAGGCCGTCGTTGGTGTTGACGATACCATCCAGCCGTTTCTGAAGGTCCTCTGCGGCCCTTATCAAAGTCTCTCCATGGCTCATGCTCTCCCTCTCCTTTCCCTTCCTGTCGCGAGGATCCTGCTTGACTCCTAGTAGTATTGCTTCCAGCCATCGGAGACGCAGTTCCAGAGATAAAACAGGCTCAATGACTGACGGAGAGCCTTTCAGCTGAGTTTCTGGTATTGTCGGCGGTGGTGAGGGCAGTGAGGATGCACCGGACATTGAATTCGAAGGAGGTGGAGAGGATGGAGGCGTGCCACTCGGATTTGACGCGCTAGAGAATACACGACGTCGCTTTGAATCTCCAAGAAAGACGGTGCCAACGGTAGCCATTACACAGATTTTGATGATAAGTGTACGTTTCCAGAAACAGCTTTGGCTCTATATCCGATTCCTCTCACATTTTCGCGCTCTACACAGTACACGTATCATATACGTTTATTCACTAGAGGATATCTTTATTCACGAGAATTTGCTTCATCTTCGCGCCGGCTTTGACCTTCGAATACGCCTCGATTACCCCTTTCTCATCTCCCAAATCGATGGTCTCCAAATTCGGGAAGGGCTTAAGTATGCCCTGCTCGAAACCTGCACGCAACTCGGATAGGATGCCGACAGATTGCTCAAAGGTATAAGCGCCGGTGTTCACTCCGACCATAGTCCTGTTGTTTCGATAGAAATCGAGAGCGTTGAATGTGAATTGTGCTGAAGGCGTTTGACCGACCGAAATAACAACGCTGAAACAAAGATCAAAGGTGAGGGCGGCCGTCAGTATTCAGTGGCCTCACTAGTGGCCAAAAGGTCCCATAGATTCAAGCGCCTTCTTGAAGAGCCCGGCATCTCCCACACAGTCGAGGACGGCCGAGAGCACTTGACCGCCAGTCTTCTGGAGGACTTGGGCTGGTATGTCTTCTCCGACATCAATGGCGTTTTCAGATGGCCGGCGAGACGTTTCTATCGGAATAGCCCCTTTGAAGCTGGCGATTTGGATAGCAGCGCTGCCGACCCCACCGGTGGATCCTGTTGAGTATGGCTTAGTTGGACGACGTGATGGGGAATCCGATATGCACCTAAGATCAGCACGTATTGTCCTTTCTTCAGCGCGGCCTTTTCCACCATGAGCGACGCTGTTAGAAATGGAACACCGACCGCCGCTGCCTGCTCGAACGAGAGGTTTGAGGGCATCTCCATGGATTGCAAGGCACTCTCGGGCACAGAAATCCATTGTGCATGAGCGCCGTCGACGCTGAACCCGTGAGTCCCGCCTGTACCCCACACCTTTTTCCCTGCATGCGATCCAGTCGTCACTATCCCTGCAAAGTCGCGGCCCGGGATTCTCGGCGTAGTTGTGTGCGGAAAGCGGCCTTCAACGTTCATGACGTCCGACGGGTTTATCGCTGATGCTCTGATCTCAACAAGAGCATATCCAGGAGCGGGGGCAGGTTTGGGGATCGATGCGACACTGAGCACGGTGGAGAGTAGGCCTGTAGAGCTAAACCTGACGACTTTCTGCATGATAACTCAGAATTGTAGTCTCGTTCCCGCCGTTATAGGGCAAGTGTTCAGACAGCGGAGGAGGAACACACGGAGATAATCCCCTACCGGAGCTACGGATTGTTCCGAGGCAGATTTTTGATGAAGTTTGATGGGGGAACACTGCCCTATAACGTCTGGTGCATCTCGTATAGAAGACGGGCGATCGTGTCACACTCTCGCTGAACTGTCTTGTTTCCCTTCATCCGCTTCCAATTCAGCACCAAATAAATTTTGGATGTCTTCTCTGATGTATACCCTGCATTGTGGTACCGATATATGTGGAATTTGGGCCATAGATGAGCCCACAATTGCTGACCTTTCAACACCTCGCATCTGCAGATTTGACTGAATCGAGCTGCAATAATTCGCGATAAAATATGGAATGTACGTCTCACTTCTCATTCAACTTATCTAAATTGCTTCCAGGCATATCAGACGGAATTGAATGACAGAAATAAATGTTTGAGGGAAGTGCCCAGAATGTTGAGTTGTTCAAATCAATTTTCTGGACGTGTTTCTTACACGGTTTTTTTCAGAAAAAAATATAGCTGGGAGGTAATGATCATTCTGAAGGCCATTCCAATACCTCCGTGTACTCGTTCAGTGCCCTAACAGCCAAACTCATCGTAGGCGCGATTTGTGACCTAAGTGACTGATGCGCGCGATTGCCCGTTATCTATACGAGGTGCACCAGATGTTCGGGTGTGGCATCCTGCGCTTCTTTTTCATCATTTTTTTGCCTCAGATTTCAAACTCCGCCACACCCGAACATCTGGAGCCGAGATTATGTTGAACGGTGTAAGACCCACCGCCGGAATCCGCGATCTCGCGGTCTCATCCACCCGAATCTAACCCCGCCTGAAGAGTACAACTCCGACTTGACTCCGACGGGTATTGAATCCCCGACCCATCAGAGGAGCAGGCCATACCAGAAGGGGGACCCCAAAGCCCCAAACTTCCCCACCCCGCATCAACATCGGGCTGGCGCTGGGGGGACCAAATTCCAATAAGCTGAGTTCGGACCTTCGGAGGCCATCCCGGACCCGTCCCAAGTCTGCTGAGCTGAGTGCATGCCTGGCAACAAGCCCATCACCGACACTTCGGCGCGCGCGGTAGAGACAGTCCGGGATCTGATGTCCTCAATTCGTTCGAAGGGTCGGTTCTGTATGTGAGGTCAACTCGGACAGCATGGGGGGACAATGGTAAAAAAAACCGTCGAATATGGGACTTACAGTCGAAGACGAATGAAGTATGTCGAGCTTGCTGGGGGTCGGTGAAATTCGAGTAATTGAAAATTAAAAACATTGCCTTGAAGAACAGGTGGGGGGCTCTGCTCGCAGTGTCGAAAGGACATGGTTGCCAGTTCGGCAAGGCGGCGGCTGGATGGAGCAGAAGAAGCTTGATCGCTGATGGCGAAGATCGTGATGGGCGATAGTGTTCCATATTGGGAAGGATGGAGCATATCTATGGTCACAGCTCTTCCGAGTTTCTTTGCAATTTGGCCGCGAAATGCATCCGTGCGGAGCACCGTATGTACTAGCCAGGGAACGAAGACGCAGAGGAAGGGCATTATTAATTAAAGGTCGTGAATGTTCGTAACTGAATCCCCTGCGCATTGTTTCACTCGTAGGGCATGTCGGAAACCGTCTCCGACAGCGATGCCCAAGTGTTCGCCACATTCTCTGCAAAGTCCTGCTCCTCGCGAGTGAACGTCTGCACAATTTGGCTGACAAGCGTGTTTTCCCGGTTATGCAACACGACCCGCAGCTCATGCCAGAGGCTGGAGAGACGTCAACCTCTCGAAAATCGGCTGCGAAGCAAACTCACCATGCACGGATGAATACCCGCCGGCTCAGTTGTGCGGCGATCGTAGCCTGATCCTTCTCGATGTTAGCGACGTAACGCTCCACTTCGTCTTGCCAGCCCTCCTTCTGGGCGGCCTTGACACCCTCCAGCTTCAAAGACGATGTCTCCACTCGTTGCTTCAGCCTCTCGACTTGGTCGATGGAGAGCCGGTCGTTGCGGATCAACAGGTCCTTCAGCGCGACATACAGGTCTCGCTGGCCCTGTTTCGAGTCAGAGACACATTCTCGCGGTTAATAATGACTCCGCACCTTGATACTCTCCAGCGTGGTGTCAAACAGAGTCCGCGTCTACCATCACCGTCATCTCCCCAGAAAGGCGTAGTTTACGAAGAATAAACTTACACGTAATTCGGAGAGCTCAGAATGTCGCTGTGTGTGAGCAGCCACCTGCTGGAGACCGAGACGAACGCCGGTCGATAGCTCACAATCGTCCCCTCGCCAGCATTGCTCGTTAACCTCGACCACTGCGCGGAGGGTATTCGTCAATCTCGCCATATCCCCCTGATCATCGGGTTCCGAACGGAAGCCAAGAATTGAGTCCAGATTAGATGCAACAAGGAGGGATGCAAATGTGGGGGCGACGGGTGCGGAGGGTGCAGAGGAATCAGATGGAAGGGAAACAGACGAGAAAGCAGGGGAAGAGAATATGGGCAAAGTGAAATGAGCTTGGAGGGAACCCGGTCGGAAGGCAGGAGGTATCCGTACCGCTGCTGCTTCTCGCCGTTTAATGATCCGCTCTGACAGAATACATATTCTCTGCCACTGTTCGATGAGGGGATTTATTCTGCGACGGAGGATCCTATTCAAGAAAGCATCAAAAACGCCAGATGGCAACTTGAAATCATCCGTACGCCAGCTTTTCCTCGAGATCGCTCGGGATGGTCATTTCCTCATTTCGGTCTACACGCTTGCTGACGGACTCCTCATCCAGTGAAATCGGCGTGTTCTTGCGCCATAATTCAAGAGAAGGTTCAGTGAGGAAAGCAGCCAACAATGCATCTTCTTTCATGACAGGATGGTTCCTGTTGGAAGGATACGGTTATGGTGTGAATAGGATAGTAGAACACTCACATCACAAAAGTGAGTGCTCGGGCCAACCCGCGCCTTGAAAAGACGTAAATAAAGTATGGTGAATCAGCTGGGACTGTTTTCACCTTCGCTGCTCGATGAAGAGCTCGTCGGCTGATCATGATATCAATTTCGAGGTCGTATAAAATAGAAGAGAATAAAAAGGTAATAACGCACCTCCTATGCGCTTAGGTGGTAAGGAAGGGAACAAGCGGAAAGGATACCGACGCAGGAGACACTCCCACACGAAGACGAATTCTGAATATCGTCTGGGTACCGGGGCACCCCGCTGGCCAAAGTTTAAATATTAGAACCCATATTTGTAGAATCACTGACAGACGACGAGATCTCATAGACCATATATCGGTTTAATATGAATCCCTGTTGGCCTAGGATGGTAACTTTAACAGTCTCCTGCTTCTTCCACCAATTCGGCGGAAGTCCTGTGCCAGACAGACTGGAAGGGGCCGCACTTATGGCACTCCCTTGCGTAGGATCGAACGCATTCAAATTTGGTGCGGGGCCAACTCTTGAATTCGTATTCCAAGGGTCGTCCGTCGCGTACGCCGGGATGGGTGCACGGATCCCTGCACTGCTGTCCTGCCGGTAATTGACGGGGGCGAATGTGGACGCGGAGGGAGGCAGCCTGCTAAGATCCAGGGCAGGTTCCGGCAACGTATTCTGCGAGGACAAAGTAGCAACTTGTTCAATGCTGACATCTGGACCGTGGTTAGATGCATTGATGCAAGAAGTTTGTGGCACCAACCTTTGCCAGCCTGCGCAAGAGCGACTAATGCCAGAGCCACAAAGAACTCGAGCTTGGACACGCGTGGGCGACTGCTCACGAGATTGACGATCTGGAACGGTTTTGGACTTCAGGAGTTCGTTCAACGAAAAACACTGGGACTCACCCTGTCGATAGTTGCAGCCGGTAACGAAGAGGTACCCAAGACGCGCGACAGCGAGTTTACGGACGTCTCTCCAGTGTTGGATGGGTCAACGAGCTGGAAAGACTGGTTGTAGATTGCGGGTACAGTGGCATCCGCTGAGCTGATTGTGAGGCCAAGGCCTCCAGAAGAAAGCAGACCGCTCACCAATTACGGAGCTGAACACCGAGTTGGCTGCGGGCGCGGGAGTCGCCGATGGACTCGGCGCGGCGCTCCACGGGTCAAGAGTGTCGTATACCGACCCAGCGAGAGGATTTTCGTCCACATAACTGCCCCCGAATCCACCGTTGGTGTTCGCACCATACCGAGGCTGCGCGCGCGGAGCGTTGAACATCTTCCGATGTTGGACAGCGGACAACCGAAAGAGACACAAAGTGATCGGTAGCCCCGTGTCGTTTGCAATACAAGTCCAAACGGAAGTAGTTAGATAATGTAGTATTCGAAAGCGATCCACCCGAGTCTCTCTGTCTCTCTGCGGAGAAATATATACAACGGTGCTGTTTTTATTACGTCGACTCCCAGCCCACCAATTACAGCACGTCTGCGGTGACTTTCGCTGCGAAGTGCAGCGTCCAAGTCGATAGAAGCCGCCTTGCATTCACTTGCTCTCCGGTCAATCTAGACAGGACAATTCAGTGCTTTCTTGGACCCAAATGAAAGGATACGTACCCAGGGGTGCCATAAGTCAATGGCGCGAAGTACAAGAGACAGCCGATCATAGCTATAGAAAAGCCGACGAAAATTATGGGCGCCTTGATCCCAAGATCCGCGTACTGTTTGGGACGTCCACGCGTGGTGGGACCCCATACAGATACAGGGTAGTTTACAGTTTCCGAGAGGATGAAGCTTAGGACCGAGCCAGCGATCATAGCCGATGCAAGGTGTGAAGGAAGGTAGTGGTGGATGAAAAGCTGACGATTCATCAGGAAGAAGGGAGCGTAGTGCACGCCCCAGACGAGCATAAAGAATCCGGTGGAATTCCATAGGCGGTTTCGGACGGCTGAATATAGTATTAGTATAGAACCTAGTCAGGGATAATTAGACACCACGTACGATCAGGGATGGGATCCAGGCCACGACGGCGAGCCAAGAGATCGGCACCGAGGATGCCGACGTAGATGGACAGTGCGATGACACACGTCCACCAGCCGACAACATTACCAATGAGATAGATCTGCTTCTGCGATTCGTTCTCCGTCCAGAAGCTTATACCACTCAGAAGGAAGGGCCAGTTGATGGGGCTACTTGCATATGGGTGGGAGGCCGTCAATCCAGCGTTGTGCTGCAACATTAAGAGTTGAAGCTCGCCGAACTTCTTAAAGAAGTTCATGTGTTTGGGCTTTTTGGCCTCGATCGGCTCGCCAGTGCGGTTCTGGAAGTCATCGCCCTCTGCAATATGAGTGAGTACCAATCAACATCCAGGTTTATTGAACCTACCAGCTGAGATAATGTCCTCGATGAACCACGTCGCACTCTTCTCTGTCGCACCCTTGTTGCCGTTAATCTCCTGCTGCTTGAACGCCCAGTCGGGGAGCTGCTTGGGGTGCGTCCACATCGCCACTTTGGTGGGGCCGTGCACAAGTCTAAAGTGACCTGCTTTGCTCTTCACGACTTCCCCATCGTGGCCCTCGTTGATGTTGATGTGGAAGAGCGTGTCGTTGTACCGAGTGTGATCATCCTTTGCCCAAGTCGTAAACTCTTGGTTAGTCGGCATGAGAGGCGACGCGACGTCGTGGGTGAGCAGGTAAGTCTGTGTGTTGACGTGCAACAGCTGGATGAGGTCGCCGTGGCGCACGTATCGGCCCCGTCCAGTCTCGGGCAACGCTTTGGTAGGGATGATCTGCCAGTTGTTGTTGGTGTCGTTGTGGCCGTACCCGGTAACCTGCTGGCCTGGCCAAGGGTTAACGCCGGAGCAAGCGGTGAGATCGAAGTAAGAGCCTACCTTGACTGCTGATGCGTCCGTCCTCGTATTTCAGAGGATACCGTTCTACATGCGAGTGCAAGAACACTTTCGTCTCCTTGTGGCGTAGTGTGACAGTATCAAAGTATTTGATTTCTATCCCAAAATCGTTACCCATTTTCACCAAGTGTATCGAACATGACTCACCCTGGCTGTTGAGCAACATCTCGTTGCCAGAAAGGGTTTCCTGGAAGGCCGGCGACATGAAGGTATCACCGGGTCCCGATTTCGTGAGGACCGCAAAGTGAACATAGAAGAACGACAGATAAATGATGAAGGGTACAAGGATGAGCCCCACAGCGCGTGCGGTAAAGTGCCTCCAAAAGTGTTCCTACACACAGCCATTGAGCCGAGTCAATAGGAAACGATGATATTTACCATGGTGTTGCCTTCCTTCTTGTAGTCGAGGATATCCCACAAATCGATCAGGACTGCGATGCCGATGGTAAACACGGTGAGGATACCGTTGACCTTCGCACCCCATGTGCAAGCCATGAACACGCCCGTGAGGACGAGCCATGTCCACCACTCGGTCGAGAACGCCCAGTAACGTAGTTTTTTAAAGCGGACGTAGGAATACATGGTGAGGGCCATAAAGAATATGAGCGTGGCGTCGAGCAAGATGAGACGCGACTGAGCGATGTGTGCATTGTCTAGCGCTCTTTCAGCGTGCATGGCGAAGGATATATGGAGGTAAACCCACCGAATAAAATTATCGAAGCCGAAAATGCCGCGATGACTGTCGAGTAACCGCTTTCCTTCATGATCGCGTACACGAGCGGGACCGTCAGACTGCCCAAGATGGCCGGCAGTGCCCGCATCCCCACGTATGGAACGTGGGCCTCGGTATAGCTGTCCCCGATATTCTCGAACATGAACTTGCCATCAAACCCAACAAACCAGCCCGCCAGGCCAAACAGCAGCTTTGCGAACGGTGGGTGCACATCGAAGTAGTATTCGCGCGAAATATAGTATGCCGCGAACTTGCCAAAGTGCACCTCGTCAAAACTACGGGAAGGGGGCATGTCAGGGCAAAAAACGTGTCCGGAATGAAGACCACGCACACAACCTGGTCAGGCTGGTTGATCTTGTAGAAACGCAGTGCAAACGCGAACGTCGTGAGGAAAGCAATGACGAGCATGCTCGCCTTCTTGGTCTCTAGTAGTTTTTCAATAGGATGGCGGTTTCTCTACATTATATTTCTTCAAGCGAATCCGCGCTCCGCAGCCACCAACACGTACGGGGTTTTGGTACACGTCGCCAACATGGTCGTCCTGGTTTAGGCGGGCGTCCTCTACAATTGGGTTTGGCCCCGGGGCCTGTCGTTGGCGCAACCGCGGCGCTTGCTTGCCCGCCATCGTGTCGACGTGGTGGAAGAAATATTATAATGTGTGTGATTATTTTGTGTTTGATGAAATGAGGCGCTGGAGTAAAAATAAAACTGTTGGGATGGTCGAGGAATATACAACGTCCAGGTACGTAGAGGTAGTTCCGTCGAGAAACTCAAGGAAGGACGAACAGCTAACATCGATGCCGATATGTACATCGCGCGTTATTTCCCAGCCTAAACATGGAGCAAGGTCCAAGGAAAAGAACTAGGCAAATGCGTCGTCTTCCGTCCGCTCGCTATTGAACACCCCCTTCATGTGCATAGCCAGCGGCAGGGGCGGCATCATCATGGGATCAGATTATAAAAAATCGTGGTGAAGCCAAAAACGTCTGCACAGTAGAGGATGACTAGGTAAAGACCAGCTTTTCGGCGGGTGAGGGATCTCGTCAAACCAGACAACCCCCGGTCGCGGGGATGTGTCAACGACGCCAGACCCAGAGTCAGACTCGTCGGCTAAAGCGAAAGAGTTACGCCAGAGTCGATCCAGTCTGGCGCTGGTGATCCCGGCAGTCGATGAACGGCAACTGTCGGCATGATGGCACGAGAAGGATCTTATTTAGATACTTTACAATTACTACAAGGAAATGTAGCTAGAGTAGCATTTGCAAAGTAATAATGTACTAGGCATTTCGGAGTGTGCGCCAAGAGTACCGACCATTCGATGCCCCTCCCCTCCCTCGCTGCGCTCAGGGGGTCCCCCGAACCGGGGCATCTCAGGTCGGCACGCTAAAGACTCATTGGCGCTTTCTCTATGAAATTAAACCTCTCCCCCAAGAAGGCCGGGCGGGCACAAGCAATCCGGGGAATCAATAAAGAGGATGATCCGAGTCTGATCCGCACTAACCGAGTCTGGCGCATGTGCTCGGCTAGGCACGACTCTGGCGCAACTCAAGGGCAACTCATGGACGAGTCTGAGTCCGGGTCTGGTGCAGTTGGAGGATCCCCCCGGTCGCAGAAGGCCGCCGCAGGTGTTACGATGGGGGAGTTGGTCGATAAAGATGGGCGCGGAGCCCGAGTTGGGCAGAGTGCATCGGCGGTAGTGTGCTCGCGGTGGCCGCACCCAGTGTAAAGAGAGTATCGAGTATCGAGCATCGGCCGTGCATTTCCAGAATCGGGCGATCATCCTCGGTGGCTGGCGGAAGATTGGGTCCGCTGCATGCTGACGTACAACGTCCTGGTACGCGCGTGTACTGACTGTCAACATTCTGTGTGATAAGGGTGTACTGCGCGTGTGGTGCAACGGCGGGGGGATATGAAGGTAGTGATACATAGCATAGCGAGGACGTAGTGCGCGGCAGTAGGCGCGGCTAATACCCTGTTTTTTTTTTGTGTGTCAACGGAGGCCCCGGGAAGCTCCACCAAAGGATGGTCCCCAAATTTCCTCAAATCCAGCCTCAAAAAGCTACTCGTCGAGGTCGTTTGGGGTCTCAAAAAGCCACTTTTGGACAAGGGTAGTCACGTCACCACGTCAAAACCCTAGCCGCACGTGCAGAAAACACGGTCAACGGTCTGACCATGCTCTCAAACACCGTACGAGGACTCTCTCAGTTGCACCTACGGCACCTGTACAAGGCATGCATAATCCCCATGATGACGCATGCCAGTGCAGCATGGTGGACAGGCAAGAAGGTCCACGAGAAACAGTTGGAAAGAGTACAATGACGTGCGCTGCGCCTCATCTGCGCGGCATTCCGGACGTCTCCAGTATCGGCGTTGGAGATCGAAGCATCAATACCACCCATCCGGCTCGCGATGGACGCAGGAAACCGACGCACCGCGATCCATTTCAACAAGCTGAGTGTCAACAGCCCCGTCATCCAACGACTACCTGATGCTTGGAGGAGAAAAAGCCCACCGTCGAAACCACCGCCCCTGCCGGTACGACCAGACAACAACAACAAAACAGATGCACGGAAATCTACGCAGCTCGACCAACTCGCGCGTATGACAAGCCCAAACGACGAGCGCATCGAACCATTCCTCACGCCCCCGTGGCGCCGCACGACAGCATTGTACAATGGACACATACGGATCTCGGGCTCCAATGGGGTAGAGAAGGAGGAGGCGGCAAAGGCCCACAAAGAAAAGCTGAGTGAATTTGAATTTGCACTGCAACACCTACTCGTATACACCGATGGGTCGCTACGCCCGCTCCACCACGTACGCAGAGTGGGGGCAGGATTTGTAATATATCGAGAGGACACCGAGATATATGCACGAAGCCTCGGACTAGGGAGTCGGGCCGAAGTGTACAACGGTGAACTGGCAGGGCTGGATGCCGGAGCGCGCAAGGCCATAAAGCTGGCAGAGGAAAACCCCGAGATCAAGCATATTCACTTCTTCGCAGATAACACATCCGTGATATCGACAATCTTTGACCCAAAGCCCCGAGCGGGCCAATTGTATGCACATCGCTTCCACCGCAGAATATGTGCCTTCCTCGACAAAAATGAGGAACACACGGTCGAGATTGCGTGGTCCCCGGGACACTGCGACATCAAAGGGAACGAACGGGCTGACGAGCTTGCAAAAGCCGGAGTAGAGAAGGCGTCAAAAACCCCCGGCACAATCGCTCATGTGCTACGGAAGTCAAAGGAGAAAGTGCAGAAATCCTGGATTAAGGAATGGAAATCTATTCCAAAAACGGGACGATATGTGATTGCCAACCGCTTCCCGCCATCGCTGTGTCCCTCGGCACACTTCAAGGAGCTCAAATGAGAAGTGTTCGGTCGCGTTACGCAATGCCAAATTGGACACTGCTTCATAGGCAAGTACTACAGCAGATTTGTACCATCCGAGGACGTTGACTGCCCTTGCGGCGAGGTTTTCCAAACGCGCGAACATGTACTTTGCGAGTGTCCCCTGTATGAGGACCAACGGCACATCCTGAAAGAGGTTTCAAGGGACGTGTCCCTGCCCGAAATACTGGGCACTAAAAAAGGCATCGAAGCCTTGGCCAAATTTCTGGACAAGTCCGGGGCATTCACCAAGACTGGCAAACAACGCTGCCAGCAAGAACTCCCGTCCTTCGATGACAAACCCGACCCCGAGGAGTCTGACGACGACTCGGATGACAATGGATGAAACAGGGAAAGGCCAACGCGCTGCAACAGCCCTTCACATAACGTCGAAATCCACCTCCCCCCCTTCCTCCATTATGTTCTATGGGTATGATTATGAGCCCGCTACCCGCTGAAGCTCGTACCCGGCCCCACGACAGCAGACCGGACGCACAACCCATCTCCTTCACAACTACCCTACTCCAGAACCTGACAATCACACACCCATACCCTCACCTATTTATTTGCTCCGTTTTACGGGGCACCGCATCTTAGTAGATCGTGTACTTGTTGCAGTATAGAAATGCAGATACAAAAAAAAAAAAAAAAAAAAAAAAGGGTAGTCACGTGAAATTTAAAATTTCGCCCAAATAATCGGGAAAAAATCTCCGGTGCACCCAAGGGGCGATCAGTGTTGCTAAGATAGAGGGCGTGGGAATTCAGCACCCTTATGTAAGCAGCCATCAAAACGTTCCCATGGCCAAATCTGAGGTTCGGAAAAGTTTTTCATTTTCATACATGAGTAGGGAAGTTGGAGGGGAAGCAAAATAGCTTTGGACAGTCAATATATACATTAGTAGGTTACAATAGAAGCCTTTATGGCAGCAATCATTGAGGGAGGTAACATGTGGTGCCCACTGTATTGGCGGTTGACATAAATCAAGTCTCCGCCACTGAGAATGGATGAATGATACTAGCCATAGTGATGAAGAGGGAGTTTTTTCGAGTTGAGAAAGGCATGAATCCAATTTCGAATGCATCGGGCACGGTAAGACCCTTGTGCCTGGGATCTGGCAACAATCATAGATGCTTCCTGCCAGGTATAAGACAGCTCAGAGTCCAGGTAAAGGCTCAGAGTACCTACCATGGCTGTAATTCGAGCCCTGAAAAATACATCAAGCTTTTTATCCTTTCTTTTGACACTGAGACTGGCAGTAGCACGATGGAGAGCAGGAAAATCCTTGTAATTGAGCTGATTCAGAGAGTGCTCAGTAGCAGTCTCTGGAGTGGGATCCAAAATCTGGCTGCCATCCTGGATGACCTCCAATAATTCCTTAAGGTGCACATGTGCAAGGTTGACCGGATCCATGCAATCTGGGGCTGATATAATCTTCATCTGGCACTTCTTCCACAGTAACTTTATGGGAGTTTCAGGCCTTCTGGAGGTTGTTCTGTCTTGTCTTTTGTGCTTTGGTGGCTCTAGCCATGCTCAGAGACGAGGGTGAGAGGCAGAAAATGCTAGGAAGCCACGCCATAACCATGCTGAAGCAACGTGGATGTGGCGGTCCAGGTCCCGGCCCCGTCCCAGACCGAGTCACGTGGTGGCTGTGCTGGGCCAAATCTTCTGAGCACTTTTCCCCGAAGTTGCTCCAATGGCTGTGAAAAGCATATTTGAACATGAAAAAAGCAAAAAACTTGCTTTGCTTTCAACTCTTTCAAAAAATTATTTTCCTTGAATCTGCTCAATAGGAACTCTTCATAATGACCCCAAATATGATTCTTATTAACCAGAATGCCCCTAAATATTTTCTATCCCCAAGAATTTCAGCCGAAAGTTGAAGCTGATAGCTGCTTACATAAGGGTGCTGAATTCCCACGCCCTCTATCTTATCAAGTAAATCGACCCCCCTTTGTATGTTGGTGTTTTTGATCTGTATGTTGGTGCTTGGCTGCAGCTTCATCCAGCCTGGTTTTGAGCCTCCATCGGTACTAAGCACTAATTTTGTTCCAATATCATAAGAGCAATTGTCTGTGCAAAACTTCACGAGAGTACTGTGTGCAAATTATCTGAGCATGAAAAGAGCTCATATGTGCCAACACTCCGAATAAAGGCTCGAACTTTCAGCATTGCATTCACCCGATTTTAATTTGTGAAAGCAGTGGATGTATAGAATATCACCTCAAAGCATTGTTGGATTGACAAGACCACTTGGTAGGACAAATGGACAAGGATTAGGTGAAGACGAGGTGCAGTGAAGCTGCAGCCCACCTGATCTACCCCAACATAACAACCAATTAGATGCCATGATCCGATCATGGCCTGCCATCTGCTTGGTATCAAAATCAACTAAAGTGCTTACCCGTCGGTAATACCTTCCGGTAGCTCTTCCAAACTGACTTGGTTCTGCTCAAGAGCCTTCGGGATGTCCCGGACGTCCCAATCGGGACTTCCAGTGATGGCATCCCATTTCGGCCCATCATCCATTGTATCATTCCGTTGCCGTCGGCACGTGTACTGCGCTTGTCATCAACCACGTCCCGCCTCTCCCACCGCCGCGCTCCTTGCTGCCCGCCACCATCATACGCGTCCGTTGCGGCACGTGTCTCACTGCGCTTATCACGTCCCACCCACGCTCCTCGCTGCCCCCTCCCACATCATTGCTGGTCCGAACGGCATCGTCCAGCCACTCTCACTGCCCCTGATGCTCTGTGTCCCACGTTCACGGCTGCCGCCTCCTGCCCATAGCACGTCTACGCGCCATGCACGCCATCATATGTGAGGTCCTGCGCCATCCGTGTTCCGACTCGTCCTGCCCTCCATATCTGTGCTTCCCCGTTGCTGTAGGTGCCACGTACTCATCAGCGGGATCACTCGTTGATGATGCGCCTACCGTAGGTCACACGTGCAGCCGCCTTGGGTGCAGCTAGCACCTTCTTCACCATCTTCACGCCCCTCTCCTCATTTGCACGGTGCATTTCCCATAGAACTACGGCCTTTCAATATTTCGGAACTTTCGTGAATATATCCCTTCTTTCAACAACGTCTTGCATGAATGGTGAATGTGGTTCAATATGCATGCGGGAACCTTGATAGCCAAAGATCGCGATGGGGCTCGCGTACCCGTTTGAGTCGTGATTAGGGGATCTCGACATTCCGACACCCCTGCCTACAGCCCATCGTACCCCCCGAATAATGTCTAGAGGGCTCTCCCGGTCGTCTAAAATCACGTATGGAATGCGCCAACTCCTAACCCCTGGTCTCACCAAGAGCAACACTGTCACGGTCAAGACGAATCGGACAGGAGATCAAATAACCAAGGAGCGCCGTCTTTCAATGAGCAACTCTCCAGTATATCGACGCCCCTCTTATTCTTTCATACATTATTACTGACTGCTTGAGTAGCTCTTAGCTTTTCTCAATGCCAAGATTTGCTCGGTGATGTCCAAATGGGAGGGGCAGGTGATTTTTACGACGACTTCGGAGTGCCCGACAGTGACGAGGAGGACGCTCTCATGCACCTCCCTCCTGGTGAAGAGGGTATGCTTCAAAGTCATGCAGGGCAGGACACTACCTTCGACAAAATTATGGCGGGAGTCCGGCCAGGCTAGTACGTCCTGAATCATTACCTTTATTCGTGTACTCATCTGCTGCAGCCGCGGGGACCTTTGTATAAGGGACGACCACGTCCAGAAAGTAGTTGACTCCTGGAAGCGCCAACTACCGGCGCTTATCAACGTGTATCTCGACCTGAAAGCCCACGGTGCACGCGAGACAAACACTGATACTCCGAATGCATGGTCGGTCCCTGCTCTTGGTTTTGACGGTGCGTTCTCTATTTTATTACAGCCATCCCCCTACTCACATTCACATCCCGCACAGAGGACGGGTATCGTTCCTTTGTCTTCACGCAGCCCTCCGATACTGCCAATGTCACCCTCGTCCATCATGGCTACATCGGCTCTGCCCCCGAGCAACCAGGTCTTGTATTTCCACTCCGGCTCTTTGAAATCTTTCGACAACTCCACCGCGTTTGCCCGCGATTCAGCCTCCACGCCCTCGGAAAGATGCTCATGAATCTTCACCAGGTAATTTTATATCTTAACTACATTGCCACGCTCTTCTCAATTTTTTTTAGGGCCCGCGCAGGCCATCACTCCAGAATCAAATGACGATCATGTATGATGCGTACCTGGAGGTCCTTCGGGGAGTTGATGCCCGTATGCGGCACGCACTCGGAAGGCCGGCTACTTGGTATATGGACAATGTGTGTCCGCCCTGTCTCTACAAGATTGTCAACGAGCCCAAGCTCAAATTTTCTTGGCTCGGGGCCATGGACGGCAACAACTCCCTCAAGCTCGTCTGGGACGCGTTCCGCGCTGGTAATCCACGCGCGGATGATCAGATCTCATCTCATGATCGCTGGATAACTGTAGATCAGGTTGATGTCTTCAAGGACAAAGTTTCTGAATCTCAAAAGGTGAGTCTTCTGCCACATATTCTTATTAATTCTCATAATATCTAGAGACCCCGCGGTACTGGCCCTGTCCTTTCCCAAATGCATTCATCTGCGACCGCCTCAATTGCGAAACCCTCGGGATCGCCTGCCGCGCCATGTGGAACCGTGACAGCCCCCGAAAGCCCATCAGCTCGTGAAACTCAAGAGGCCCCTCCAGAAGATCTTGACGACAATATTGCCTGGCTCAACGTCAACAAAGTGGACGCAATGGAGGTGGAAGAACTGGCCAAGTGCATCAATACCTGCGTCGATCGGTGGCGGAATGCAGGGCCAGAGCAGCACAAGAAGATGTTCGCGCTTTTTGCAGTCTTGGGGATATTCTTAACAGTCTGTCGCCAAGGCCATGTGATCGTCATGTGCGACATGATCTGCAGCGGAGAATTGTACGTCCGCACCGACATCTCAATTATTGCTGACGTCTTCTGTAGGATGAAGTACCCGCTCGCCATGGTCAAATGGTTGCTCGACCGATATGGCAAAGATATTGGACTGGGGTACGATATCATGTGTGCCTTTTTTAAAACCCTTCTCCGCAGTTCTCTTGGGCCCCGCGTCGTCGCCATGAATCTCCGTGGAGTTGTTCCCGCATTTCACGGCCACGCTCACAACCGTGCCTGCTAGGTTGGCTGGCATCCACTATACATCAAGGGAGTAGGTCTCGAGGACTTTGAAGAGTGTGAACGGACTTTCAGGAAATCCTATCACTTGGCCGCTGTCACCCGTCTGACCAATCCGTTCCACCGGCAGCAAGCAATAGATGAACATTTCAATTTTCATGATCTTGACAAGCATGCTTCTTCAGGTACCGTTGATAAGCATGCAAAGTGGCCAAGCCTGAAATTTACCAATTTCTGCGTTCTTGTTCCACTTACTAAAGTGGAACCAGGGTTTATCAGTATCTTGCCCATAGAGAGCCATAGAGAGGTCCGATCTGTTGGCTAAAGGCACTATGCCTCTAGTTACATAGTAAAGACTTGTCAGGTCACCGATACCACGAGGGTCAACGGCCTGGGGAGCTGCTGTGTATTTACACGTAATTCAAAGTCCAACCATTCGATCGAATTGGGACAGAGATAAAGTGTTATACCAAGGACATACACACACCATCCATTCTGACTATAAATTACACCTGAAAAGTACACTACTGGAGTTGGGAATCAACGAACAAAGGAACCTTTGCTGAAAGTAGAACACGGCCCGAACAGTCCGGCAGTAGCCGACAGATCAATCCACGGCATGTTTGATATTCAACGCTTGGACCGAGGTCTGGGTTGGGTAGCATAGACGTTGCCAAGGGAAGATTGATCCACTAACTCCATCATTCGTGTGTTGGAGTGGTTTATCCATTTTCCCGTACCGAAAGTCATACTATATGACAATTTAACCGTGGTTCTGCAGAGAGGGCTAGACACGGGTAAAATCCACATCATAATATGATGCCATCTCTGGGATTAGAACCAAAATCAGAACATAGGTCTCGGAACAAAGTATCTATTTAACCGTTTATTTATCCGTTTGTATTCATTGCGTGCTCATTACTAATTATTCCTGTATTATTTATATTTTATTAGTCCTGCATGTTGTGTCAACCGTTTGTATAAATACAGACAGGTTCAGAGAGGGAAGGCAGTGAATTCACCCCTTCTTGCTAGACATATTCAGCTCTGCTGTTATTGTCACTTGGGAAGCCTTGTATTCATTCGGAGTACCTCTTGGAACTTGTAAAGTTCTTTTAGTTGTTTCGGTCAATATATTGTTGGTTGTTGGATCACATCTCGCGCTAGAATCTTAAGGAAACAGAACACGGAACAGACTCATAAGGGTTTCACAAGGGTTTCATAAGGATTTAGGCAAACAGATTTGATAGAACAAGGAACAGAATCATAAGGGACCGAGAACACTGAAAGGATAACAACGTCTAAGGACTAATCCACCCACCCCACGAGATAAAAACACCTCTTGGCATCTTCTAGACCTCATCTGAGTCACTAGATCGGCTAATTGAATCGCATCAGTATTTACGTGTAAATAGCTATTACTTATATTTAGCGCAACCAGAGGCCTAATACTTGGTCCGATCCCCGTACTCGCACCGTTTATTGTTTGGATTGGTGTTTAGTGTTGGTTTTGTGTTATTAGTGCTCTAAGCGCTGATTTACATTTCACTACATTTCACACTAGTTCAGATAGTCAGCGTTTCATCTGGAGCCCACCGCGAGGGGATCAGTTGAGCTATTTCTTTGAAATAGTTGTCTTGTGTTGTATTGAATTCACGAACGGTTCAATTGCACATTTCTAGACTTGATAAAAGTCTAAGGGACCAAGTTATACCACTTTGTTACCCTCGGATACACTGTGAAGGACTTCTTTGAAGTCATCTGTTGTTGAGCCTTTAGCTCCACGGAAAAATTCTACCCTTTGGCACGAGACAGCCTCGAGCCGGAACTTCTGCATCTGCAGGCAATCTGAATCTTAGCGAAGAAGATTCAGAATTAGTTGAGACTCCATTCGTAAAACCAAGGAGGTCGGAAAGAAGGAAATCTAAGGGCTTCGGCACTCCAGAGGAACTTCCCCCACTACCTAGCAAGCGAAAAGGACCATCACCTGCTGAAAGAGCACGTGAAAAGGCTAAAAACCGGACCACAACTCGATCTGCAGCTCACTGAGGCTTGAATTCAAATTACGCGAAAATCGTAGAAGAACCTAGTCAACCTGGTACTTCACCCGAATCTGCTGAAGAAGACGAAATAGTTCTTCCTTCGTTAATTTCAAACACTACCTTTCAATCTGCAATCAATACATTCATGGGAACTCAGTTGAACCCAGGGGGAGCAGGAGGAGGGGCAGCGCCAAACCAGGCTAATGCTCCAAATCTGCAAAACCCTCCAAACCAAAATGCGCCGACCACAGGCCATTTCAGAATTCCGTACACATGGGATAAAAATGCACCTAGCTTTACTTCAGATGACTATGAAGAGCTCAGAGATTTTGTGGACCAAGTCCGTCAAATCCTGAACTTGGCAGGCATAACCGACGAGCAGCTCCGAAAAGAGCACTTTGTTAGTTATGTTCCATTCTCAAAGAAGCAAGCATGGAGAAGCTTAGCAACTTATAATGCTCCCGCTACCTTTGATGAGTTCTTAAAAGAAATTTATAAGAGCTATCCAGAGATAGAAGAGGACAAAAATGGGTCAATGAGCGCGCTAGTCCGTATCTGCAGACGATATCAAGGAGTATCACTCCTAGAAGAAGGCAAACTTAGGCGTTTTGGTGTGGATTTCCAGACCGAGATGGCGAAGTTGTTGCTAGCTCCGGCTCAGATTACGAACAAGCAGGCGGTCAAATTGTACTTGACTACCTTAGAGAAGGGGTTCGCGGACACCTTAAAGTTGACTATTAATTCTACCAAATTATTGAAACACCAACTCCCTGGATTAGCTCCGGCTCCAGTGGCTGGTGCACCTCCGACGGCTAATAAAGTCGAACGTAGAGGGGACCAGATCGAATTCAAGGACCTGGTTATCATGGCGGAACAAATGGCGGCTTCAGAAGATGCAGAATCGGAAGTTTCGATTCAACCATCGGCTGCGAGGTCTGTGCACTTCCCAACCGTTAAAGTTGAGCCAAAAGATGTTAGGTTTGATGAACTCAGTGAGGTCATAGCCAACATCCAAGATCAACTTGTGGTTCAGCAGAAACAATTTCAGAATCTTAATGTTGAAGGTGTTAGCCGTCATAATGAGATTTTGCATGCGTTGAACCAGACTAATAGTCGGGAACCCAGGAGAGATCCACCTCCGCATCAGGATGTTGTGCGTGCAGGCTCTAATGCCCAAAATAGTACTACGGCCCATAACTCTAGTTCTGGGAACCAGCAAGAAAGGGGTCGGGGTGATAGAAAGCCCAATTGTTTCTACTGTGAACAGACAGGTCATTTCTCTCGCGAGTGTCTGTACAAGGAAGATGCCATATCCAGGGGTCTAGTGATTGTAGAGGATGGTAAAACCAAACTCGGAGATGGAAATTGGTTACCTAGAGGAGCGGGAAGCCAGAGGAAGAGAGTGGAAGACTACTGGCGTAATAAATCAATGGGCCAGAATTATTATAATAGCCCGGCTATTTCCCAGTATTACGCTGAGGATAACGAAAGGCAACCTGATCCTTTGGATCAGGCCTTGGATGAAGTCAGGACGTTGAAAGTACGGCTCGCTAGAGTTGGAAATCAGGGACAGTCGAATTACGCGAATATGCCTGCAGCGGTTCAACCCTCGTTTATGGCTAACCAGGTGCCTATGCAAGGACTTACCAATTACGCGAATATCCCGCAAGGGGTTCAGCCCGCGTATATGGCCAGTCAAATACCTATGCAAGTGCAACCAAATTACGTGAATATCACCCCAGCGGTTCAACCCGCATATATGGCTATTCAGCCACAGGTACCTGTTAACCAGGGACCTACACAGAATATTGACTTAAACCAGGCAATCCAGCTCTTAGCAAGGATGCAGAATGGGGAGTTACCTATTACTCAGGAACAGTTCGCTGTAACTCGAGGCTCCGCTAAAGCCAGTGGAAGCCAGCCTCCAAATTTCACCTAGGTTCAGGGATAGGGGTTGGGACGCGGAAATCCAGGCAGAAACAATCCCTTGAGAACCGAGATGAACAAAATTCCGCAGACAAAAGTCAGGATTGGAGAACGAGGGCAATGGCAGGAACGGTTAATGAGGAAGGTAGTGATGAAGATGATCACTTGCCAGAGATTACGAAGCAGAGGAGAATTTGGGTAGCAGAGGTTGTACTGGATGAGATTAATGAAAATGGGGACGCAGTTGCAGAGCTACCTTTCGCAAGGGTTCCGCCTGCATTATCTACTGACCATGATCAACCACCGGCTAAATCCTCGCTACCAAGGGAAGAAGAGAGAGCATATCGTGTTCGTGCGGCAGTTCAGAAGGATGGGCTTGGCAAGAAACTGGCTAATCAGGCACTCAAGTCTACTATAGAAATGAGTCTTGGTGATCTAGTTGGTATAGCACCGGATGTGTGGGAGAGTCTTAAAGCAAAGCTCACCAAGACCAGGCAACCGATTTACGCGAAAATCATCCCAGAGGCTGCACTGGCATTTCAGGAGGAAATAATACCCCTGGAAGACGAGGATGAGGTTATTAGGTTGGAATATGACGCACTCAACATGGAGGACTTACCTCGAGTGAGCAGTTTCATGATATCTGACGGAAGTAACAAGGAATTACCACAAGGATCCATAATGATCCCTGATCCTTATATGCAATACCTAGAAAGTTTGGGGCCTGATGAAACCCCTAAACAAGTATACGTAGCAAGGGAATCTGCATCTTTACGAGTCGTCTTCCCTAGGGTTAATAATCGGGGTGAAGTTGAATCAGTTTCGAATTCTGGGTCGCAAATAGTTTCAATGTCGCTAGAAAAAGCGAAAGAATTGAAAGTTTGTTGGGATCCAGATATTCAAATCTTTATGCAGAGAGCAAATAATTCTATTGAGAAATCCGTTGGACTGGCACGAAATGTGCCCTTCACGTTTGGCATGATCACGGTGTATCTGCAGGCCCATATAATCAAAGGGCCTGCGTATCAGATATTATTGGGGTGACCCTTCGAGATCTTGATGGAAAGTGTAGTTCAGAACAGTTCAGATGGGAGCTAAACGATTACTATCAAAGACCCTAATACGGGGAAGCGTTGCACCATGCCCACTCACCCGAGAGGTAAACATGAGGACAACCTACCACCGAAAAAGGCTACTGTGGAATCGGTTCCTGATGAGGATGACCCACAAGTGAAGACTGCTGATACGCCTATAGCTGAAGCGGGTTTTCACCAGTCTTCAATGAATTAATGCAAGAGCATGAACGAGGAGAGCTGGCATTAAAATTCGGGTTTAACAAGGATAAAGAGTTGGAGATACAAGGGTATTTCAAGCCTAGAAAAGAACAGTTCACAGAGACGGAAGTTCTCGAGGCGTATGTTAGTGCGTCAATGACCTCTAAAGAGATTCGTAAAGACAGGACGGCAAAAGCCCTGTTTAACGAGTTTCATAAGGGTCCTGATACTTCTAGAGGGAAAAATGCACCAAAATTTGACGTCTTTACTTGGAGTCAAGCGGACGGAACGGATGGCCCTAAGAAGGACCAGGAGAAAGTCTACCATGGCTCAAGAAGTGGTTCAACAGTAAGAACTACCCATGTCCTGAGTCAGGAAGTCCGTTGTGCATGTTGTCAGTCGGCTGATTTCATACATCCTGCTCCAACGAGCGAGAAAAACACAGAATCGATTTACGCGGAAATAGTAGTTCCGAAGGAATCAGTTTCTGTGTTCGCTGGCAAGAAGTATAAGCCAGTGGGATTGAAAGTCAGGCCAGTTTACACTGAATTACCCGATAGGTACAGGATTAAGCGAGAAATCATCGGTGATCCATTGAAAGATATACCTGGTTTAAAAACCCATCCTTCCGAGTATTATCCAACAAGATGATATGTGAAGGAACGAAAGGAAATCATAGACAAGCTTCATGCAGGAGAATTCTTGTGGTCAGAGGAACGGAAATTAATGCACCAGTTTATGATGGATCAAGATCAGGCTTTTGCTTGGAATGACGAAGAGCGAGGCAGTTTCCGTCATGACTTCTTTCCACCAGTTGAGTTCCCGTTAGAACATAATACTTGGGTAGAAAGGAGCATACCAATTCCAAGGGGGCAGTTGGAAGAATTCTGTAAGGTGATAAAGAATAAGATTGACGCTGGAGTATATGAACCCTCCAACGCATCTTACAGAAGTAAATTCTTCGGGGTCATAAAGAAGGATGGCAAGAGTATTCGCCTAGTACACGCCCTGGAACCTCTGAATGCTGTAACTATTGCACATTCTGGAGTTCCACCGGCTACAGACGAACTTGCCAATCACTTTGCAGGTAGGGCATGTGGTGGATGCCTGGACTTATACTCAGGGTATGATCATAGGGATATTGCCGAGGGATCTAGGGATTTTACGACCTTCCAGACGCCGTTTGGCGCCCTTAGGTTGGTAAAATTGCCCCAAGGTTGGACAAACTCGGTACCAATATTCCACGATGATGTTACATTTATCCTGCAAAATGAAATTCCGCATGTTACTATACCTTACATCGATGATGTACCAATACGAGGTCCAGGATCGAGGTATCAAGATAAAGATGGGAATTTTGAAACCATACCTGAGAATGCTGGTATCAGGCGTTTTGTCTGGGAGCATTTTGAGAACTTGAACTGCGTAGTCCAACGTATTAAATATTGTGGTGGCACCTTATCGGGGCTAAAGTCAATTTTATGCGCAGACTCCTTCTCAGTAGTAGGGCATGTTTGTTCTTACGAAGGGAGGCGGCCAAGTACTGACCGTGTTGGAGTAATCATGAGATGGGGACCACTAAAAGATGTATCAGATGTTAGAAAATTTCTGGGAACAATTGGGGTTATGTGAATGTTTGTTAAAGACTACAGCAAAATCTCTCAGCCAATTCAGAAGTTAACTCGGGACACTGAAGAATTTGTGTGGGGACGAGAACAGATAGAGGCCATGGAAATGATGAAACAAGCGCTTCTGACGGCAGGATGTTTGAAGCCGTTGAACTATGAATGGGACTCTGACATTTATCTCGCAGTAGACACGTCTTGGATGGCAGTTGGGCTTCAGATTTACCAAGCTGATCCAATAGACTCGAAGAAACGGTATTACGCGAAATTCGGGTCAATCACTCTAAACGAGCGGGAAGCCCGGTTCTCACAGCCGAAACGCGAGTTATATGGCTTGAAACGAGCTCTAGAATCTATTCAGTACTGGTTATTGGGATGTAGAAGGCTAGTTGTGGAAACCGACACGTTGTACATAAAGGGAATGTTAAACAACCCGGGTATGGGACCCAACGCCACGATCAATAGATGGATTGAGCAAATCTTGATGTTCCACTTCACATTGAAGCATGTCAAAGGAGCTACCTTCCCACCAGATGGTCTGTCCAGAAGGGAGGCTCAACCAGGGGACGAAGTATGGATAAATCCAGAAGATGGACTTATCGATATTCATCCCGCGCCTGAGAATCACCCCGACTGGGACTATTCAATTGATCAGCCCCTCGAGTTTGACGATTTCAAAGAACAGATTGATATACGAGGAGGGTATCTTCAATCTATGGAAGGAACCGCGGCTATGGTACACGATTTCGATCAAGAGTTGAATTACGCGGAAATCCAGGAAGAAAAAGTTTCGACTACGGTGAAAGCAGCTTACGCAGCTGAGGGACTAATAATGCCTCAGTATATGCTAATTGACCCTCCCGAAGAAGAATTACTCTTACCAAGGATGGAATTACGTGATGACCCAGAGAAACGTGAACCATATCCAGAAGGGCACAGGACGAGCGATTACCTCTAGTAAGCAAGTGGCTGAACGACCCTATGGTTAGGCCAGAAGGGATGGACAATAAACAGTATAAAAAGTTCATGAGAATCGCGAGACCTTTCTTCCTAAGCAAGGAAGGGCAGCTATACAAACGAGGGGATGGGTCAACGCATTGGCTAGTTGTGTCAAAAGAGCATAGAATGTACATGATGCGTGCTTCTCATAACTCTCTGGGACATAAAGGATTTTACGCGACAAAATCTATGATCGAATTAAGATTTTGGTGGCCTGAAATGGAAAGAGATGTGAAGTGGTTTACGGATTCATGCCATATTTGTCAACTTAGACAGAAATGACTCTTGAAAATCCCGCCTGTTGTGACCATGACTCCGAGTATATTTCAGAAAATACACACAGATGTAATGATTATGGGAACGCCCTCCAATAATTATAAAAATGTGGTTTCAGCAAGGTGCTCTCTCTCTCGATATTTGGAAGCTAGGCCTATTAGGGCAGACAACGGAGAATCATTAGGGAAATTCTTACTGGAAGATATTATCTGCCGGTGGGGCTGTCCCAAATGGATAGTAACCGACAATGCCCCACAGTTTATTACCGCATTGAAGTGGTTGAACGCGAAGTATGGGATTATAGGGATTAGAATATCTCCTTATAACTCAATTGCAAATGGACCAATTGAAAGGGGACATTGGGATATGCGACAGTTGCTTTATAAAGCAACTGGAGGTGATGCGAAGAAATGGCACTGGTTCTTTCCACAAGTATTGTGGGCAGACAGAATTACCATCAGGCGCGGCCTAGGCTGCTCCCCGTTCTTTGCAGTAACCGGCGCCCATCCTGTTACTCCTCTAGATATTGAGGAAGCCACTTGGTTGGTTGAATATCCTGGTACTCCGCTTACAACGGCAGATTTGATAGGGCTAAGGGCTAGAGCTCTGGCAAAACATACCTTTCATATTGACGAAATGCGGGCAAGGGTAGATGAAGAGAAAAGGAAAGCAGTTAGGCGGTACGAGGAAGAAAATAAACACACGATTCGAGACTACAATTTCGAACCAGGTGACTTGTACTCGTACGCAACACTCCGGTTGAGAAATCCTTGAACACCAAGATGCATAACCGATACATGGGACCTATGATCGTAATTAGACGTACAAGAGGTGGTTCCTACCTTTGCTGCGAACTAGACGGGGCCATGTTCCAGGGAAAGATCGGTGCTTTCAGAGTAATTCCATTTGCCCAATGCAAATCTGTGGAATTACCAGCTGATATCTTGGACCTCATAGACTTGTCAAGTGAAAAACTTGATGAGTTAGCTGAAGAAGACGAAGAGGAAGATGAATACCTCGGGAAAGACATGCAATTCCATAAAATACGCATCAGACCGAATTACGTGGAAATCGGTGATGACTCGGATAGCGAGAGTTACTTCAGTGAAGACGAACCTGATCTTGAGCCTGGAGATACAGACACCAGTGCCGACGTTCCAGCTGGTCCTCGCCGTTCGAAGCGTCTCCTAGGAGCATAAAGACAAGTGTCTCTTCCGAAACAACGGGAGACTGACCTTGCCACAATCAACTTGACCTCACAATAAACATGTAAATAACAGGGGAAAAACAAAGTTGATTGGCTGTGCATAAAAGGAGTGTGTGTAGCGTAAAGTTACATTTAAAACTACGCGATTTGGAAGCAATGGATAAGTAACAAGGCAGGGATGAAACGTAAAAGAGATGTAACGGGAGGAAAACTCAGACAAGGGGGTCTGTTTGAAGTTTACAAAAAGGAAGGTGACGAACACCGAGTAAGGACAGTGGCTGCTATCTGAGAGTATTTCGGTATTTAAAAGGAAGAAGGGTCTTGATGGCAGCGAACGATGTAGTGCGGTCCGCAATGGGGGCACTCGCGCGAAGACCTGTCCGACATATAAGGATCTGCAAACTGAAAAAGTCGAAAATAACAACTCACGGGGTATTTGCGTTAAGTCCATTTGTCGTCCGGGGGAGAACATTGGTGCTGGGTGTCCAGAACACGACGGAGGTCTCGGAGGAGGTACTCGCGATGGTCGAGTTGGTAACGGAGCTGGGCGTTGCTGAAAGCGAGTCTTGAGCGGAGTTCTGATTCTTCCATCCTAAGCGAACCGATGGTGTCCGGAAGGTCGTCCGATTCGAGAGTGGCATTGGCTGCCTCGACAGTCTGGCGGACAACGTCGTTGTTAACAGCAAGTTCTGCGGCTAGAAATTACGTACAAAACAAGTCAGAATTATTATAATGATTTACGCGTAAATCTTACCGTGGAATTGTTCGCAACTATCCTCGTGGGTATACTTGGAATTGCCATAGCGAGCGCGTTTGTGCGTTGCTGGAGGAAAACTCGCTCCGTTCGAGCGTTGCTCTGTCACAGGATCAGTGGTAGCCAGGATGTCCATGGCCTTCAGATACGAAGATGAAAGTCGATCAATGCGCTTGATTTGTGAAAAGGATATGCGTACCATGGATGAACGCGTACCAGCATGCCGGCTAGAGCTCTGTGAATTTTCAGAGACAGCCCCACGCGAGCTGTGGCAGCCTCGCGAATCAAGGACGTGCTCACAAGAGATCGTTCATCCAAAGACTGAGATTGACCATGACGAGTGGGACCGTTGCCAGCGCCAAGGTCGAGGGACTGGAGTTGAGATTGAAGGGCGTCAATCTCATCAAGATAGATGGCCAGTAAGGCATCAACTATAAACGTACCGGTTCAGGGGCATCTATGAGCATAGGGTCATCGGCCTCACCAGATTCCTCAGGAGGAAGGTCCGCATCATCGAAGACAGAATCATCGTCGTCCTCAACGGTAGCTTTGCTCTTGATCTTCTGCGCTTTCTTCTGGAGGCGGTAGGACATGATAAGTGAAAAGTTTGATTTACGTGTAAAATCAACTTTACCTTTTCCTTCCTCTTAGCCGCTAAAGCCGCGGTTTTAAGAGCCTTGGCAGCCTCTTTGGCGGCCTTGGCCTCAGCCTCTTGAGCGTCCTTAACACGAAGGGCCTCCTTGAGTTCGAACCTATGTTTATTCTCCGCAAGGAGAACACCTGCCTTGATATGATCGCGCTCTACCTTAATCTTGACACAAATGTCAGAGATAACAGGATAACGACCGGGAATTGGTCCGGGGGCACTGCCATGGATCTGGTGATACACATTTTTGAGCTGATACGCGGGGTTGAAAAGCGTGGACTCGGATGCGATCTGGTTCAAATGAGCCATGTTCGAATCCTGCGGGAGCCAAAGATCAGGAAATCAGAGAGTGGTAGCAGAGACAAAAATAACAACGAACGTATTCAAAGACTTTGTCGTCCAAGAAGGCGCGCTGCTCTTCTTTGTTGGGGTAGTTGGTAGCACGGATGGCCTTGCCAATGGCGATAATACGAGCATGCTGGTCAGCAGTAAGCTTGGGAACCGTGGTGGGCGCCATAGAAGAGATGTTAGAGCTGAGGTAGGGATAACTGTCGAAAATACTGGAGTATGGAGTGAAAAATGCGAGGCTTTTAGCCATTCCGTTTGACCATGACCAAGTAACCTACGAGTACTTAACGATTAAGGACGGAGATAATTTACCCGGCCAAGATATGTTAAGTACACGAAAACTTGCCTTAACCATGCGTTTCGGAGGAATTTAACCGAACCTATAAAAAGATTATGACAGACCAGGATAACTGGGGACAGTTATGATCTATGCAAAGGGGAGGGAAGCTGTAATACACGCCCAGTACGACAGAATGACTAAAAAACCGAGACAAAAAGATTTACGCGTAAAACACGTAATTTATCCGATTTACGCATAAATAAGTAATTCATCCGATTCATGCGGTTTTCTTGAATCAGAATCATTGGAACACAAAATGATCAAGAAAACGCAAGAAAAGCACATGGCAGGATACTAGGAGCAGTCATTTGAGCAATCAGATGTTAAGCCCCTGGACCAGAAAGCACATTGTTGCTGAAATAGATGAAACAACGCAATAAGAATTGTCTACGGAATAATTTCGACTATTATATCCCATAAATCACGGAAGAGCCGTGGAAACAAAAGTGTGACAGAGTAAAAGGGAAATAAGCAGTGACTACACTAAAGCAAAATTTATCTGAAACTAAGCCGTCTAGTGGTTGGCAGAGGCCACACGATAAGACAAGTTGAGGCCATAAGTAAGGTGCTCGGCAACGCTAAGGCCAGGTAGATGAGCTGAAGTGAGAACGTCGCTAAGGCCCTGAGTTTGGAAGGAAGAAGCCTCGTTGGCGGTAGCCTCGAACAGGCGAATGGACTCGCGAAGGTTCGCTAAGAACAGAGAGACCCCATCATCATCTAAAGGAAGGGTAAGGACTTTAGCTAAAGAAAATTAGCAAAAAGGACGTACCGGTGTCACTAGCCCAAAGAACGGCTGAGAACAAACGGGATACCATCTTCATAAACTCGATACGGTTGGTAAGGGTACAGTCGGCTTTGCCAGAAACCAGGCAAGCGGCACAAGGACTAGTCCAATAGTACCGAGTGCAGCGACGGCCTAACCGAACGCAAGAGTCACACCGAAGTGGCTAAAAATGAGATGAGAATAGAAGAGGACTGACGGAGAAAGAAATTACCATGTCCCAAGTCAAGATTGCCCAGACTTTAGATTCAGTAGAACTAAAGCTACTGGAAGGAATATCTGGGAGGCGGTTCTCGTCGGTCCAAGGATTAAGCAGATAACGGAAGTGTTCTGCCCTGGTCATAGTGGGGGATAAGAAAAGACACCACTTAAGACCAGGTTCGGTCATAAAGGAGGCGAAAAATGAGAGAACCTATTTACGCGTAAATCAAGTTCTTTTATTCTGCACCACCTTAAAGGGGAAACTTGGGCATGTAGCATGGGATCAGCAAGGGCCGATCGCATCTTGAATAAAGTACGCCCAGATAACCTTAAAAACATTGCTGGCAACAAGTTAACGTATGGCCCAAATGATGCGGTTAAATTCGCTCCGAGAATAACGTCACCTTCCTAATAAGGAAGTCCGACCTGTCGGAGGTGTCCTGGGAAAATAAGCGGATCTCGGCTATCCGGACCTGAGAATCCGATGCTCCGTAGCTCCGTCCCGCCCAAAAAGCCAAACGAATTATTCCAAGTCCGAAAAATCTTGAAAACATAAAAGTTACAGGAATAATAAGGGCAATTCAATAGTATTGACAAGACTATGTTTTACAAGTCAAGAAATACGACAAATTGTTCATGATATTCGAATATAGTAAAATTCAAGATTTACGCGGAAAAGAAAAGAGGAAAGGAAATACGCTATCCTCGAATTTCATTACGCGAAAATCACTCGTCCATTTGTTCATCGGGTCCTTCTTTGTGTTGCTGTTCATATTGTTCGTCAAGTGCGCCCGGGAATCTTGAGCCACCAGCTCGAGGTTGAGCGGGAATCAAAGCAAAACTGGGCGCTATGAAAAATGATATGAATGAAATTCGAGAGAGGCAAAGGCTAAAGAAGAAAATACGTACGGGCAGGAGTTTGGTCCCGATCTTGTGCCGTCTTTGCCTCGGCGCGTTTCTTCTCATCCCGTGCCACTATCAACTCGGCCTCCCAAGCCTTCAACTGGTCTTCAGTTGGCGGCTGGAGATCGAACTGGTAATTAGCCTCTTCAACGACGCTCTGGTATTGGGAATACAGAGGCTCGACCACGTCCTCAATATGGTGGGAAACGATTTCGTTAAAAACGAGGGCGGTTTCCTCGGGCACATTGTACAACGTGTCGAGCATCTGCCAACCGAAAGCCTCGATATGGCGGCGCACGATCTGGGACAGCACGTAGGTCAACTGCATGAGTCAAACCTCGGCGCATTGGGCCCCAGCCTGCAAATCCTTGAGACTACGACGGTCATCCAAGACCACGTTCAGGGCACGATTGATTGCTAGGAAAAGAGTACGATAAGGGATTCGTATAATCAGAGAAAAAGAAAAGACTTACCACTACTTGAGAAAGTAGTGAGCGGAGTCAAACCGTGGGAAAGCTCCCAGGTCTCGCGCGCGGGACAGTCGTGGTTGCAGAAAGCAAGTTTGCAGGCCTCGCACGATTCGCATTTCGCGAAAGGCAGTGCTGATGGGACGCACTTCCTGTTCAAAGTCGAACAATTGGAGCAGGCCGCGCGTTTCTAAGGAAAAGGAAGAAAATCAGCATTTACGCGTAAATAAGCAATTGCGTAGAAATCCGCGAAACTTACCAGGAGGCCGGTTGGATTGAGGCAATCAACAAGCCGTACCTTGTCCACGGGAGGTGCTGGCTCCTCTGGCTCAAAAGCGGGGGCACCAGGTCCTCGTTTGGCAGGACGGCCGCGTTTTCTCTTCTCCCCGGCTGGCGGACTCAGATCAGGATGAAAATCCGGGTCGGCGTTGGACTCCACGTCCGAGGCAGCTTTCGAAGAAACAACCTTGGACTTGCGGACAGCGGTCCCTTTTCTCGAACCCTTCGATTTGGGTTTCGAACCTCCCTTTTGACGTTTTGCGGGAGGCGGCATAGACAAAGGAGGGGTGGCGCGTTTGCGTAAATTCCAACAGCGACCGGTCACAGATGGGGCTGGCGAAGGTGCCGATTCAGGGACAACAGGTGGAGAAATAGCCGCGCGTCCTGGGAGGGCATCACGCTCCTAGTCATCCGAAGGGGGAACGAGTTCTTCATCCTCTGAGGTAGTGTGTGGGCGAAGTTCCTTGAGGTTGAGGTTCGTATTGGCGTCCAGCTCAGGTGAGACAGAACGGGGGGAAGATTGGAGTTGTACAAGGGGGCGACCCGCGTACTCCAAAGGGTCGACCTGTTTGCCCTTGCCTTTGTTAGGGACAGTCTGGAAAGGAAAGTCGTGATTTACGCGTAAATAAAAGTGTAAATCAGACTTACTGAAAAATCAAGCGGTTCCTCGCTTTCTGGTCTGGGGTCCAGAGAAGCTGGTGAAGGACGAATGGGGCTACCTGATTCAGGGATCCTGCCTTCGAAATCACCTTCAATGCTCGCAGCCTAGTAAAGAAAAATTAAAGAAGTCAGCAAAGTAGCTCGAAAGGGGGTTGAGAAAAATTAAACTTACTGGACTGGGGTGATAAACGGGCGAGTCACCGGTAAGAGGGTTAGGAACTGAAGGTTCCTCCTCGCCGGCCTCAATTTCGCGTAAAGTCTGACGTTCGGGGCGGTCCTCCTCACGATCTTGGGTTGGTTCGTAGGCAAGGGAGCCAGCTGGGACGTTAAGGGTGAAAAACGGTGTGGTGGGTTCGGGGACAAAATCAACTATAGGTAGCTGGAAATCGTCAGGTAAATAAGAACGGTACTGAAGAAGAGTTTAGTATGGGGCTACTGGGCGAAAATCCTAGGGACGTACCAGCCGAATCAAGCCAGTCGGGAGAACCGGTTCGAGTTGCTGCTGCTGCCGTTTGGGGAGCAGGCAGGACAAGAAATGGAGGCTGTGGAAGAAGGCGGAGACCAATTCGGAAGAAATGGCTCCGGTCATAACTTCCTCACAAGCAATTTCCTAAGGATCAAATTACGCGTAATTAAAATCAATTACCCGACGAGTAATAAAAGAGGACTTACCAGTTCTGGAAGGGCATTTGAGATGTCCTGGTAAAACAAGGATATCTCACGCTCCAGTTTGCGACGGGAAGTGATGAAATGTGTGAGGTGAACAAGGGAGGCGCTTTGGAACGCTTGGAAGAACGAGTGCTCCTCCAAAGAAAAGAAGCGGAAGGGAGTGTGTGTGCGGGGGAGAGTGTACAAGGCGGAGTTTGGGAAACGAAAAGCCCGCGGTGCGTTCTGTAGACGAAGGTCATTAGCAGCTATCTAGCAAATAAGACTGGTCGAATTAAGACGCACCGTGTTTGGGTCCAGCCGTCCCTGAACCAACCTGAAAAACAGGGTCACTTGTATGACCTGCTCCTCGAAGGCGAGCCTCTGGTATGCTTTCGCGAGAGAACAGATGACGGAGGTGACAAGGAAGGACGGTGGGGTCAAGTCGAAGCCGCTAGCACGGACGTACGTCTCCTAAATAAAATTCCATGAGTAAAGACAATTACGCGGAATTAAATGAACGTACGAATGCTGGTTCGGCTAAAACAAACAAAGACCGAATATATTCGGTGTGGACGCGGGCGAGGCGCAGCGGGTCTTTGGCCAGCTCCACGATATGGGCAACTGGCAAGCAATCCAAGAAAAATAGGCCCATTTCTTCGTTGCCATAAAAAGGGAAGTCGCCATCTTCTATACTGTGGATAGAGAACACCGGGGTATAGGGGAGGCCAGACAAGCTAGAGGGAAAGAGGCCCTCAGGATAGGCTTGGACTCCCTCCTGGAAGTTGAACTGTTCAGGGTGGTCCCCATGAAGGATCTCGTAAGCGGTATATGGTGCATTGATGTTAGACATGATGGTGTTAAACAAGTGAAAATTTTAGTTTGGACTTGTTGAGCTCTGTATGTCAATATTGCGAACCGATCAGCTGACCTGGTTGGGAAAATGACTTCTGGTAAAGAGGAGTAAGCTTTGAAAAGCAGACCAAGTGGAAAGAGAGTGTTTCTGGTAAAACGGAATTACGCGTAAGTCGAGTAGTCAAAGGAGATTACTACCCTGATGGAGTATAAGGTCCGGGTTGATCGGATAAATAATAAATAAATCATGATTAACAAAAACTCGGTCCATAGACACCAAAGGGAGCTCAGACGGATAAATTGGGTTCGCCAAAATAGAATCATGAGCAGAAGGGGTTGACATGAAGTGTCAATCAAAAAGATCTGCGTCCGCTGATTTCATCGGCTATCGGCTAGTGGAGTAACCGGGGAAAAATTAACGGAGCCTAAACAGGCACTGGAAAGGGTCAGAAAAAGAGTTGGTTGACTGGGGACAGTCAACATTTATGAAAAGGGGAGATGATAAGCATGCAAAGTGGCCAAGCCTGAAATTTACCAATTTCTGCGTTCTTGTTCCACTTACTAAAGTGGAACCAGGGTTTATCAGTATCTTGCCCATAGAGAGCCATAGAGAGGTCCGATCTGTTGGCTAAAGGCACTACGCCTCTAGTTACATAGTAAAGACTTGTCAGGCCACTGATACCACGAGGGTCAACGGCCTGGGGAGCTGCTGTGTATTTACGTGTAATTCAAAGTCCAACCATTCGATCGAATT
Source organism: Mycena maculata (assembly GCA_029448575.1). Taxonomy (NCBI): domain Eukaryota; kingdom Fungi; phylum Basidiomycota; class Agaricomycetes; order Agaricales; family Mycenaceae; genus Mycena; species Mycena maculata. The sequence goes on along the minus strand of JARJLG010000035.1, from coordinate 335,089 downwards.
GGGACAGAGATAAAGTGTTATACCAAGGACATACACACACCATCCATTCTGACTATAAATTACACCTGAAAAGTACACTACTGGAGTTGGGAATCAACGAACAAAGGAACCTTTGCTGAAAGTAGAACACGGCCCGAACAGTCTGGCAGTAGCCGGCAGATCAATCCACGGCATGTTTGATATTCAACGCTTGGACCGAGGTCTGGGTTGGGTAGCATAGACGTTGCCAAGGGAAGATTGATCCACTAACTCCATCATTCGTGTGTTGGAGTGGTTTATCCATTTTCCCGTACCGAAAGTCATACTATATGACAATTTAACCGTGGTTCTGCAGAGAGGGCTAGACATGGGTAAAATCCACATCATAATATGATGCCATCTCTGGGATTAGAACCAAAATCAGAACATAGGTCTCAGAACAAAGTATCTATTTAACCGTTTATTTATCCGTTTGTATTCATTGTGTGCTCATTACTAATTATTCCTGTATTATTTATATTTTAATTAGTCCTGCATGTTGTGTCACCCGTTTGTATAAATACAGACAGGTTCAGAGAGGGGAGGCAGTGAATTCACCCCTTCTTGCTAGACGTATTCAGCTCTGCTGGTATTGTCGCTTGGGAAGCCTTGTATTCATTCGGAGTACCTCTTGGAACTTGTAAAGTTCTTTTAGTTGTTTCGGTCAATATATTGTTGGTCGTTGGATCACATCTCACGCTAGAATCTTAAGGAAACAGAACACGGAACAGACTCATAAGGGTTTCACAAGGGTTTCATAAGGATTTAGGCAAACAGATTTGATAGAACAAGGAACAGAATCATAAGGGACCGATAACACTGAAAGGATAACAACGTCTAAGGACTAATCCACCCACCCCACGAGATAAAAACACCTCTTGGCATCTTCTAGACCTCATCTGAGTCACTAGATCGGCTAATTGAATCGCATCAGTATTTACGCGTAAATAGCTATTACTTATATTTAGCGCAACCAGAGGCCTAATACTTGGTCCGATCCCCGTACTCGCACCGTTTATCGTTTGGATTGGTGTTTAGTGTTGGTTTTGTGTTATTAGTGCTCTAAGCGCTGATTTACATTTCACTACATTTCACACTAGTTCAGATAGTCAGCGTTTCACCGTTCCCTTGTTACTACTTATCTTTTGGTGATGACTCTTTTTTGGAAGGCAATTTTATCTTCCAGAACTACCGCCAAGCCCTCGAGAAAATTGGCATGAACCGTGGCCAGCTGGACGTCCTTGAGCAACGTCTGGGTACCACTGCTGCTGACTACGAGGCAGATCTTATCAAGGAGCAGAATTACTTCAAGGGTCTCCGCTCCGAGCCCTCCGAGGTTTTACAGACCGTCAAATATATGGAGTTACTCATGAAGCTTCATATGCGCACGGACATACATTTTAAGCTCATCTTATCGCCAATTCTGACTTGGGTCAGCGAGCAGGCAGAGGCAGCCAAGGTCGATTTCCATGCCCTCGACCAGAACATCATTTATAACGGTTACAAGGCCGCCGACATCGTGCGTATCAGGACCCAATATCGAACGACCTTCACTAGATTTCTAGCGACACAGGAAGAAGTCTGCCGTTTCGAAGAGGCACACAAGATTGCCGATCGCTGGCTCCCTACCTCAAAGGAGTACCAGGATGCCCTGCTACTTATGTCGGAATGTCGCTACAAGGTCGCTGTCACAGGCCTGGAGCGTCTCGTTGTCCAGCGTCTCTTTGAGATGACGAAATTGGGTATGAGTGGCATTGGTGAGTCAACGTTGACCTTACCTTATTGGTGACTTCTAATTGGATCTCCAGGCTATAAAATGCGTGAGAAGCTCAGAAAGGCATTGAAGACCAGGGCCGAAGCAATCCGCAAAGCTCTCGAGCGGTATAACGCTGCTGCCATCGCCCTCAATCCACCACATCCCCAACTCACCTGGCAGGCTATCGTCAACGGCGCATCCCTCGCCGAGTTTGACTGGCTTTGGGAAACACGTGAAGATATTCGTGAGCAGCCGTGGGCTCAGCCTGCTCGCCGTCAGGCGATGACCTTGCATTTCGGCATCAAATGAGCCGAAGAAGAGAAGGTGCGCCTGAACATCGAAATCCATCGACTAATCACGGCAATGCTAGACGAGCATGTTGATTACTACCACGCTGAAACGCTGACTTTATGAACAACCGTGTAAGCGTGAATCAATGACTATCAATGCGTAAGCACCAACAACCACTAAACCAACACTAAACAATAATCTAACAATCAAACGATGCGAGGTTCGGGGTTCCAACCAAGTATTAGGTTGATGTTTGAGTAGTTCTAGGTAATAATGACTTTAGCTAAACTGATTGTGTGGTTCCAATAGCCGATCCAAAGACTCTAGCGAAGCTTGGACGAAGCAGAGATGGGTTTTATCACAATGGGGTTGGGTTGGGTAGTTACTGGTGTCCTAATTGACTTTAGCTAAAATCCCTTTCTGTGTTCTCGGTCCGTTAAAGTTCCTTGTTCTGTCTCAAATCCGTGTGCGTGCAATATCCTTATGAAACCCGATGTGACCCGATATGATTCTAATTTCCTTAAGGTTCCACAATGCACAGATATGATCCAACAATGACAATATATTGACCAAGAGTAACAAAAAGAACTATGCTAGTTCCCAGCGGTACTCCGAATAGATACAAGACTTCCTAGGCGACAATACCAGTAAAACTGATACGTCTAATAAGAAGGGGTGGATCTACTGGCCTTCCACCTAAAACCTAGCTGTATTTATACAAACAGATGTGTCAACAAGATAGACAAATAAATAATACTGCTGATGTACAACGGGTAAACGGGAACGGAGAATAATGTGCTCCGTGCCATGGATCAGTTCCTATAGCTGTTGGTAGTTAGTAGAACCGCTCAAAGAACCCCTTGTTCTGATATCTGGATAATTATAGATTGATATTTCTGATGCATGTGATATCAGCCCCACTACACCTTAGTGAGCACTGATGTATGGTTATTTTGGTCGCCTTTTCAATACCCAACTGATCCGTACTTGACAGGCCCAGCATGGACATGTATTCTTGGCAACCCTCTGTGCTGCCCGTGTCCTTCCGCGGTCTAAGCGCGTGATACGGTTATTCCCGAATAGGAACCTCTTTAGTTCACGGTTCTCAATCCTTTTCCCATTAACCCTTGACCCCTTGTTGGTTCCCCGTGTAGAGAGACCTCTGGATGGATGATATGTGTATGTCTTTGATATATAGCACGCAGTAGATCATCCCAATTCAATAGAATGGTTGAACGTCGACTTTAGCTAAAGTTGCTGAACGCCTGCTGGACCGTTGACCCTCGTGGTATCGGTGGCCCAGTAGCCCTCTCAGCTTCTCCAGTGCATAATGCTTTTAACTGACAGCTCAGACCTCGCTTCAGTCCTTTATAGTGGCAGAAACAATAAGTAGTGTTCTGCTTTAGTAAGTAGAACAAAGGCACTAAAATATGGGTATTTCAGGCCTGGCTATTTTGCCTGCTTATCAACGCCATCGCCGCCAAGCTCATTCCATCTCCCGCCCTAGCTCATGCGCTCCAAACCGAATGGAGATTCCGTACGCGCATCAACAGGTCCATTGCCACATGGTTGGCAAAGACAGCCCGTCTGACAGGATTTACGGGATCACTTTTCCCAGGGGAACACGAGGGCCGAGACCCCGTCTTACGCAACAATGTCCCGCCACCCCTCTGGATGGAGCAAGTCCTGAACCTGCAGTTCTTCATCGTTGAGTTCGAGGAACCCGTCGAAGCTGAGGGCCTTCCCGACGCAGAACGCCATCATTACGTTGCCAATGGGTTGGCACGCGAGCAGGACTTTGATGACGACTTGGTTATTCAACTCATGGAGAATCTCAGTGCGGGGGACGGTGTCTAGAGTAGATTTTTGCAATGAGACGCGACAATTTCGGACTCGATCGAGCGAGTGATTAGCATTACGAAATCTGCCAAGGAAACATCTCATTGGCTGGAATGTTCGGTCTGAGGCCGGTGAATTAATTTAGAACCCCGGAATTAAACAAAAACGCGTCGCGCCTGGAACACTGAGGGGTTATTTACGCATTATTCGGCGTGTAAACGGCTCTTTAACTGTTCAAAAGGTTTTGAATGCCAAAATTTGAGGAAACTCAACCAACTGGAAGACCTCGTACGCGGATCTTTCAGTCTGCCCTGCCAAAGTGGGTGGCCAATTCACAACTTGGAGTCTTGCTTTTGGCATACAAAGTTATAAGCATGGTAAATGATGCTAATGGACTCTACTAGGTCCTATGCACTCAAATTAATCGAAAATTTGGACAAGGGGAAGGAAGGGATATCAATTTAAGGTCTAGTGTAGTTTCAGCGAAACTTTGAACCACATTATAGTAGTCATCTTAGACTGATTTCTCGACAATTTCAAGACCAGGATGACTCCGTCCCCAACTACGCCAGGTCAAACACAATAAATGGATGTCAGGATGTTGTTTCTTCAATCCGAGAGAGTCTGGTAGACTTCTGATCCATCCTCAAAGACATATTCCCCAAATACACGATTTTGAGGTCAAAATTCAAGGTCTTCAGATTTCTCCAATTCTTTCCCAGAATCAAGAAGGCATTACTAGAAGTTGTATCCCAGGTCTAGAAGGTGTTAAAATCAACCGTTCTCATGCTATACATCGCTAAAAGTATAATGTCCTATCCCTCATTCAGACTTGCAAGCATGCTGACAGGCCTAATTTCCTTTAAAACTATTTTTTGTGCCTTCCCACAGTATGTGGGATCTCTAGCTGTCTATTCTCGATGCTAACTGATATAAAACTGAGTGTGTATGAGGTGTTCCTCTCTGGAGTACTGTTAGTGGTATATCATGCCAAGAAAATTAGTGGTGTACATGTATATTTCAAATAAAATGCTCACCGAAGGACCCTACAATATACCATTTATTTGAGCCCAAAATATGGAGCAGCTACCTTGCAGTTCAATATTCATTGCTTTTTGCGATCCCATTTCCCATTTTGGTGCACCATCAGCTCGTTTAACCGTGCTTAACAATCGACGACTCTCTCTTATCAACCACCATGTTGTCTGGATCTGTGCCCCCAGTAGTCCCAGGCGCTCCCGCTCCCTTCGTCCACGACTGGAACGCACCTCACGCCAAATCGCTCCCGGTCCCTCCTCCATCCTTTGACGGACGTCCCCGCAAGAACCCGCTCCCTCTGCACGCCCTCAAATTCAATCCCCTGGGCATCTTTGAGCTAAGGTGCCATCTAGGCCTGCCTACAAGTTGGGACACGTACCGTCGACGATTCATCTCTGGTGACATTGCCTGGTTTGCATCTGGTGCCAGTGAAGACAACCAACACTGGCCCAACAGCGAGGGCTTCTTCCGTGAGTTCGACAACCTGCGCGAGTCCGTACCCAGGGATGTCGCTGGATACAATGCCCGCAAGGACTTTGCGGAGCAAGTTCGCAAACTTATTTTTGACCTGGTGCGTTGTACGGCAATCTACACGTCATTCATGTCATTTCTTACGTTCCTTACGTACCTTTCAAAACAGCTTACGATGTGGGATCGCACTTGGGGCTCGACCAGTATGCTGTTGCATGTCGAGGGCACAACCATGCCGAACACCCCCCCAGCCCCCGAATTTCTTCGTGCCTGTGTTTATCTCCCACCTGCATTCATCGGCCGCAACCCCGGCAGTCACCGCGCCATCGCCCAAATCGCCCAGATGTTCATTGAGTCAGTTGGTGTCCCCACGGTGCTCAATTGGAAGGCCAACGCGCAGCTGCGCAACTGGCCCCTCACGCAGACCGGCCCAGCTCCGTCGCCCAACAATATCCGCGCAGGCACCCTTATCCCCGCCCCGAAACAGTATGGCGCTGCCCACTACATCTTCCACGGCCGCCCTGCCGGTTTCACGTTCCCTGTTCCCGGTGCAGGCAGAGGTGGCACTGGAGGTGGAGGTGGTGCTGGAGGTGGCAGCGGTGGCCCAGGAAACCCCGGCAATGGCAATGCTGGCAGCGGTGGGGCTCCTGGGCCACCATCACAGGCATCCTCGCACTATGGCTCTGAGGAGCCTGAGTTCACCCCCGACGCTCTGGCTCTGATCACTGCCCTCGAGCGCATCACCGAGCTTGAACATGAGGCGGCGCAGATGGTTGCGCAGGTCAACGACTGTATGGCTGAGGCTGACGATCTCTACAGCCGCGTTCAAGTTGCGGCTGAAGAGCAGAAATGTCTGCTGGCTATCATTGCGTCGCTAGAGGATCAACTTGCAGGTACGTTCTCACGTTCATCTCTATCAAGTACATTATTCTCATTTGTTTTCCTCAGCATCGGCCGTGTCAACCTTGCAGCCCCCCGCCTACCATCCCGCCTCCCCGATCTGTGCTCCCAGAGCATTGCCCATGCCCTCGACCCCCAGCAGAATCCACGTGCCCTCGACCCCTGGCAGATCCGTTGCTGATCATCCACTCCACCTGACAACCGGTTATCTCGATACGGCCGCTGCAACATCTCTCTTGCCATCCATCCGCATGATGTCGAGGTGGTCCAAAGAGCTGCGAAAGCTGAACATGGTCGAGACGGTGCGCGAGGGGGTGTTGGAATCGCTGACGCAGGATCTGGACTTGTAACTTACACATATCTTCTTTAACGTAGTCAAGCTGAATTTTTTTTTCCTTCTCGACGTGTAATTGATAACCGATAAGAACCCAGGACTGAGGCATGGTGATATAGGAGATTTGTTAATGTGGAAAAAAAAGAGAATTAACACGTCTCTGTAAATTTGTAGCAGGTGCACGTGAGATCCCGTCGCGTTGATTTTTCTCCACATCACCTTGACGTGCCTCTGTTCTTCAGGATGTCCACCACCATCGCCGTTCTCAGCCAGCCCCATGTTCACCATACTGACCCCAAGGAGCGTGCACCCTTGGGCCCTGAGCAACGCAAGGAGCGTGCTGAAGCCCGCGAATCAAAGCAGAACAAGATTGACGAGGCCCTGGCGAAATGGTACATGGACACTGTCGCACTTGCCGAACAACTCGCTGTTGTCCATAAGAAGAAGCCAAAGTACTTTTTAGAAATGATGTTTCAAGGCGGCGCCAAGATGGTCCACCAGCAGAATAAGCAGAACGCATACAACACGTTCACCGCGGAGAAGGCCGCCGAGAGTCGTGAACGTACATATAACAATCCCTCTTATCTTTGTATCTAATTCCTTGCTAATGTGATTATTGCAGGTGGTGAGTCGAAGGATGCGCCCACCCTCCACGAAGAGTATGACGCTGAGTATCGGGGCCTCACCGACGAGCAGAAGGACGAATATATTGAACATTTTAAAGACAGGCGCACAAAGGAGGTCACCCTGCGCTGTGCGACACCACGCGCGAAGATTCAAGACGTGGCAAATATAACGGGGAATATGAAAATGCTGGTACGTGCTGTCCCATCATCTATACCCCGCTCACTAATCAACTACTCCGTAGATGGCGGGGCTGTCCACGCGCGTGGGGGTCGAGGGCTTTTTCTGCATTGTCAGGAACAGCCCTGACTTCAGCATGCAGCCCCAGTGGTTCTTTACATCGTGCGAGCTGGAGGCATATATGCCGCTCGCAACATGATGGCGTTGGGTCACCACGGAGGTTAGGACAAAGGTCAAGGCCTTCGCGGTTGCAGGGTGCAGCGTTCTCAGTACGCTTTCAGTTTCTTTTTGATGGTTGACGTTGCTCACTCATTCGTTGTCAGATCTCTGCCGTACCTCAAAACAGAGGGCCAATTACTTGAAGGCGATGATTCGGGACCTGCTCGGGGAGAAACTTGGTGCATAACAGAAATCTCAAGGTGTCTACCGGTCTTCTGATTCCTTCTTTCTAGTCGCTATCATGGGGGATGCCAACGCACAGATGCAATATGTCTGGTATGAGGAGGACATCGTCCATCGCTACTCGATTGTCCTCCTCGGCTGGACCTTCCCACAACTCGTCAACCTGAGCGAGCTGAGCACGTCGCTACCTGCCCTGCAAGAGCTCTATGATGCGCTCAAAGAGGGCAGGTGTTTCTTCAAGAAGCTCACCATGGAGGAGCTTGCCACGCGCAAAGAGGATTGGCTCAAGGACGTCAAGGCTGGCGTTGTCGAGCGCAAGCACCGTGGCACCCGCAGTGACAAGGGTGTCAAGCGCAAGGCTCGCGACGATGACAGCGATGGCAAGGGCGACGGCAACAACAACGATCAGCAGGAGGATGATGACAGCGATGAGCACGATACCGCACCTCGCCCCCAGCCAAAGCGCCGCCGCACCACTGCCAAGGTACCGTCTGCGCCTGTGATTGAGGAGCCGCCGAGTGAGATGGAGGCCCCAGTCGCAGCGCGCAAGGGGCGCAAGACTGCAGCCAAGAAGGCCACCACCACCAAGTCCACGACGAAGCGTACGGCAGCAGCACCCACCAAGACCTCCAAGAAGACAGCCCCTCGCGATGATGAAGTTACGCGCCGCCACGCTCGCATCCTGAAGGAGAAGGCCACTGCCACACGTGTGCAGAAGAAGGCGGGGACTGCAACGGAAGCGCCTGCTAATGACGATGCACCGCAGCCCGGTCCCTCCCGTCCTCGACCGCGCCCCACATATGTGGGGACCAAGGCCATCAGCAAGCCACTTGTCACTAGCGATGACGAGCGCGATGACAACCCCGATGCCGACCAAGATGATGTGCCTTCCCCTCCTTCCCCTCATCGCCCACGTCGCCAAGGCCCGATCACAAGCGATGATGAAATGGAGGAGGATCCCGAGGCGAACGAGGGAGACGGTGTGCTGGTGCCGGGAGCGTAGATCTTACGATGTCGTGTATTATACTGTCGTTTGAATATCTTTTTCTTCATATTTTCCACTTTGACCATCACGTAATTAAGGGCAACAGAGGTAAAATATTTGTATGTAATAACTGTTTACATGCAGTGGTAATGCATGGGCCATCAGGCACCCGGGAGCAGCAATGGCGGGCACATTTGATGGCGGTGATGCAGAGGGTGATGGGCAGGAGGCTTGATGGATGGAAGCCGAGGCCGTGATGGACAGGAACACGGAAATGATGTGATGGATGATGTGCTGAAATGGGATGCCATCACCGGAAGTCCCAATTGGGACATCCGGGACATCCCGAAGGCTCTTGAGCGGAATCAAGTCAGTTTGGAAGAGCTACCGGAAGGTGTTACCGACGGGTAAGCACTTTAGTTGATTTTGATACCAAGCAGATGGCAGGCCATGATTGGATCATGGCATCTAATTGGTTGTTATGTTGGGGTAGATCAGGTGTGCAGCCAAGTACCAACATACAGATCAAAAACACCAACATACAAAGGGGGGTCGATTTACTTGATAGCAACACTGATCGCCCCTTGGGTGCACCTAGCCACATACAAATCATGTGGGTGACACACTGGGGCAATGGATTTAGTACTCGTAGTCTGGCCAAGTGGTTAATCATATTTCTGCTTTTTTGTCAGGTGTAAGGCGTGTGAACGCCTGATGAACGCTCCTTGATAGTTCACACAAGGATAACCTGCAAAGTAATAGATTGCAAGTCGTCTTTTATGTGTAGTACAAAGTCAAGGGGTAAATCCCTGTTTGTATCTATGTACAATGTCCTTTATAGTACCAGTGTTACGATTGATGGCTAATAAAGAATGGCAAGCCATAATAGGCTTGCAATTGATACAAATGACACAGGCCCTAATCGGGCCTGTGATGGTCAAGAGAATGATGTGTGATAAGATAAGATTGTCATCTGATCATTTATATGCGAAGGGATCCAAATCCCTTACACTCTCCTGCTCTCAGACTGACAAGTCTGCACCGTCGAACATTCAAGTTTGAGAATTACTATGTTGGTTATACACAATGAATATTACGACTCGTGATCCAGTGTCATGAGTAACGGCTTCAAGAAATATCAGTGATAGTTCATATAATGTGGGCGACAATATCCAGTTTTTTCCACTCGCGTCGACTTCACTTGCTCGAGTCCATGAACCCGTTGCTGTATTCCAACAATTTGCCATCGTTGGTGGAGTTGGTGTGAGGAGCCGCGTCGAGCGTCTCCATCGTGGTAGTTTGTAGCCCGAGCACGCTTGCACTGACCCTTGGTGTGCGTGGAACATCCGTTGAAGATTCTACGGGTCAATGCACAGATGCGGCAGTGTGACACGAGTGGGCATTGTGGGAATGTTACCCGTGGTGTCGGGGCCTATACGGTTTGCTAGCGAGCGGTGGTGAGCTGGTGTGCTATACTGGGTGCTGGTGCTCAACCGTGGGGCCCTCGAAATGACCGTGGCATTTGTCGTACTTTCCTGACTGTGGTGTCCCGTGCGGGGTGCTAACGGATGCGTCGGACTGATGTTGTAGGCCAGTGATGTGCCCTGCAACAACTGCTTGATGCGTCGTGACGCTGCATAGCAAACAGTGTTATACTGTACACTCGGTGCATACAGTTCTCCGGTTTGGCGGGACGGCATTTATTCTGACTAATGGCGCGCTGAATTCACAAGCCATCCTCGCGTGGTATTCCTCTCACATCCGGATGGGTCCATTCGTACATATGATACGCGGGGACGTATTCCGACCTGGCGGGGTACAGTAGAGTTGGATTGCGCAGAAGTACATCGTCTTCTGCGGCAACGGTGTATTGGGGCATCTCGGTTTCGCGCGTCCGCTCGTAAATATCGGTGGCTGCTTGCTGCGTCCAGTCCGAGTGTTTCATGGGCTGAGGACTGTTAGCCATAGTCATCAGCAGGTCACGGGAGTAATCAGATCTGTCTTTGAGAATACGAATCCCCACTCCCAGGTCAGCCAAGTGCTGTATGAATTCGCGCTCAGTGACCGGCGATAAATTGTCCGGCCATTCCCATTGCTTCAGTCTCAACTCCGAAGCAACTTGTATGTTGAAATCTGTAAGCCGGGCATAATACCAGCCCGGCACTCCCATCGCCTCGAGCAACAGTGTATCAAGGGAGTATCGGAACATGTGTCGATCCACGCCTTCCGATTTTCCTGTGTTGTGCGGCAGTACCATCTGTCGCAACATGGCTCCTTGAAGGTGCCGCTTGGACAACGTCCAACCGTCGTCCAACGGCTCGACACCGGGTACATTGCTGTGCTGGCGGTATTGGATTACGCATCCGAGCTCAATGGGGTCGTATGTCGTGATAGCACCGGTCGAGCACTTCAGGTACCGTTGCACCGCAGACAAATTGCTTGGTGGTTCGCGGTTGTTGCCAACCGCGTCAAGTATATCCGATACCCAGTCATACAGCTTGTAGTTGGCTACCGCGTACTTTTGTAAGTCGGATCGACGGTTTGCCGGTGCCTCCTTTGAGTAGAGATAATGCCGGAATAACGAGTAGCCATATGGCCAGACTTGTACATTTTTTTGGGTCTCAAAGATTGATTTCCACGTCTCGATATCGGCCGGAAGCAGGTGTCGGTCCCATTGGTGCACCTCCCATCCAGGAGGAGGGCACGCGATAGTGTAGGATGATACCGTTCGTGAGAAGCCGAGGGGAGGTGGCAGTCACGATTGGAGGTCACGAATCTCCCTCTCATGGGGGTTAAGTCTGTCCCCCTCAACGTTGCAGGACGTGTTTCCCACTTCCAGCATAACCGTGTCTTCGTCGCCTAGGTCTGACCTCGCGGCCTTCTTGCCTTTGCCATCCTCAGATGGCGGTCCCTGAGTGCACGACCGTTTCCGGTCATGCTAGTTGTCTCTGCCATTGTGTACGCGGTCCAACTCCTCCCGGAGTTGCACACATTCGGCCAACATAGTTTCGTTGTCCTCTTCGAGCTCCTCGTAATCCTTCTTCATGGACGCTACCCTGTTGCATAGCTCATCACGCTCGTCAAACAGCTTTTCGAGTTGTGCCTTCAGCCGTTCACGCTCGGCTGACCATTCGGCTATGGCACACACTGCACATTGCCATTCATCGCGGAGTTCTTTCTTGGTGTCCTCGAGTCGCGTCTCCACGGTCGCGAGTTTCACCTCCAATTTTTTGCATCCCTTCCAGCGTACGCCGCATGCGTTCGGAGTCGGTACCCACGTCTGTGGTTACCGTATCTGACAACTCTTAAATCCCCATTACCTCCATCTCTCCCCCGCGTTCACCATCTCTGGTGAACGCAACATCTCCCTGCTCACCTTTTGATGTAATATCAGGGGTGTCCAACGTCGGGGCGGGACTCGTACCCCCCCCGTAGTCAAGCTTGTCGATGTCAACGTCCATCTGGCACGCGGTTGCATTTGGGCTAGACTGCACACTCTGGCTCGTAACCGTGGATTGCGCGGACGGCCTGTTAGTGCCGTCCATTGATGATTCGTTGTTCATGGGGACAGAACACGAGTCCGCTCCCCTGGTGACGCGCAGTAATTAAGCAAGAAAATTTTCTGCTTACTAAGTTACATCCCTTCTTTTAGGCGGCTTGCGGCGCCCACAACGCTTAATTTAACTTCAGATTTTCCCACCTATCACCACGCCACCGATCTGCTTCTGCGGATCGACTTTGGTGACACGTCGCGTCGGCGACGCATCTCCTCAAGCGTCTCCTCAAGCGTCCGCTTCCGCGGACGCTTGTTTCGGCAGCTGCTGCCACTTATCCACCCCGTGGAGCGCGTAGTAGTCATCTAACACGCTCAACAGCTTCACCTCGGTGAACTTTTCCCAGGTAGTATCGCCCAAGTCCCATCGGACTTGGAAATCCACTTTATTGCTCACCCAACGGTGTGCAATAATAGAGTCCACCTGCCACTCATCGTTGGCTGGTGGATCAAAGTCATAAAGTTCCGGTTGTTCCCTATTGGGGAACAACTCGTCATCATTTTCCACGTATGGCCGGAGCAATCCAATGTGGAGCCGGTTGTGAACGCGTCGTGACGCCAACACTTCGGGAAGCTCCAACTCGTAGTCTGAGCATTCTGGTAGTGCCTTCTGGATCCTATAGGGACCCACAAATTTCGGCAACAACTTCTTGGCGCGGCCTTTTGGCAGCGCCAAATTTTTTGTGGATAGCCATACTAGCGTTCCATTTTCCAACACGGGCTCCTCGCCTCGCTTCTTGTTGGCCTGAACTGTCTGAAACACCCACGACACGATAATAGCATCGTGGGCTTCAGCCAAGTTAAGCAGTGCTTGCTTCGCAAACGCCTTTACTCCTTTCGGGGCATTTCGTCCCAAAGTAAATTCACGCAACATGGAGGGCATGTATCCCCCCGTCAGCTCGAAGGGTGCAAAACCCGACGACGTGTTGATGCTGGAGTTAATCGCAAACTCCACCATCGGAATCTTGTCAACCCAATCCTTCTGATCAGGGCCAATCATGGCCCGCAGAATCTGTCCAATTGACCGATTCACTCGTTCGGTGGCTCCATCTGTCTGCGGGTGGAATGTGGTTGACATGAGGAGCTTTGCTCCTAACAATCAATGCACTTCACGCCACCATGCTGACATGAATTTTGAATCACAGTCTGAGACGATGCTTCGTGCCAGTCCGTGTAACCGGACAATTTCACGTATGTAGATTTTCGATAGCTCAGTCGCTTTCGTAGTGGTGTTTATAGGTATTAAATGAACGTTGGTCGTTAATCGACACAGTACTACCCACAAATAATCATATCCTTGCGATTTCGGAAATGGACCGATAAAATCCATGGCAATTAAGGCTGGCTAAAAATACAAGTACATTCGAGTATACTCGGATTTAATGTTAGAATTACCAATAAATACAGCCTCAGGATAATGTTAGGTGCTAAAATTATAGACCATTAGATTACATTAGAGTGAGATTATATTACGATGCCGGTGCTGTATTTAATCGTAATATTAAGTAGTGCGGGTACACCCCTCATTGAGCTTTGCCTACTTAAAATGTTGTTCTGGCTCAGGTGTAAACTGGTTCTCGGGTCTCCGTCTTTGCATGGCCCCATGGTGGATGTCCGAATCTTTTGAGGGGTACTCTTTCGCCACTATTTTGCCAGTATCCTTGGCATTCTTGGGCCGCTGAAGGCCTTTTCCATCATCAATTTTAGACTGTTGTCTTTGCCTGTTGCGGCTGTGTGCCATCCACTTTCTGATCCTCTCTCGCATCACCCATGACATCCTAGCTATTCCAGGAGTAAGTATTGCAGTTAAATGGCTCTTTTTCGAGCAGCAAGCACACCACGTCAGATGCTCAATCCTCCATGGCTGCTTCCACCACCGCTGCCACTGTGGTGAAGAAGGAATTCCTCAATGCCGGTTTTGGTGATGGGCGTGACTATTTGGAGAGGGGATTAGCATCCATTAAATATGATTAAATAAAATTATGATCTGATTACAATACATTACAATACTCTTATGAGTAAATATGGGTCCTGATGCTAACATTATATTAGGATTACAGTACATTATGCTCTGGAGCCGTATTTAATCATAATGTTCCACCCTTAATGGCAATTGATTCCCAAGGTTTCTCGGGAATCGGCAAGGGATGCAGCTTCCCAGCTGGAAGCTGCATGCTATCCTTGGTGCTATTGCATATTGCGCAGCTATCGCAGAACAAACGCACTTCTTTACTGACACTCGGCCACCAATACCAACGACGCAAGTAGTCACTGGTACGTTGTGGGCCGAAATGTCCCAGACTATGATGTGCTTGGTCAATTACGACCCCACGCAATGACTGCTCTCCCAGTTTAACATCTGGGAGACACATTACTTCTTCATTGCCGCGATTTCGGCAATAGATAATCCGATCTTGGACCTCAAACGCCTTGAAGTCAGCGGGTTTGACCATAATCTTTTTAAAGAAGTTGTCCGACTTATATCCTTTCTTAACTGCAGAAAGGAACACGTCGTCCACCGGTGGAGGGTCATGCACAATATCATTACGACTTCTGGAGTTGAACATGGTAGGGTCCTCAGCGGGCGCCTCCGCTGGGGTCTTCTCCCGCTCTAGAACAACTGCATGCTCTGCAGCTGCTTCAAGAGCGGGTACCTCAGTATCGCGGGGCTCCACTTTATTTTGGAGCCGTGCACTTCGTCGCAATGCCCCAAGGTGTTCCTCATCGAGTGCCTGCGTGCGCTCGATTTCCTGGACCTGATCAAATGGAATGTCTTCCATGGCAGGGTCCAGCCGGATATCCGCGTTCACAAACTCTTCCAGCTTGTAAACATCTTCCCACGTGTCGTTCTCGTAGTACCGAGAAAGACAATCTGCGCCCTTGTTCAGTTTGCCTTTAATGTAGCGAATGTCAAAATCAAATCGTGATAGATATTCCATCCATCGTGTTTGCCGGCTGTTCAACTGCTTCTGAGTTTTGAAGAACTCAAGTGCTTTGTGATCGGTTACCACATGTACACGGTAACCGATTAATTTGTCCTCCCATTTCAGTAATGCCTCGAGGATCGCGAGTGTCTCGAGTTCGAATACTCTATAATTATGTTGTGCCGAAGTAAATTTCTTCGACATGAACCCAGCGGGGCGGCATGTTTGCCAAGTCGCCCCTTGTCCATACATTGCACCGACCCCCGAAACAGAGCCATCACAGATAATCCAGATTGGCTCCCCCAGTCTGGGGTCTATCGGTTGTAAAATGGCCGTTTTGCAACATGTCATTTTTATCGCCTCAAAACACGCTTGGTGCATCGGGCGCCAATAAAATGCATTACCGTTACACGTTATAGCTGCTAATGGTCCAGTGTACGCAGTAATATCCGGCAAGAACTGCACCAGATATTGTACCAGTCCCAGAAACCGTTGGATATCCAGATAATTTCTGGGCGTCCTCCAGTTCCGGATCTGCTGAAGCTTATCAGCGTCAGCGTGTAAACCCTTACGTCAATGATATGCCCAAGGCAATCCATGTGTTTCGAGTATAAATCACATTTTTCGAATTTCAGGTAGAACTCGTTCTTCCTGAGCGTGTCAGATACTTGGTTGAGATGCAACTCATGCTCCTCAATCGAATCAGAGTAGATGAATATATCATCTAAATAGACATGTACAATAAATTCTTGAAAGACCATCGTCATGATGCGTTGAAACGTGGCTGGTGCATTACAATCACCGATCTGCATTGTGTAGCTCACGTAGGTCCCATACACCGTGGTGAATGCTGTTTTCCAGACATCCTCGGCTATGATGCGTATTTGCTCATACGCATCTGACATATCTATTTTCGAGCGGTATTTCACCCGAGCACAGTCCATCCATATCTGATCTTGATCCGGGAACGGGGTAACATCTTTAAGCGTATTTTCATTCCGCTTCCGGCAGTCTATGGCTGTTCGGAGCATTCCTGTTTTCTTAGGAATGCACAACATGGGTGCGGCTTGGTTCGTTTGAACCGCCTTCCACCACCCATTTTTGACATAGCAGTTAGTCTTGGCGATTAACTGCTCTTTCATTGCATCTGGACATTTGGGCAGATGGTAATTGTATACTTTTGACTCATCAATCAGCGGTATCCGATGATTAATTTCCCGCATAGGTGGCATTTTGTCGGGTACACCCGACATAATATCCTTCCCTGGTTCCATCCACCGCTCCCGGAGCTGTGGAATATCATCCTCAGTCAGCTTCAGCTTGCCTGACTTGATTTCTTCCATATGTTGTTCGGCAATTTTGCTGAACACCTTCGTAAACTTCTCCTTAACTCTATGATTCAAGGAGGCTGTTATTGTCGCGTGGACTTCGGTGTCCACGCGTCGGTAATATTCGGTAGTAGGACGTTGCTGATTCCCATGATGGTCCAGGAATCGTTCTCTGGAGAACTCTTGTAGTACTTCAGTATGTGGTTCACCATACTGATCAATAACCTCTCCCAGCTCTTCTAAAAGCACTGGGATGTCTCGGCCTTTAAAGTCATTCACCCGAGCAAGATTCTCATCTTCCTCGATCTCGTCTACCATGGTCACGTGCCTATTGCACGTAGTTCGTGTACTACGCGCCGGTTCAGCTTTTACTGAGAATCCGGACGCGGAACCCACTGCGGGTTCCATTTTTGGTGCGGGGTCCGTAAACCCCGCGTCCGCTAGTCACTCATCTCGAGTGACTCGACGTGCTGCATTCCGACGCTCGATCTTGGAAGCTTCCTCCTGCGCGGTAAGCGTAGGAGACCGTTTTCCCTTGATACAAATAGTATCGTGATGGAATTATCAAGTAAATCGACCCCCCTTTGTATGTTGGTGTTTTTGATCTGTATGTTGGTGCTTGGCTGCAGCTTCATCCAGCCTGGTTTTGAGCCTCCATCGGTACTAAGCACTAATTTCGTTCCAATATCATAAGAGCAATTGTCTGTGCAAAACTTCGCAAGAGTACTGTGTGCAAATTATCTAGCATGAAAAGAGCTCATATGTGCCAACACTCCGAATAAAGGCTCGAACTTGCAGCATTGCATTCACCCGATTTTAATTTGTGAAAGCAGTGGATGTATAGAATATCACCTCAAATCATTGTTGGATTGACAAGACCACTTGGTAGGACAAATGGACAAGGATTAGGTGGAGACGAGGTGCAGTGAAGCTGCAGCCAAGTACCAACATACAGATCAAAAACACCAACATACAAAGGGGGTCGATTTACTTGATAGCAACACTGATCGCCCCTTGGGTGCACCTAGCCACACACAAATCATGTGGGTGGCACACTGGGGCAATGGATTTAGTACTCGTAGTCTGGCCAAGTGGTTAATCATATTTCTGCTTTTTTGTCAGGTCACTACCGCTGCAGTGCTGAGTTCGACGGTTACTTCCTGTCCCATTTTTTTGTCAAGTCAGACCTCAAAAAACCACTTCTCGGACAAGACCACTCAGATTCCAGTCTCAAAAAGCCACATTTTGGACAGCAAAATCACAAATTTTCGGCCTCAAAAACCACTTTTGCGGTGATAAGCATGCAAAATGGCCAAGCCTGAAATTTACCAATTTCTGTGTTCTTGTTCCACTTACTAAAGTGGAACCAGGGTTTATCAGTATCTTGCCCATAGAGAGCCATAGAGAGGTCCGATCTGTTGGCTAAAGGCACTATGCCTCTAGTTACATAGTAAAGACTTGTCAGGTCACCGATACCACGAGGGTCAACGGCCTGGGGAGCTGCTTTGTATTTACGCGTAATTCAAAGTCCAACCATTCGATCGAATTGGGACAGAGATAAAGTGTTATACCAAGGACATACACACACCATCCATTCTGACTATAAATTACACCTGAAAAGTACACTACTGGAGTTGGGAATCAACGAACAAAGGAACCTTTGCTGAAAGTAGAACACGGCCCGAACAGTCCGGCAGTAGCCGACAGATCAATCCACGGCATGTTTGATATTCAATGCTTGGACCGAGGTCTGGGTTGGGTAGCATAGACGTTGCCAAGGGAAGATTGATCCACTAACTCCATCATTCGTGTGTTGGAGTGGTTTATCCATTTTCCCGTACCGAAAGTCATACTATATGTCAATTTAACCGTGGTTCTGCAGAGAGGGCTAGACACTAGAGTAAAATCCACATCATAATATGATGCCATCTCTGGGATTAGAACCAAAATCAGACTCGGAACAAAGTATCTATTTAACCGTTTATTTATCCGTTTGTATTCATTGCGTGCTCATTGCTAATTATTCCTGTATTATTTATATTTTATTAGTCCTGCATGTTGTGTCAACCGTTTGTATAAATACAGACAGGTTCAGAGAGGGAAGGCAGTGAATTCACCCCTTCTTGCTAGACATATTCAGCTCTGCTGGTATTGTCGCTTGGGAAGCCTTGTATTCATTCGGAGTACCTCTTGGAACTTGTAAAGTTCTTTTAGTTGTTTCGGTCAATATATTGTTGGTTGTTGGATCACATCACAGAACACGGAACGGACTCATAAGGGTTTCACAAGGGTTTCATAAGGATTTAGGCAACGGGATTTGATAGAACACGGAACAGAATCATAAGGGACCGAGAACACTGAAAGGATAACAAAGTCTAAGGACTAATCCACCACCCCACGAGATAAAACACCTCTTGGCTTCCTCTAGACCTCATCTGAGACCCTAGATCGGCTAATTGAATCGTATCAGTATTTACGCGTAAATAGCTATTACTTATATTTAGCACAACCAGAGACCTAATACTTGGTCCGATCCCCGTACTCGCACCGTTTATTGTTTGGATTTGTGTTATTAGTGCTCTAAGCACTGATTTACATATTTCTACATTTCACGCCCATTCAGATAGTCAGCGTTTCAGCGGACCATCCTTTGGTGGAGCTTCCTGGGGCCTGTCAACAGAGTACTTACAACTTGGACGTGCCAGAAGAGGACTGCAAACACAGATGGTGTTGCAAACTTGGTGACCTCATGTGTCTCCCATAGACTGCCTCCGGTTCGAAATATCGGGATTCCTACGGCTTTGGCTCGGAGCTGGCCTTGGCGTACCAGAAACTGTCGAGAGACCTGTGCCTAGTCCGCTGTAATCAGACTCAAGAAAGTTTTCATGATAGTCGATAAAACTCTGGAATTCAAGGCCACCGGTTGAAGGCGACATCTTCCAAAGTCAGAGGGTCCAGGTGGCAGTGGCAGGAGCAGTGGTGTCTGTATCATTATTGTAATGTGGCAACTAATTAGTGCAGATGGCAATGCAATTTGTCCACTATTTAGTGTGCAGTAAGAATGCAGTACATTATAATGTGAGGCACTAATTAAATAATGCAAAATGAATCCCATGGTGAGAATTGAACCCAGGACCTCCTGCAAACAAACCTAATCACAATAATCCACAACAACCACTACACTAAAGAACCATATATATTGCTTGTGTGTCCCTGGCTAGGGTAAGGTACCCTTACCCTACCCAGGGCTGCTAATACCCAGACCTAGGGCAGGCAAGCTGCCCTAGGTCTTTGAAACTGTTTGTTTATGCTTATTATATGTTTTCTGTGGTGTTTCTAACCCTAACCCTAACTAACCCCTAACCAGCAATATTGATGTACCTGGAGAGCCTAACCTCTAACCAACCCTAACTTCTAACTCTAACCAACCCTAACCCCTAACTCTAACCAACCCTAACCTTCTAACCCTAACAAGGCCCCTAAGGCGGGGCCAAAGGGGCAGGAGCATGTCTGCTGGTAAAGGAAAGGGTATGATGTAGTCTCATTGTTTGGTAACTTCCTCTATGGTCTTTTGGTGTAGTTGGTTAATATGTGTGATTTATAATGTGATGTTTGTTACAGCATCACTGAGTGGTTTTGAGTTGGATTCCCATCATGAACACTCTTTTATTTTGACATTTTCCTTACTGCACCACATTATAATGCCCTACCACTTAGTGCACACTAAATAGTGGGTAAATTGCATTGCCACTTGCACTAACTTGTGGCATAAATCATAATGTGACTACAGACAGTGGTGGCAGGAGCGACTTTAGGCATGTATTTGATCCACAGGTCCGTGAAATTCGCTCTCAGTCCAAGGTGCTGAATACAGCGTTATAAATGAATAAATGTAATAGTGGGGTCGAGGCTGAGCGCTGAGCGCTGAGGTCTGGCTGAGGCGGTTGAACTTAAGACATGCTGTTGTCAGTACTATTTTAGCTTTTAGCCCCTGATGTATGGCAACCAGGACTGGACAGCCTACTTTTGGCAGAACTACCCATGATAGCCTTACATGCCGAGTGTTCTTGAGCCATGGCAGGCTGTTTCGGTAAAAACGCTAACTCTCAGGTATGTGTGAATGCGAAATGCGAAATGCTAATGCAGCAGAGCTATGAACTCTAAACCACACACAACACACAACACTATCAACAACTAACCCCTCAATAGAGAGAGTCAGAGTGCAAGTTTGGGGGTGTAAGTCAAGTATTAGACTTGATAGCAGCTGGTTTCTCGGTCGATCACTTAGTTAACTAAGGGTCGCTCGCGCTTTTGCAAAGTTTGACTGGTCAAGTCAAGTTGTATTGGACATGTAACATCTAGGACGTCAAGGAGACAGTATAGGGTAGGTTTTAAGACCGTTAAGTCTGCGCTTTTGTGTCTTTCGACGGTTTCAGTGTTCTGTTCAGTGTTCTGGGTCTGTTTGCCGTGTTCTGATTCTGATCCAATTCGTTCAAAGCAATCTATCGTTTGTACACAGTCTAACCTCCACGGCTATCAGAGCGACGGTTCCAGTGGCTGACACAACATGTACAGCGCCCCTAGATGTGCCAGCTCTCCCTCTCCTTCTGCTGCCCTTTTATACTACTGCCCTAGTCTTTACATCACGATGATTACTGTACAATGTCCATGTTCCTGCGGCCCAAATCCCCATTCCTGGATCCTGATTGGCTAGTGGCCAAAGAGACATGTGAAGATTGACACAACCCATGTGATTGCTGATTAAGTGAATAGAAAGTGTCTTCTTCGTCTGTAGCCTCTTGTCCCGGGCCTGAAGCTCATCTACGTCTCTTCTACCTTCCCAATGATACCCCATAGTCCCCAGTTTGATTCAGTGGTTCAACCACAATTGCCTAAAAGGTCTGTCTGAGGTGTCTATTTCTCATTGTCATATCTTCTACTCATCTGGATAAAGCGGATAGGAGTGTCATGTCGTTCAGGTAAGTCTTGTCAGACCTAGGCCTCGGGTCTGGACTCAATGCGTGATCAGACGTGTCCCCAATTTCAGGTAAACAGGTCACAATAAGCCCAGTGTTGGAGATCCTTGGTTCTTCCCACTGTTGCCTGCCAGCAATTGGTATTTCGCCTTCATAACCTCTTTGGTATGCTGTTTGTGTCCTAGCAAGCAGCCTTAGGCCTTGTCTGTCCTAGTTTCTCTGCCACCATCGTCAAGTTTCCTTAGTTAACTAAGATATCTGGTGGCCCCATTTGTGAAGGTACCGGTAGAAGTCCTTGTTAACCGCGTACTTGTGCTAATAGACTGGACCACTCAGTCAGAGTGCCCTGATGGTCCCTCAGTGCGTGTTGACATGCTGAATCATGCAAAATCGCAAAATCCATGTGTACTTGATCTCACGGCTTATCATCGGACCCTGAACACCCCATAATAGTGCTTACCCGCTCGCATGAATGTAGATGATAACCTTATTACACAGCTATTTATTAGCAAGGCGCTATCCCCTGAGTAAGTCTTGGTCTTGTTCTTTTATGTAACTGTACCATACCAAGGCCCTCCGGGCACCTCCTGGTACCCTCATCCAGCCCGGATTCGGAATGCCCAGGACATGGTGGGCTATCCTTTCAGGGTCTTCATCAAGAGATCCTTGCTTTAATTCAAAGGAATTGATAATAATTGAAGCACATACCATTATATTTGTCTGTAGAAGCGGCACTGATGGCATCCATGCTGGGAGCGACAGCGATGGTGTAGTTTCGACTTGGAAAGACCAGGAGAAGGCAGGGCATGCTTGCGGGGGTCTTCATCAAGAGATCTGTGGCTAGTTCAATGGAATCCAAGATAAATTCAAGCCCGAGCTGCAGCTGTCTTGCATTTTTTTTGGGTGCTGCACGGACCATAGTGGATTTACAATGGATATCTTTGTTATATGCCGTGCCAAAAGAGGAAAGAGAGACCTCCAGGATCTCCGGATGTGGATGCAAGTCCGGAGCGTCAGGAAGAAGACCGGAGGTTCTCCTGTCGGCTGTTCTCGCAACACCACAGCTCGGAAGGGTGAGCGAACTGTCTGACTATCGAGCTGAAACAAGACGGAGAACGAATGAGGATAGAAGATTCCAGAGGTAACCACGTGACCCCCGATGGACCCGGATGGGTACCGGAAGGGGTGCGGAGTGATCCGGAGAAAGCTGGTGGAAGCGAATAAACTCCGTTGGAGCCCAACGCAAATGTAACAGACTTTGTGGAAGCGATACACATCCCGGATGGGACCCGTGTGACCGGAAGCGTTCCGGAAGGAGGGCGTGGGAACCGGGATTGATCTGTGACAGTGCAGGAGACTTGGAGGATGCCCGGAAGGGAACCGAAGAGGCTCCGGACAAAGCAGAAGGGATTCAGCCAAGAATGCAGGTGACCGGAGGAAAGAGTAACAAAGACAAACAAGATCCGGAGGTGTCGAGAAGACTCCGGAATGAAGACAAGGTTGAAGGAAGACTCAGTCCATGAAGGAAGCCATGGAATAACATTAATTTTCCAGATAGAGTACAGAATGTAATCTACTGGGATTATATAGATAAGTCCTTTATTGTAATACCGGAAATGGATAAGTCAGGAGACTTGGGAACGTTGATAAGCATGGAAAATGACCAGACTTGAAATCTATCAATTTCAATGTTCTTGTTCTACTTACTGAAGTAGAACAATGCTTATTTATTACTTGGCCCACAATGAGAGCCATAGTGAGGTCCGGACTGTTGGCTAAAGGCACTTCACAAGAGATTACATTGTATAGACTTGCCTGGTCACCGATACCACGAGGGTCAACGGCCAGGTGGGCTACAATAGAATTTCACGTAATTCCATGTTCAACCATTCGATCGAATTGGGACATTTGGAAAGTGTCATATATCAAGGACATAACACATACCATCCATCTAGACTGTGAATTCATAAGGGATCCAGATTGCAGGTCAAATCAAATCGGCAGAGTTGTTGGTGCAGTTGCAAGCACAAGTTCGACATTTGTGACATATTAAGTCACTGTAACTTTAATCACACGAGCCTGGATGCCTTGGAGAGTTCAGGAATCGTTCAGGGACATTCAGTAACACTATCAGGATCAATACCTGCTGTGTATTTACGCGTAAATCATCAAAAGATTGTATTTACATGTAAATCAAAGTCCAACCATTCGGTTGAATTAGGGCACCATGGGAATAGTTGGGTGACAAAGGTGTCATCAGGTAGAGATGCAGGACAGCCAGTCTATCTATAAGGCTAAGCTGGTTGGCCCGGACAATCTCTACTACAATTTATCCGGACACGCTATACTTGGCACGTCTAAAGATAACAAGTCCATCAAGATATGATGACAACACCTTAAAACAGAAAGATAGACGCACAGCTCTCGGGATAGAGCACTTATTTAGCCGTTTAACCGGGTCTTTGATGCATGTACCTTTAAATAGCCAGGTCCGTTTATCCGTATATACCGAAGTGGACTGATTGTAGTATTTATTTCTTTTATCATGTGATGTATAATTCCTGTATAAATACCAACAGGTTTCGAGTGGAAAGCCAGTGAATTCACCCCTTCTTGCTAGACGTACTCAGCTCAGCTGGTATTGTCGCTTGGGAAGCCTTGGATTCACTAGGAGTACCATTGGGAACTTGTTAGTTCTTTCTGTTATTCTTGGTCAAATATATTTGTTGGTTGTTGGATCTATGTGCGCATAAAGAATCTTAAGGAAACAGAATCGTATCGGGTCGTATCGGGTCATATTGGGTTTCATAAGGATTTGGGAAAGCACACGGATTGGTACAGATATTACAGCTGAGAACATTGAAGGATCACAAGTCTTGAGTCTATTGACTACCAAGCACTACCCCACACCACCCCATCGAGATAAAACCACTCTCTGCTTCGTCTAGACCCCATTAGAGTCTCTGGATCAGCTATTGGAGCGTTCTCAGTATTTACACGTAAATAGCTATTACCAGATCTAGTTCAAATATCAACCTAATACTTGGTTGGAACCCCGTACTCGCACCACTCGATTGTTTGGATTAGTGTTTAGTGTTGGTTTAGTGTTTGTTAGTGCTCAGGCATTGATAGACATTTTACTACATTTCACATCTGTTCAGGTAGTCAGTGTTTCAACGTAACAATAAGTAGTGTCCCAAAAAGGAAATGCATGGGAAAGATTTATAAGAGACAATAAAGAAGAAGACAGATAAAAGGAAAGACATAGTAATATGATATGATGCAAGCCCGCTTGGCAGCGGACACATGGACAACCGTGGGAAACTTCCGGAGGGCTGTTCGGAGGGCCAGAGGGTCCGATCGGTTCGGAGCGGAACCGGAGGCGCAGCCATGGAAACGAGCTGAGAGGATGGAAGCATTCGAATGGATGGCCAACTGATCCACTGTGGAAAAGGGCCGGAGGGCCGGAGGCTCCGGAAACGTGGGAACAAATCATCGCAAGGCCTGCAAGCATACGAACCTGACCGGAAGCATGGGAACATCCCTGGAGAGTCCTCGGAAGAAGACAAGCCGGTTGGGCGGAATGGAACAGATTGTAGAGCACGGTGATGGAGATGGTAAGGTTCCGCAGAAGGGATGATCGAACCGGAGCAGGCGGCTGTGCCGGAGGTTCCGGAAATGGAAGGGAATGGAATGGCGGATATGCCTGAGAATGCGGAAGGTTGAAATGAGCGGAGTGGCTAGACGGAAATGACCAATGGTCCTGGAAGCCCGGAGAGTCGTAAGAAAGGAGTGGCTATGATGGGCTTAGTAATCATTTGGAATGAGGCATGACCGGAAGTGATGGGAACTTCCGGGAAGCTCCGGAAAACCGGAGCTGTGTAGAAAGGGTCAGAATGTGCACGGATATAACAATCTTGTGTTGTAGCATTCCTAGGTGTTTAGGTACAAGGTTCTGAGGTATCGAGGCGAGGCTTGAAGCAGACATGATGAGCCAAGAGGGAGAGGAGTGAGGTGGCCTAATCCAGAAGCACGATTGACAGCCTTAAGTGCGTTTCACGTTTGATGCTCCTTTTCGCCTGTTTTGACTGGCCACTCAGCATCTTTCAGGTAGATGGTCTGTTGGACTCAAATTACCTCTTCATAATATTCTATTCCCCTTCCAACTCGCTACTACAGACCATTCACTTATGGTTGCCATTAAGTCTGCGCTTCGATTTCGCATGACTGCTTTCGACTTTTGATTTCCGACTTCGCATTCCTCATTCCCAGTGTGCATCCGGTACTCTACTAGGTACCATGAATGCAATATCAAGTCACTATAACCTCAATACCACATTACCCGCCCGATGCCAGCTCGATCCAAGGCCCTCCAAGTCCGGAAACTGCATGCGGCCGCGACCACTGTGGGCTTTGCAATGGGATTATTACCCTGGATGGGTTCACTCGAAGCTTGGACTGTTCAGATGCAGAGAGTTGGTGGGCTGTCGCGTTGCTGGGTTGGGTAATTCCGAGCCGGTGCACGCACGAGGTGCATGTTTGTTTCTGTGTATCACAGATGCCCATTGAAATAATGTACTCAGAGAACTCAGCTGACTCAAACATGGTAGGCTGTAGCTTCCTCACTGAGTCACTCGTGTAACTGTAATCCTCCGTTTCACCCTGCACACACAGAACGGTGTATAATTTGAAAGCTCCTCTGCAAACAATATTGTGGATTCACGGCACGTGGCACACACTCCTGTGCAAGTACAACTCTCACCCCTTGAGTCTCTTGTTGGGAGTCATGGCGTGACGGGGGCGTGTCGTGGCCTGGGGTCGTAACTGTTCAATCAGCGCACAAATAAGCACATGCCAAACATGTGTAAGAGGGACTTCAGCATCCTTTATAGAAGAGGATATCCATGGCATCCCCTGCCAACTTATATACTTGTATAGTTCGCACTCAGGAGGTTCACCACAATTAAAATATGTGTTTTCCTGTTTGTACTGTCTTTCCTGACAATACCAACAGCTGCTCTGCAGTATTCAGATTGAGTAGAAGGCAGCTGGATAAGACTGAAGAGCATCTATTAGAAGTCAAAAATCAAAGCGCGGACTTGTTGGCAACCATATTTGTCCAATCACCACCGTCGCTGACTACGGTATAAGATTTACCTCTCTACACCAAAACAGTGAGCGTTGGGTTTATACACTTTAATGTTGCTGCTAAGACATTTGTACCAGGGGACAATGCAAGAATTTCCCCAGGAGCTTGTTGATGCCACCATTGAGGCCATGGACTCAGACAGTGATGAGTCTGTGGTGACCGATGCTCTGCTCGCTTGCTCACTGCTGGTCCATGCCAGTGCAGGCACAGCTGATGCGGGATGTCTCCATCACAGGGACTTCTCAGCTCATGAAATTCCACGGAATGCTGGCAAAAGGTAATTTTTGTCTCACAATCCATGTGAAGAACTTGGTGGTCTATTTTTAGGATGGCGAGTCGGACGGTGGGCATGAACAGAGCACAGCAGTGCTTCTGTCACTATTGAATGTTCTTACCGTGCTTGGGAGTCTGAGTATCGCTTCAATCTCTCTGAGAAGGGAGGACGGGACACTGCCTCAGGCCCTATGTTCTGGCCTCTGCCCAATCCTGGCTCAGTCCAGTTTTCATTCACTGGGTCTGGTGAATTGGATTGTTGAAGGAACAGCTGATTTGTTTGGTGCCATTGCACAGTCTGGCTGGATGCGCAGAATCAACTTCTCTTGCTGCATCTTCTACCAGCCATTTGCCACCTTCCCCATCTCTTCAACAACCATCATTGAAGAGCTTCATTTCAATGGAGTTCCAGATGCCATGACCATGGTTGTCTTCTTAGGAAAGGTGGTGACGATAACAACCTTGGCCGCTCATGGTGGTGAGGAATTCAATGCAATAATGGCAATGGTGCCATTCTTAGGGATACAAAGACCGGATCTTACACTGGATGATGCTCGTGAGTCCAACTCACTGTTTTTTAGCTTGGAATTAATGTATGGGCAGCCGACGACGATGAACTGCAACTACCAGACCTGGCATGCATGCAAGGTGTCGACAGATTTAAAATGACTGTTTGCCTGGACGGGATGAACTGGGATTACCTGTTGCCTGTGATTGGTGCATGGCTGGAGACGGTGTCCCTTCCAACCGAGTGGGACTTGGCGGTGACTCTGACTGCGGATATCAAGGCCGAGCCTTCCCCTGTGTGGTGGCAATAGTCTGAGCTTGAGAAGTATATAGCTTCCAACGGGGACTTGTCAATACGACAGTCTGAGAGTGGTTGCCCTCACTGCAGAATATTTTACTTTTCTCGGGACATATAACTACTACTTGCACATTTGTTAATGGCCTTTACCTAACATCATTGAAGCGTTCGGGGTCCCCAGTGAGCTTGCCACACCCAGCGTTTTCACAGATCATGCAGCAACCTTCCTAATCGGGGCTGTCCAGTCCCGGTTGCCATACTGATGTGTCCACGCACCCTGGTATGGAATTATTGTTGATGCTGGCCGCATTTTTGGCGTTTTGCCTCTAGGAAATCCTGGATATGTGTTCATTCTATAAGAATGCCCATGCCAGTTTTAAACTGAATTCCTGAGCTACATCGTACAAAGAAAATGAAAAGAATGTTTTTGATGGACTTTTCCTACACGCCAAAACACCTGCCAAAGTCGATTCCACATGTGGTTCCATCATCGGAAGGTTTATAGCTTCTACATCACAAGTCTGAAAAATCTGAAAATATTTGAGGACATAGAAAAGACATGAATACGCTCACGACCCGGTGCCGAGAGCAATCTGGCCTGTATACACAAAGTTATAGCCTGCGATCAAAGTCATGGACAGAAGGGGGCTAAAATAGTACCATGACGATCACGATTGATCGTGGTTACATCAGTTGATTCAACATTCCTCTTTCATTTGATTCACCCATCTGTTCGTTTTCCATCCTCAATGGAAATCAGCGCCTGATGGATCACAAGGCATGCCAACTTCTATGGTTCCGTCAAGGCTGGACTCGTCGATTTTCATTGCTGGCACGGGAAATTGATTGGTTTGATGAAGAGGGATCTCCTGAACCACAGGTACGTCCCCGTGTTCATCCTTGAATTTCGCACCGAGTGCAGGGAACCAACCGTTCAAGGATCATCCGCCGAATATGCCATAGCGCGGAATTACGCGCTTGAAGGATGTGTTCCATGCTCGGAAGCGTATCCATCAGCTCAAATCGATGACCGGCTTGCGAGAGAGGCGGGGTTCCAATAGTTCGAACTCTAGCTCGCCACGGAGAACACTGTAAAGCAGGATGAGCGTGCCAGTGGTACCATTCTCAAACGAGTCCTTGGAATTGTGGCGTTGCTCAGAAACCTTGAATGCAATGTTAAGGTTATCCCAGACTATCATGCAGGCCTTCTCCTGCACCATGTGTCGCAGTCTGGCTAACCCCTCTGCAGAAAGGCCTTTGAGATCGTTGATGGCTTTGAGTATGACACAGTCAACCCTGCATGTGCTAACACATCAAACTGACGTCGAGGGGTGCTGCATGCGAGGAAGTAGGTACCCATGATTTCTTGAAACTGGGTGGCGTGTTCATTCTGTGACTGTGCAAGCATGCAAAGCACGGTCACGAGCACCTATTACGACGCCTGAGAACTGGAAGTACATACAAGGATCGTGGCCACTTACCAGTTTGTTGTCCTGTCGTCCCACGTCACTGCTCATCCCCATTAATATCAACAGCTCACAAAGATTCGGCGCAGTAATCATTGCCTCCGAAATCATCTTCTCCAGCGACCACGTTTTCAGGCGGGATGTGTATGTCTGTGCGACATCTGGCCGCAGCAACTCAGCCGGATTCTTCCCCTTGGCGGCAATAACAGGGAGGCTAGTCTTGAGAGCCCATTTCAGGAGGACGTCTGGCCGTTTGGCATGCAGGAGGTCCAGGAAATCCGTCCCATGGTCACTGAGGAGGCGTGATGCTTGTCTGGAAATCTCCTGGTCCGTACTGGAAAAGAAATCTTCAAAGAATTGGTATGTGGAGGTGCATCCAGCATTCTTCAGCGCTTTGAGACTCGCGTGGATGTGATCCTTTCATTCTGCCTCTGCCTGCTGTTCAATCTCCGCAGCCTTATTGGCGGCTGCGTCTGCGAGCCTTTGCTGCATCAGCCGGCTCGCTTCAGCAATCTCTTCCTGTGTCCACTGCTGAGCCTCTTCCTCAGCCAATTTCCTGTGCTTGTTCTTGACAGAAGCAGCAGGCCAGCCTCTCTTCTTTGGTGTCGGAAGAAACTCTGCATTGGGTCCCAAAGACGGCTGCTCAGCATGGTGCGGAGAAGGAGTTTCTGTCCGAGTGCTGGCTGCTTGAATCAGAGTCTTGGCACTATTTGCAGCCTTTTCTGGGGCTGGGGCAGCTGACGATGTCCCAGGGATACGACCGTGCTCGGGGGGTGTTTCGAAGAGCAAACAGGCAGCTAAAACTACCCAGAAGCGCATGTTGCGTCCTAATTGATGATGGAGGCTATTCCACTCCTGGGTGATATTTAACGTGTAGTACCATGGTTTATACATGTAAATATGTACCATGTAGGCTGATACAACATTTTGGCCTCTTCAGAATGATGATTTGAGCTGCAAGAGTGAGGTCGGTCAAAAAAAATCGTCGAAATTTGGCTAAGTCCTTTTAATTGTCACATGCCATTTCTAATGGCCTATTTCAGTACTAAGTTCTCCCAGTCCCTACATTTGAGTAACCTTTATCGCATTTTTTTTTCTTGCCCAATTTTTATTGGATCCTTCTCATATAACTTCCAGTGTGTTTCTACCTTTGCTACTATGTCTTGTTACTCAATGTAGGGCCTGGTGACAAGTCTACAACTAATTTATCTTTGCCAAAACTGTTGTCCTCAACTACTATTTTGCCCAATGGGGTCATATTTGCACAATGGGTTCGTATTTCGATTTTCTCTCCCGCTTTTTAGCTCCGGTTTTTTTGCGGGATCCCTTGATGTATTAGTTGGCTACAGCTATGTAAAAAATGTAAGGGATATGGGGAGAGGAAGCATATGTGACTTGGTTGCCGGTCCATCAAACTCAGAGGTATTTATGAAAGTGTCTACGTTCTGGGATCCCACCTTAACCTGGACCTCTGGGAAAATTTGAGGGGTCATATGTATCATATTCAACATCTTCTGGGTCCTCAGACATTTTTTCCGGGTTGGGGTCAAAACGCTCTGGAGGAAAGTAGTGAATTGTCACGAAGAGTCACAGTGAATCAATTTGTCACGCTTTTGATTCCTTCCCTCCAGAACACAGTGACCCTAGCCCAGAAAAAAAGTCTGGAGAGGTAGAAAGTGTTTTATTTGATTCAGTATTCCCCTCATAATTTTCCAGAGGCCCAGCTTGAGGAGGGAGCTCAGAGCACAGACATTTCGTAACAAAGCTCTGACTTTGATGGACCGGCAACCAAATCTAATATGCTTCCTCTCCAGGTATCCCTTGGATTTTTTACACAGCTGTAAATGACTAGTAAACCAAACGATCCCATGAAAAACCGGAACTAAAATGCTACAGAGACGGGAGAGAAAATCGAAATATGAACTCATTGTGCAAAATAGTACCTTCTCAGCTCTACTATTTTGCCCAACAGGTCTGGATTTCTTTTTTCTCTCCCGTCTTTCGGGCTTTTTGGCTCTGGTTTTTTGCGGGATCCTTTTGTATACTGGTAGGCTACATTTATGTAAAAAACCTAAGGGATATGAGAAGAGGAAGCTTCTCCAATTCGGTTGCTGATCCATCAAACTCAGAGGGATTTTTGAAAGTGTCCATGTTCTGCCCTCCCACTTCAACCTGGACCTCCAGGAAAATTTGAGGGGTCATATGTAGTACCTTCTGCCCCCTTGGATTTTTTTTACGGGGTGGGGCCATCGCAATCTGGAGGAAAGTGGTAAACTGTCACAAAGAGTCACAGTGAATCAATTTGTCACGCTTTTGATTACTTCCCTCCAGAACGCGATGGCCCCGCCCCGGCAAAAAAAATTCGAGGGTACTACATATGACCCCTCAAATTTTCCTGTAGGTACAGGTTGAGGTGGGATGGCAGAACATGGACACTTTCAAAAATCCCTCTGAGTTTGATGGACTGGCAACCAAATTGGAAAAGCTTTCTCTTCCCTTATCCCTTAGATTTTTTACATTGGTGTAGCCTACTAGTATACAAAAGGATCCTGCAAAAAGCCGGAGCCAAAAAGCCCGAGGGACGGGAGAGAAAAAAGAAATCCAGACCCGTTGGGCAAAATAGTATGTATTTTGCACCTGAAACCATCATTTTCAGCAACATGTTCAGCAGATCTCGGTCTGTAGCCATCATGATCTGCCATGTGTGCTTCAGCTAAAAATGATGGACGGGAGTTCCATGTCTTCCATCACCTCACTTTAGCTAGGTCCCACTGCTCTTAAATTCTGCACCCGAAAGTTGCCAGGAACAAAGCTGCCTAAACACCATGCCGCGCAAGGCATGTGAAACTTTTGGAAACACCTGAAACCAAAGGTGTCAAAACATTCTCCGAATGAAAACCTTTAAATTCCTGTTCGCCAGGTGCAAACATGTCAAAACATTCTCTGAACGAAAACCTTTAAATTCCTGTTCGCCAGCAACAAATATGTCAAAACATTCTCTGAAGCAACCTTCAAATCCCTGTCTGCCAGGGCCAAATGTCTCACAACACTAACATCAGGGGCATTGATGAACCCTCTTCCAGACCTCCTCCAACACGAAACACTCTCGCTGGGTGTGGTTACCAATACATTTCGCGGACATTTCTGCAGTCCCATGGGCTACCTCTTGCAATCGTGTGTAAAGGGTTGGAAAATGTATAGCAGATTGTTGAAATGAACCGATACTTTCCTAAGAAACAACTCGGCACAAGCCTGGAAGGGGTGTCACCAAAGGGCTAGCTAATTGTTAGCTGCCTGAGTGTTAGACAAGTAAGATGAGAAATATAGGATTCCCTTGTCCTGTTTGCGTCCCGTTCCGTGTGATTGGAGGGATTCCGATCACACTGCCATTTACTGTGTTTACTTCTGCACCTCTTTAAGCTTCAGTAAAACATCTCGTACTCGCCCAAATCGTCCTCGTATCCCAAGGAAATTTTGTCAAGAATGCCTACATCCTGTTCAAACCTTCCCCTCCCTCTTCCTGTTGACTTCGACTGTGATGCGTACGCGACGCACCTGGACGACCGCCTTGCCCCAGATGGTATGGAAGTCGAAGACAAGAACACCGCCAATGTGATCCTTGAGGCTTCCAACAAGGCCAGTATCACCCTCACTTGTGCCTATGCCACGGCACATGCTTCTTCAGCTGGTGTGGGCTCTCTGGACATCAGCGCGCCACTCCAGGGTTTGCAGGCCTACACCGAAAAGGAGAAAGCGATGCTTTTGTATTCTCCCGAGTTGGTGGTGGCCACTGGGCCTTTGCTGTTGTCCCTTACCAAACTGATTGCCCAGCACCGCACCACTACCGCCATGCAGCGCGAGAAGGAACATACCAATAAAGAAGCGGAGAAATCGAAAGCCAGCCAAAGTCTTCTGGGTTCCATGGTCTTCACACATCCCCACGAAATTGATCCCATCCTCAAGCAGTTGGTAGTTATACCTCCCATCTTTCTTGTCTCTCTCGGCCATAAAGTCAATTTCCCACTGTATTGGTGGACGGATGGGATTCTCCGCAAGGCGGCGAAGTCTCCACACATGATTGTGAAGGAATTATCGAGCACGGAGCAGATGGCCACATATTCCATTGCGGACAAAGTCCAGGTTGTGGATGTGACAAAGTGTGCCAAGCTTTTCGACGGCGAGGATGAGTCGAAGAACTTGACGCCGAGCTGGTGGCACCAGGCAGCTAAAAACCTCCTCAGTGCCTTCCAGCAACTGTGCCCAGCTGTTGACCCTCTTGATCCCACAACACGCAACTATGCCTCCGAGTTCGCATCCCATTTTACGTGGTTTTGGAACATTGCATGTTTTGACACGCAAATGGACCTTTGGCTACCCGTTGAGCTCAAGATGCACTGCACGATACTTGCACAGGGTTTATTTAGCTCGCAGATATGGGCGGATGAGCTCTGCTCCGTCTTGAGAGCTCACAAGGCTCAGGCTGCAGCTACAGCGGCGCCTGCGGCTTCTGCAGTTTCGGCCCCTCCCTCAGCAGGTGTTAAGTGATCGTTGGCGGAGGAGGGTGACACGGCATCGAAATGTGTGTGTTGGGGTCATGAGAACTGGGGGTGCGGTGACGAGAGTAAGGGGAGTACCCCCTCGCGTGGCCCCGTGGTTTGCATCATTTGTACGGGCCCGCTGAAACGCTGACTATCTGAATAAGGGTAAAAAGGAGTCAATGTATATCAATGCTTTGAGCACCAAAATACACTAAACCACTTCAAACACACTGATCCAAACAATAAACGTGCGAGTACGGGGTCTAACCAAGTATTAGGTTAATGGTTGGGCTAAAACTATGTAATAGTTACTTTCGAGAAAGTATTGGTAACAATCCAAATAGCCGATCTAGTGACTCTGAAGAGATCTAGAGAAAGCCAAGAGGGTTTTTATGCAACAAAGGTGGTGGAGTAGGTCCTAAGACTTTGTTATCCGTTCAGTGTTCTCGATATTCCTTATAATGT
Organism: Mycena maculata; assembly: GCA_029448575.1. Lineage (NCBI taxonomy): Eukaryota > Fungi > Basidiomycota > Agaricomycetes > Agaricales > Mycenaceae > Mycena > Mycena maculata. The sequence goes on along the minus strand of JARJLG010000035.1, from coordinate 300,774 downwards.
TCCGTGTTCTACCAATCCGTTTGCCTGTTATCCTTATGAAACCCGATATGAAACCCGATATGACCCGATATGACCCGATACGATTCTGGTTTCCTTAAGGTTCTGGCACTTTTAAACAGATATGATCCAACAACCAACAATATATTGACCGAGAATAACAGAAAGAACAAACAAGTTCCTAATGGTACCCTGAATGAATACAAGACTTCCTCAGGTGACAATACCAGCAATGCTGCGTACGTCTAGCAAAGAAGGGGTGGATTCACTGGCTTTCCACTCGAAACCTGCCTGTATTTATACAAGAATTATACATCACATGATAAAAGAATAAATAATACAATCAGCTCATTCTGGTATATACGGATAAATGGACCCAGCTATTTAAAGTCCCATGTATCATGAGGCGCGGATGAACGGTTAAATAAGAGTTCTATCCCGAGAGCTTGACATCTATCTTTCTGTTTTAGGTTGTTGCCATCATATCTTGATGGTCTTGATATCTCTGGACATGCCAAGCATGGTTTGTCCGGATAAATTGTGGTAGAGATTGCCCGGGCCAACCAGCTTAGACCAATGGCCGTTAACAGACTGGTTGTCCTGTATCTCTTGCCTGATGACGTCTTTGTCACCCAATATGCCCCGCGGTCAACGCGTCGATACGGAGAATCCCGGTATCTAATCTGTCGGCTATCTCCGGATATCCGGCCCGAATGCCTCACTTGACAGGTTTTCCCTACAAACACGATTCCCAACGTTCCCCTGACGCGTCCTTGACGTGTTTATGGTCTGAATGGATAATGTGTGTTATGTCCTTGATATATGGCGCACAATACACGTCCCAATTCGTTCGAATGGTTGGACCTGTACTTTCGAGAAAGTCCACCATAGCCTAATAAGTCGTTGACCCTCGTGGTATCGGTGACTTAATAGGTCTTTACGGTGTACCTTACTTCGATGCTCCTTTAGCCAACAGTACGGACCTCACTATGGCTCTTAATGGGCAAGATATCTAATAAACACTTGTTATACTTTTGGTAAGTATAACAAGAACGCCAAAATTGATAACTTTCACGCGTTGGCAATTTGCATGCTTATCACCGCACACGGCGGTGGACCACCCCAGGAATTCTTCTTCCCTTTGGGATGGTGCGCCCTTCTTCAGCAGATCGGATGGACACGATTTGTGCACCGTCAAGTCGTTTCGGGGCAACACCCAGAAGTCAATCTGTGTTATGTTCAACGTCACCAGGCGGTGCAACGGCGCCCATCCAGCAGAGCGCCTCCATGTCTGCTCGTTGTGCGGCGGCGAGCACAGTGCCCTCTCACGCACCTGTAGACAGGTCCGAGAAGGGGCCTTCATGCCCTGATTTCGTCTTGCATTCACATGCACACGCCGAGAACATCCTATCCCCCACACAAACTAATCTGCCATACTCAGATATATCCTCATTCGTTGAGCACCGCCCCGCTCCGTCCGTTGTGATTGACAATCAATCCGTCTTGATGGACCATGTCATGCAGCCCTACGACGTGGACGAACTCAATTTATTGCTGAAGAAACACAATCTAACCACCAGCTACCCTTTCTTGTCAAGAAACCTACGCAATGGTTTCGCTCTGGGCCGCATGCCGCGCCTCACATCCACTATAGTTCTTGAGAATCATCCATCCGCTCTCGAGGAGTACCTGGATTCCGAGTTGGAGGTGGGCAGGATGGAGGGGCCTTTTCCACGTGAGCAGATGGAGAGGATTTGCCAGGGGCCATTCTACGCATCCCTGCTCATCGTAGCGTTGCAAGATATGGGTCCTGGCCTGGATCTGAAACATTGGGTATGCAGAAACCTCTCGAAAGGGGACGCCCGCTCGGGGATGCCCGCTGTCAACGAGTTTATCTTCAAGGAGGATTTTCCTACCTCTTTTGACATGCCTTGGAAAATGGCTGAACTGGTGGGCCTTCATCCACTCAGTTTCTTTCTCCCCTTTCCATTTCTCCCGGGCTGCATCGTCCCTCCTTTATGCCAAAGCTTCGGCGGCAGTCATTGTTCCATGTGCATCCTGTGCTCATCCGCCTTGCGCGTCATGCACCCGGCCCGTTCGTCTCGTGCATCCTGTGCTTGTTTGTTATGTGCATCCTGTGCTTATCCATCTTGTGCATCCTGCACCCGTCTTGTTCATCTCGCGCATCCTGTGCTCGTTCGTTACACATCCTGCGCGTTGATAAGCCGTGAAATCAAGTACACATGAATTTTGCGATTTTGCACGATTCAGCGTGTCAACACGCACTGAGGGACCATCAGGGCACTCTGACTGAGTGGTCCAGTCTATTAGCACAAGCTACGAGGTTAACGAGGACTTCTACCGGTACCTTCACAAATGGGGCCACCAGATATCTTAGTTAACTAAGGAAACTTGACGATGGTGGCAGAGAAACTAGGACATACAAGGCCTAAGGCTGCTTGCTAGGACACAAACAGCATACCAAAGAGGTTGCGAGGTCAATATACCAATTGCTGGCAAGCAACAGTGGGAAGAACCCAATTATTCACAACAAGACTATTTAGACCTGTTTTACCCAAAACTGAGGACATGTTTGATCACGCATTGGGTCCAGACCAAGTCTGGTGATGACTTGAACAGAAGGACATGATCCAGCCGTTTAGCCGCGAGGATAAACCAGAGACAGAGAGAGAGATTGTGATATTGTGGATGAACCACCAAACCAAACCAGGGACTATGGGGTATCATTGGGAAGGTAGAAGAGTTGTGCAGAAGCTTCAAGACTATTCAGGCCCGGGACTAGAGGCTACAGACGAAGAAGACACTTTCTATCCACTTAATCAGCAATCACATGTGTCGTGTCAAACACCACATGCCTACCATATGTTTCAACAAGACACGGCCAATCAGGAGCCAGGGATTAGGACTTGGGTGCCGCGATCCAATGGACATTGTACAGTAATCATCGTGATGTAAACCATAGAACAGTAGTATAAAAGGGCAGCAGAAGGAGAGGGCAAGCTAGCACATCTAGGGGCGCTGTACACGTTGTGTCAGCCACTGGAACCGTCGCTCTGATAGCCGTGGAGGTTAGATTGCTTTGAACAAATTGTATACCAGACTCAGAATCAGACCACGGCAATTGATAGAACGCGGCAATAGTCAGAACACGGCAAACAGACCCAGAACATTGAACAGAACACTGAAACCGTCGAAAGACACAAAAAGCGCAGACTTAACAGTCTTAAAACCTACCCTATACTGTCTCCTTGACGTCCTAGATGTTACTTGTCCAATACAACTTGACTTGACCAGTCAAACCTTGCAAAAGCGCGAGCGACCCTTAGTTAACTAAGTGATCGACCGAGAAACCAGCTGCTATCAAGTCTAATACTTGACTTACACCCCCGAACTTGCACTCTGACTCTCTCATTTGTAACGCGCATTCTGTGCTCGTTTTTATGTGCATCCTGTGCTCGTCCATTCTGCGCATCCTGTGCCCCTGCCGTCTGTCTCGCGCATCCTGCGCCCATCCCATCCATCATGCGCATCCTGCGCTCATTTGTAACGCGCATTCTGTGCTCGTTTTTATGTGCATCCTGCGCTCGTCCATTCTGCGCATCCTGTGCCCCTGCCGTCTGTCTCGCGCATCCTGCACCCATCCCATCCATCATGCGCATCCTGCGCCCGTCACATTTGTCTTGGCATGGTTGTGGGCGATGCACTCGTCTACGTACCATGCACTCTGCCAGCTCTATCTTCTTGTTTCATTCAGCATCCCATTGCAAGTAGGTTCTGAAGACTAACTGTTTGACTTTAGGTTGCTACATTACCTCCGGGCTGAGCTGTGCTTTTGATATCAAGTCATTTCATCGTACCTGTCCTGTCCTTCCCGTGCACAAGCCGTTCCTCGTCATCCATTTTGAGGGCGGCTCCTACTTGGATCACTGTTTTCCGTTCGGTGCTGCTTCTGCCAGCAGCAACGCCAGGCAGATTTTCAATGCAATCATGGATATATGGAGGGCAGAGATGGGTGCGGATGGGGATGCTGTCAAGTACGAGGATGACTCGTGCGCCATCCGCCTCCTCGGGTGACTTCCATTATCGTTTTGATCGGGCAACCATTGTTGCTCCCATTGAACCCGTCTGTATGCCGTGGCACCCGGTGAAGACCGGTGACCGCTTCCTCGACGAGGTCGTGTACCTCGGTCTCCTCTGGGACTTTTGTCCGGCATCGCGTCTCACTTCCGGACATCAAGTGTCGGAAGTTCTTGGCGTGTGTCCGTGATGCAGTGCAGGTGATGTGCGAGTCGCGCTGGTTCACACTATTGCAACTGGAGGAGCTACATGGCTCACTATGCCATCTGTGTTTTGTCATCACGGATGGCGCTTCACGGATCGCTGTTTTTTCTAACGCTATGGTAGCTTTCAAGGGCAACAGATTTGCTAAGCGCCATCTTTCGAATACCGCCCTCAAGACGCTCTTGTGGTGGGATGTAAAGCTGTCCAATATTTTGATCTACCGCCAACTCCGCCCGCTGGGAGTTTTGCAGGATTTCGGGATATACGTTGAAACAGTGGCTATGGGTACACTGATGTTCGCGAAGATAATCAGAAAGCTGCTAGACGGCAACTAACCAACTAAAAAACACTACAACCAACACACACACACACACAATTGAGTTCAGGTCGTCCTGCAGTTTACAGGTAAGATTGAACTTCTCAGGTTCGTGTCTCGAAAATGCCAACTTGATAGAAGTCTTATTAGGACTGGTATGAGCACAAAGTAGTCAAAGATTGACCAGGGATTATCTACTTCGACAGAAGCGATATGAGTTTTATATATTTTTCTACTTTGAGACACCACAAAGACAATCTCGAAGACCTATAAGTCTCTCTAGACTTAGATAGGATTTCCTGCCGTACGCTGACGGAGACCACACTGGATCTAGACTTGTGATCGCGACTGAACTCACTGGAACGGATGCCAACGACCGGGTACTGTGACTGAACTCACTGGAACAGTGCCCACAGCAGACCTGAGGTAACAACCAAGCAGGTGCCTTTCACACAAATGTTGCGACTCTCCACGAACACGGCTTAAGTCCTTTAAAGCTTATATATGCCAACAAGACTACTTTATATTTGAACGATAACAACAAAGATAGTTATATATAACGTATCTCCGCGCTAGGCTCAGACCAGCACCAACACCGTTACTTTGGTGGGAGATGCAGTGCTGAATCGCGGGATCTGCTAGGCTTTATATACGATACAGGAATTGTAGATAGTAATGAGAAATGAGTCAAGATATAAGAGAGATTTGATGTACACGGAATTGCGGAGGTATGCCGCTGGTATTCGTAGTTCAAGGCTGAGACTAGTCATCTAGATTTGACCAGCTCGATCCCTTACTAGGTATATTGGTTTGTTCCCGAGGTCTGCCGGCCCTAGCACGTAGGCTAGCTGAACACACACCTCAACTACTGGCCGCGCGACCACGTAGGTCGCGGCATATTGTCTGGCTCTCTATTGGTCGACGCGACACTGCCGTCTGGCCAATGTCTACGCATCTCGCTCATTCCTTCGGTCTAAGCGTCTGTCATCGATTCTGATGACTATCTCGTTATGTGTGATTGCCGTCGCGACGCGTCCTTCCATGATCGACACTCGTCGCGATCATTTCCCGACAATCTCCGATGTCTCGGCTTTCTTGGTTTCATGATTCTCGCTCGAACTACTGTTCACGAACCAAGTTATAGTTGTCGCAACTAGACCCCATCCAGGGTCTAGTATATATATATGACTTTCCATGCCCAATCTGTGGACTTCATGCAAGTGTCTCAAGTCTAGGCGTTTTTACCTCCTCGATACAGTGTCTAGCTTTTAGTACAACCGACCCTTTGCAAAGTCAATTCAATACTATGAAGCCCACTGAGTCCCAGACACCGCACGCTAACCCCCAATGGTATAAGGATCAAACCGTATTGTATCTAGAAGACAATAGTCCTCTCGCGTCGTGAACACCTAGCCAGCAGCTCGGAGCTCACTCTGACTCTACTTGTATATCACCGGATAGAGGCTCTAGTTGGCGACTAGAAGTGCAAAAATGCACGATTACACCGGCACGCAGTTACGAGCCGTATCAACGTCGATGCGAGCATCTCTTGGGGCGTGGCTATTGTCATTGGGACACGTTGGTATTATCTGAGACTGCTTAGTGGGCCAGACTAGTTAGTGGGCCACTTGGGTCCTATAAGGCTATCAGCATGACTTTTCACCAAAGTCTTACTCGTGTGTTGGAATGCATGTGCAAACGTCCCCTAATACCGAATTTGGGGCAGTTTGATGAAGTTGACATGATGCTGTGCCCGATCTCCGACCGGTGGGGGTTGCCGAACACGTGTTTTGCTATTCTGGGGTTGGCATTGTATGTGAGAAATTGCCTGTAACTCCCCGATCTCTTCGCCGTTCCACGGCGTCCAGTGCTCGTTCTGTTCGACGGAAGCCTGGCTACACTTCAGTGCCCCCTCGCCTACGGGGGACTCCTCTGCACGTTGCTACTCTCCCGAAGATTGGTGCCAGAGCATCAAAATTCATTTTAAAGGCCGTCAGATCGTCATCAGTCTATCGGACGCCATCGTGGTGCTACGATTCCGAAACTTGGTATGGGCAGTGACCATAGTTAATGCATTCCCTGAATGGTATTGATATGATTTTATCGATTTTATTCTCCCGTCATTGCAGCCCGCTGTGTCGACCGACCACTTTACACAAGCACAACACTTTGAGTTTTTTTTGGGAAATGGACGACCCCAGCGGTGGAAGTGGCAGTTCATGTACGTTCATATAGCTCCTTTGACAATGATCCTAGTTCATCTTGGATGCGCCCCACATCTTGGCGCTGAACGGGAGCTCGCTATCGGAGGCCATCGGGCGGTTTTTGCCATATTGCCAACCACGATCCATATCTATCCACCCATCTCAACATGTCCATTTCCTTTCCAATATGATGTTTTTCATCCCCCAATGATGTTCTATGGCGCTGTGGGCGCTCCGTGGTCGTATATAGCTGGCATGCCAGCTCTACTTTCCGTTGCATTTCTGCCCGATTCTTGTGCCTCTTCGCCTCACATTCAACGTATTCTCCATGCCTGCTCGCGCACCCGACCCACCGAACAACCATACGGATGCCACCGCCCCCACTCAGCGCCCAGAATCGCCTGTCAACACGGACGACGACGACTTTGAGAACATGCCCAAAGAGAAACCCATTCAATTGGCTATCGCCGCTATTCAGGCGAACATCATCTCCGAGCGCAAGGCCGCTATATACTATCGTGTTCCCCGTACCACTGTCCAATGCCGCACCACAGGGATCTTGACCCGTGTGGAGGCCCACGTCCACAGGCGCAGCCTTAGCCAAGCGCAGGAGGATGTCCTTGCGGAATGGGTTAAGGTGAGGACTGCTTGCAACTCGCTGTAAGCGTCTGACGCCGAGTAGAGCTTGGGAAAGCGTGGGATCCCTCTCAGTTTGCCAACCATTGGGTCCTACGCAGTTGAGATCTATGGGGCGCTGCTCGGTGTAACCTGGCCGGTCCGTTTCAAAAAGCATCGTCCTGACCTAAAAGTGAAGGTACAAGTCCGCAATTGAAGCATCTGTCAGCGCGTGATTAACATGAAAGTCCAGTGGACGAGCAGTCTGGAGGAATGTCGTGCTCGATCTTTGAACCGACCCGTTGTGCATGATTACTTCACACTCCTCGGGGAGACCATCGACCATTATGACATCAAGTTTCAGAACATCTGGAACATGGACGAGAAGGTAAGAAGTTGTTTATTCCCAACCACCCGATCTACTCTCTAACTCGTTCTTTATTGCAGGGAATCCAGTTGGGAGTCGGCGACCGGATCCGCGCCCTCATCGACCGCGATCAGAAGGTTGTCCAGAAAATCAAGAGCGGCAATCGGGATCTCGTCACCATCATCGAATGCATCGCCGCTGATGGTACCGCGCTCCATCCCTCCGTCGTATTTCAGGGACTGCGTCGTGATTTGCGATGGGGAGAGGACAATCCCTGTGATGCTAGGTCAGCTTGTGTGCTCTCACTTTCTCTCCAGCTCACACATCTTGTAGTATCTCGATCTCCCCGAACGGGTGGACAGATCAAGAATTGGGTGCGTTGTGGCTCGAGAAGGACTTCGCGCCTGCATCTGCTGAACGTTTGGACGAGCCCGGCGACTATCGACTTCTGATTCTCGATGGACACAATAGCCACTGTACCCACCGCTTCATCGACTTCACGCAGGTAGATGATATGTAACTTCATGAATACGATCACATCTTGTAACTTTGCTTCTAGAAACACCGCATCATTATTCTTTGTCTTCCTTCTCACACGACCCATGCTCTTCAACCTTGCGATGTGGGTGTCTTCAGCCCTCTTGCCGCCAAGTGGAAGGCCAGAGTTTCACAGGTAAGCGTCGCTCGACGCGTTTTATTCATATCTGAACGTAATGTCAATCTTATACTTCGTGATTGTAGCAACACGCGCAAAATGTTTTAATTGATAAATACAACCTCCTTTCGAACTATGCAGTTGCGAGGGATCAGGCCTTCAAAAAATCAACGATTATTTCTGCCTTTCGAAAATGCGGTATATGGCCCCTGGATGAGAGCGCCATCCCTGACGCACTGTATGAACCAGCACAGAATTACACCACACAGGCAGCCATGCCGCTTGCGCCTCGTCTTCCTTCTTTACTCATTCCTGTCTCAGCAACAAACACATCAGCAGAATCCTCCTCTACTACAATGTCGACTTCCTTGACCCTTACACGATCCGCTGCCTCAAACGTCACCACTATTGATACAAATACTACTAGTTCTTCGAACCAATCCAGTGCGTCCAACACAATTCATGGCATTTCCCATTCTAACGTTGAACAAGATTCATCTTGTATTTTAACACGCTCTTCCTCAACCAATGCTTCATCTGTAGGCCAGCGCCGTCCTTCTACTCCCACCAATGCTTCATCTGCGAGCCAGCCTCGCCCATCCACTTCCACCAATTCCTTGGTCACGTTGCATCCTTCCACCACGACCAACTCCTCATCCGCGAGCCAGTCCCATCCGTCCACTCCCACTGATCCCGCTAGGACCGCGGCAGACGCACTGCAAGCGCGTGATGCATTGCATGCCGCGTACACGGTCGCCATGCCTTCGCCCGTTCGTAAGACGGCATCCCGCCAAGCGCTGGCATCGGAGAACGAGCAGCTTCGCAACCTTCTCAAGGTAGCTGGGATCGACCTTGACAAGAACTATGCGCAAATGGTTTTAATGGAGCGGGAGAATGGGAATATGCGTCAGCAGCTCTACGCAAAGAAGAGCAAGCCTAAGCGGACGTACACGACAGGGAAGGCTTGCCTTATGACCAGCGCTGAGATGCAGCAGGCCTTGTTGGACGAGCTTCACAAAAAACAGATGACCGGGCTTCATTCCGAGATGAAGAAGAAGTGGTTCCCTGCCATCAGAAAGAAGATCGCGGAGGCGGAGAAGGCGGAGAAGGCAGCCGCGAAGAAGCGTGAAAAAGAGGTGAAGGCGGCGACCAAGGTGGCGGAGAAAGAGGCGAAGACGGTGGAGAAGGCGGCGGCCAAGGCTAAAAAGGCAGCGGAGAAGGAGGCTGCAAAGGGACGTGGGCGTGGACAGGGCGGGGCTCATGACGGTCGACGAGGAGGCGTGCATGGCCCTAGGGTCGTCCGGGGTGTCAGGAGAGGTAGAGGCAAAGTGCAGGAGAGTGAGGACGAAGAGGAGTCGAGCCCAGAAACCGACTCTTCGGATGAAGAATCCGATCTTGACAAACAGGTTGTCAGCACGAACCCTGGCCCCAACACGACGAACGATGAGTCTTCCGATGAAGAAACTGACTTCGACGAGCCTGCTGTCACCACAAAACCTGGCCGCGGTGCTCTTTCTGTGATGCAGGATGAATCCGATGACAACGACGAGTTGGAGCAGGAAGAAACTGAAATCGGCCGCTTCAACGGGCACCGATGGGAGGCTCGCCGCAACCTACAGTTCCAGGTGGTGTGGACAGACGGTGATGTGACCTGGGAGCCGTTGTCCAGCGTCAATGACTGTGCCGCGATGGAGGACTATCTGGCGCACCGTGATGTTGATGACCCTTTACTCTTATCCAAACGCAAATTCCTCATCAACACCGCATTGAGGGCCAGTAATGAGTAGCTTAGATGTCCTAGAGGCCTGTTGTATTCCTTGAACAAGTTGCTTCCATTTGCCGTTGCGTGAGGAAAGCAGAGCGAGCGCAAAATCACGAAAACTGAAAAGGTTCCCACGCCTGGCCCACTAAGCCGTTGTGGCCATTTTTGGACTTGCCGCGGCAAAATATTCGCTGAGCCATCAAAACTTCACCAAATCGAGTGCCTCCGACCATAATCCATTCGTACAATGCTAGACTACATCCCGACACCCCACAACCCCCCGTGGTTCAATCCGCTGCTTCATGGGATACTCAAACCCCTTAAAGTGGCCCACTAAGCAGTCTCAGATAATATGCTTGGCAACTTGCGCCAGATTGGAAGCAGCCAGGCGTCAACATATGTTGGCTCGAATTGGTAGCAATCGAGCTCTTGTTCATGTTTTTACAGCAGATAAATTTCCAAGACATTCACTTGCTTGTACGTTCAGACAACAAGGGCACGATCAGTGCACACAAGAAGGGGTGATCCCCCAACGTCGGGATCAATCTTTGTGCACAGCGGGTTTGCTAATCACCCCTAACATTGTTTACGTCGCCTCTGCCAATAACATCGCGGATGCTCCTTCCCGCAGGCTCCCTTCTGACCACCTCCGTGCCACCGACCGCCTCGTCTGTGGGTTCGAGCTTCCAGCTGAACTTGCCAATGTGTTCCTCAAAACCTTGCCCTGACTTTATGCATCTGCACGCGCTCGATGGCATCTCACCACTTCTGCCATTGTCCACGCTTGCAATCGCACTGTCTCGCCCATCTCCCACGCATCTCCCACACTGTTGCCTGGCCCCGTTCTTCCGGTTATCCGTTCCGTGACCAACTCGTCTTCGCAGATTGGCAATAATTCTTCATTATGTCCATTTTCATTTGTTTCGTGTCCTCCGGGCTCTTCCATTGGTGCTGGAAACTCATCCTTTTTATTGTCTTCGTCTTTGCCTCTTTCGTGTTTTTTCAGCCCTCCCCGTTGCCGTTCCGTCATTGTGCGTTGCTGTTTTGTTACCGCTCCCCGTGCTCACTCCGCCTGTCACCAATTTAACCTTTGTTTTAGTTTGTCCCCAGTCTCGCTTCCTGCCCCGGTGGACTTACTCCATGGTCTCCACTTCGACCCTCTTTGTGCGCTGGCTGAGTCCATCATCCGCCCCTTGCCACGTGCATCCCTGCTATCGCCGCGCTTGCGTTCTGCCTCACCATCACGCCGCCGCCTTTTTGATCTGTCAAATCACGAATTCAGGGCTTGGATCTCGTCTTTGTCGCGTGCTTCAGAACCCCAGGTCGCTCTCAATGTGCGGACAGCTGCCGCAGCTTCGTTGCCCACCAAGCATGCTCGCCGTGCCGCCAAGGGGAGGGAGCTAAGGTAGCCGACATGCACATGCAACTGACGTTCCAAATCGGGACAAATTGGTCGAAAATATTCCACCAGATAATTGACAGCCAAGATATGCCTTATTGACCCGCAACATATTGTGGAAATGCATCTTGGCTATCATTTGGGCCACCCCATTAGTCTACTCTGTCCTTCAAAGAAATGTAGATGCAAAATTTAGTCGGGTTGTCAGTCCACATCAGACTCATCAGTCCAGTTTGATCGCAACCTTGAGAAGGTATCTCCTCACTCAATTCTCATTTTGGGGTGAACCGGTTTTATTGTCAGATACTTGAGAGACCTATGCACAAAATGTTGGGAACGGATAAGGACCATTGTCCCCACTCATTATCTGAAGCATTTGTTTTCAATTTATTTTGGCAATTTGTCCTGATTTGGAACGTCAGTTGCATATGCACGTCGCCTACTTTAGTGGTTTCACAGTATTGTCCCCACATACCCGCGGACCAGCGTGTGCTCCTATGGACGTCCCTGTTCTCGCTGATCACCCACACCACGTTGGAAGCCGTGGGCGTCCGCCTCGATTTGCAACGCCACATCCATGAGGGCTTGCTGCAGGCACAGGTCTCGGATACTCGGGAGTCCTACGGTGCCGGCCTCCTCCGCTTCCACCAGTTTTGTGATCATGAGGGGATCTCTGAATCCACGCGGATGCCGGCGGATCGGTTCCTGCTCGCTGTGTTCGTTGCCGAGGCCATCGGCTCATGCACCAGGGGCTGCATTCGAAATTGGCTCAGCGGCCTTCGTTTATGGCACCTGTTCAACGACGCGCCGTGGCACGGTGATGAAGGGTGGCTTCCTGCCTTGAAGAAGTCCACAGACAAGGGCGGTATCATCTTCAAGCGTCTGCTGCGTGGCTCTGTCACGGACGAGCACATGCGGGCGCTGCACGCTTCCCTCAATTTGGGCTCCCCATTCGGTGCAGTGGCGTGGGCGGTGGCGTGCTCTGCATACCGTGGCTGCCGCCGCCTCGGGGAACTCCTCATCTGCAGTGCATCAAAGTTCTCGACTTTGCACGATACTTGCCACGAGACGTGGATCTCCCACTCACGCGTCAACAGGCGCAAGGTGCGGGATATCCATCTGGTTTGGACAAAGACGACAACGACAGCTGGTGGGGAGTGTATCCTCACCGAGATTACTGGGCCCGACACCGACCTTTGCCCCGCCTGGGCATTCGACAACCACTGTCGTGTCAATCGTTCCCCTCCTGCTCACATGCCTCTCTTTCGATGGGTTGGAAGCTCCTCACCAAGGATCGTTTCTTGCGTTTTGCCGCAGGCATCTTCAAGAGGGGCTTGTTGGAGCTAGTGTTCGGCCACAGCTTCCGCATCGGCGGTTCATTGGCGTTGTTGGTTGTGGAGGTCATCATGAAGTTGGGCGGGTGGTCATCATTGTGTTTTTTGATTTACTGGTGCCGGTTGGAGAAGATCTTGCTGCTGGACATCACTCGTGCGTGGGACACGCGCATTGCCGAGTTCGCCGCCACGCATGGTCACCCCACCGGTGGCGACATTGATTTGTTTGACTTGTAATCTTTCATTTAATTTAATTTGACATGTTTAACTGGCCTTTGCTGCGCTCTGTGTGGGGCCCTCGGCCCGTTTCACTCGCCCTCGCATGAGCCTTTGGCTCTTGGAGCTCCGCTCAGCTGGGTTGCTTTGGGGCTTCATTTGCCATCCCTTTGCGGCCCTTGTGTACGGGTTCGGACGTGCCCGGTCCATCTTGGGATTTCCCGCTGCTTTCGTGCTGTCCCCGAAAGCCCCCCGAGTCGCCCGGCACGCCCGAACCCCCCCACATACACACAAAACCGTCCCACTGTTTCTAGTGCACATTGGTTGCATCGCGACCACTACACTTACTTTGTCCCTCATCGTTCTTCCCGAAATCCGTTGATTGCCGAGTCTAACTTGTCGTATCGTGTTGGTCACTGGTGGTGTTGACTATGCCCTTCGACAATAAACACCAACGGGAATGTGAGGTTGTAGGCGGCGCAGCCGGCACCTAGTCCATCATTTTTAAGCGAAACTTGCGTGGCACGGATCACACCGGAACATCCGGTGTGGATCCCAAAAGGCCGGGAGTACTGGGATCAAAGTGATGGCGGACATGATGGCGGACATGATGGCGGACAGATGGCTTCAGGCGTTTGACTGTAGCCTGACACCCGCACCCTTTTCAGTCCAGGCTTTCCCCTGAGGATGCTTACCTACTATGCTGACACCCTGAAATAAAAGGCTTTCTTCTTTTAACTGGTACTTGTACTTCATCTCAATACAATATCCCTGGCTGGACGTACTTCCTTCCAACTCTAAGCCTGCATAGAAATCTCTCTCTAGCTATAGCACCATACGGCTATGTGTGGAGTTAGTTCCTTCTGGGCATCTACGTCTAAGAATCTACATCCATGACTCTCTCCCCAGGTAAAAGTCTCCTTGGCCTGACCCACAGAGCTATCCATTGTCTGCTTGGTAACCGACCACCATGATCCCCAATCTGCCAGCTGCACAGATTCTTGAGAGATTGCTTGCTCATGAGTCACTATACCACAACCTACGTTATAGCGATATTCAACGCTTCTTCGAACTCACGTACCGACTCTGGCCAGAGATTTTGGGCACGGACACGTCTAGGCCACTGTCACTACCTGCTCCAGTGTGCGATTTGCTAGCCTCTGTCCTTCAACTGGATACAAGTCTCATCCAGTTAACTTGGCACGCTTTTGGAGATATTGCTGAGGCCGCTTACAATGGCCCACCTCAGCCATCTGTGGACAATATTTTCCGCATTCATGGAAGGACCCAAAAGCTTGGTCTGTCTTTCTGAACCGAAATTTTGAAGAAATCTGAATATCAATACAGGTGCTGAACCTCTGCGCCCCCCAATCACATCTAGCATGGTCTGGGCAAAGAGAGCATTGTGGAAGGCCGCCTGTACACCCTTCACCGTGGTATCTTACCAATCTTCTCAAAATCCTTGTACTGCCGACGTAAGTTTATCTCTCAAAACTCTTCAAAAATGTATAACCTACCAGCCTACCAACAGCTCGATGAAATCAATGAAGAGCTGCTGACAGCGCTCAACCACATCCCCTGGAATTAATCCCACTATTTCGCCACCCAAGGTGAAGTCCAGCCAGTCACTCTGGAACTGGACCTGCCAAAAAGTTCAATAAGAAGACGCCAGGCAAGGAGTCGCAGCCTACCCAGCGAGGTTCGGATAGCACATCAGCCAATTTTTGCCGCAATTCTTGACCATTGCGCCGAGTTCGAGTAGTTGCTGCGTGTTCCTCAAAGACTTTAGCAAAATCAGGGTCTTGGAATATGGCTGCGTCTTCAGGATATGGCCGCAGTTGAGGTGTCCAGACCCGTTCAAGAGGCGGTGGCATGTGGACAAAAGGCAATGATTTACTCCCTTTTTCAGAATCCCGAGCAAACGACAACAACAAAAGTAATGTATTTGAACAAATATATTCCGCCAGGGCTACAAGGACAATATGTCTCAATACACAAACAAATTCTACAAAGACTATCCAAGATACATAAATTCTGTCAGGTCCCTTAGGAACGAACAAGCGCGCAAGGAAAAACCCGGCGCGCGGGGATGGGCGGGTGGGGTTGGGCGTGTGGGGATGGGCGCGCGGGGGATGCACCGCGGGGATGGGTGTGCGGGGAGGGAAGGGGCATGCAGGCAGCGCGCGGTTGTCCGGTGGTGGGCCCGAGCGTCAGGAAAGGAAGACCAGGGCGGTCGGGTCTTGCCCTTTGTCCTCGTACACGCCAGAGATCTTGCACGTGCAAGATCTCTGCCGTGTGGCTTAGGCTATGCCGCAAATGTGCGGCTCCTGGTGAAGGAGACGTCAGCGGGCAGGGAAATAAAAAGAAGAAAAAAATCTCACCTCAACATCTAAGGAGATGGGCACGCGGGGATGGATGCTGGATGCGTGGGGTTGGCCGCGCGGGGTTTGGCGTACGGGGTTGGCCCCGCGGGGTTTGGCGCGCGAGGTTGGCCGCAGGGGGTTTGGCGTGCGGGGTTGGCCCCGCGGGCTTTGGCGCGTGAGGTTGGCCGCGGGGCATTGGACGCGCGGGGATGGCCGCACGGGCTTTGGCGCGCGGGGTTGGCCGCGCGGGGTTGGCCGTGCGGGGTTGGCCGCGGAGTTGGGCGTGCGGGCGGGGATGGGCGTGTGGGCACCATGCAGTCGTGCGATGGAGGGTGTAGGTGTCAGCAAAGGAAGACGCCGGAGATCTTGCACGTGCAAGATCTCGGGCGTGTGGCTATGCTGCGAACGTGCCGCTCCTGGTGAAGGAGCTCAGCGGGCACGGAAATAAAAAGACAAGAAAAAATCTTACCTCAACATCTAATCGGGCGGCGAGCAGTGGGGATGCCGCGCTCGGCGCAGGGCTCGGGCGCGCGGCGATGGCACCGCGGGGGTACCGCGCGGGCATTTACGCGTGGGGATGCCCGCGCGGGGACTGGCGCGCAGGGTTTGCACCGCGGGGACTTGCGTACAGGGACACCCGCGTGGGGACTGGCGCGCGGGGGTGGCACGGTGGGGATACCCACGCGGGCATTTGCCCGCGGGGTTGGGCGTGCGGGGACTTGCGTACGGGGAGGCCCACACGGGGACTGGCACGCGGGGATGCCCGCGCGGGGACTTGCGTACGGGGACTTGCATACGGGGAGGCCCGCGCGGAGGTGGCACCGCGAAGATGCCCGCGGGGACTTGCGTATGGGGACGCCTGAGCGGGCATTTGCGCGTGGGATTGGGCACGCAGGGACTTGCGTACGGGGACGCCCGAGCGGGCATTTGCGCATGGGGATTCCCACGCGGGGGTAGCACCGCGAGGATGCCCGTGCGGGGACTTGTGCACGGGGACTGGCACGCGGGGGTGGCCATGTGCGGATGGGCATATGGGGATGCGACAGGCGGGAGGGCTTTGCCGCCTGCCAGCAATGAACTCCCGCTGAAGGAGAAGTCAGCGGGGCCAAAAAAAAAAAAAAAAAAACTGGCCTCAAAAGACGCCGGAAAAACGAAGCCGCCAACCGCCAACAATTCCCAACCTGAGGGAGAAGTCAGCACAAAAGCTGAAAAAAAAAAACACTCACCCAAAAGAAAAGGCACCGGGCCCAGCGCGGCAGTGGTGAACGGCGCGAGAATGAGCCCGTGCGGGGTTGGGCGCGGGGACTCTGTGGATACGGCGTAGTGCTGCTGAGTAGCCGTGGCTCTGCGTTGGGCTGGCGCAGCGGGATCACGGGCTCGTTTTGGATGACTGACGGGACCGACGAGAAAAAAAATAATCAATGTTAAAACAAGCCCGCCGCAAAAAGAGGACATACCAGTTTGCACGCGGACGGCAGGGGTTTCGGCGTGCCCTCTGAGACAGAAGGGTGTCAAAAAAAACGAAAAAAAAGAGGTAATAAAAAGTAAAAAAGCCTCGTACCTGTGGGGCCCCAAACCGCATTACACCCCCCCAACCCTTCAACTGCAACTCCCATACATCCGTGTTGCAGGCGGCGGTCTGTGTCGGGGGACTTCGGAGGGTGACGGGGACGACAAGATGGAGGCAAGAAGAGAGCGGCGATGATGTGGCATCACTTTGATGGCGGTGCCACATCCGGCCCGACAACGCGCCCACGCCCGGCGTTCGAGGCTACGAGTGCAGGGCGAAGGTAGGCCGGCCGGAGGAGAGTCTGGGGGATAAAAAATTATGAAACAGCATTTAAAGAGGAAAAAACTAGGCAAACCTGGGGAGGGGTGATGGGCTGAAAGCGCGGAGCATGGGGGAGAGATAGAAAATAAAATAACTGGGGGTCTGCTGGATCACCACAACATCTGGACCATATGGACTGACAAGAAGTGTACGGCGGGCAAAAACTGCATGCGAACCGCGCGACCCAGCAGAGAAAGGAAGAAAGAAATATGGACCTGCTAGCTCGCGACGTCTGGACCACAAGGTCTGACTGAAGCATCCGGCGGGCAACAACTGCATGCGAACCGTTGAGCTAGCAGAAGTCGAGGCGGTGGAGGTTAGACGCCAACCTCGCTAAAGAGGGAGCAAACAAGGCCCGTGAGTTTTATACAGACGCGTCGCGTTGATGTGTCACGTGATCGCTTCGCGGCCCGGTGCTATTTGTTTGATCGCGGGGAGGACGTCAAACACTACCAGTTCCTCCTCTTGTTCTGCAACAAAAGTAGGACAGGATAAAGAGGTCGAGGGTTAGGCCCTGGGCATTGGCCCCAGGGGGTACACGTGAAGTGGTTCAGCCACAGTCAAAGACGTGCAGGTCTTCCCATAGAGGGATTGGCCCGAAGCTATGTACTTCCAGACATAGAAGGTAGGGCAAGTACATGTGGAGAATGATCCGAGGCTCTTGGCCCGCGCTAATTAGTCCACAAGCCCTGGCCTCCAGGCCTTCCCGCCCAAGCATATGCCCACAGCCGTTTGTCCGCCATCATGTCCGCCATCAATGTCCGCCATCATTTGATCCCTATACTCCCATCCTTCTCGTGGATCCGAGCATATACTTATCCGTTCCTGCCGTCACCTTTTCATTACCTGACCATTTGAACATCAGACTTAGATCTTGTCTTGGTACTGGGCCAGTCTGAGGTGTGATCGATATCACCGTACTAGAGGCGAGTAGCGAAGACTACGCTGCACCTATGCGAACGGTTTGAGTTGGAAATTCTAATATCACTCCGGATGCAAGGGAGACATTTTTGGACCGATCTATTCGATTACCTCCCCGGTCTCTTCCGTCCCCAGTAGATTACATTGATAATCGTGGGCAAGAATCCTCCGACCGGATAATAACTTCGCCATCTTCAAACAGCCAACCACCACCCGATCGACGTCTTCCCATGTAATACTTTCCTCAACGACACACCGCTTGCCTTGCATCGGCCTAAGAGGCGTTCACGTTCACGACCGCTGCTTGACGATTCACAAAGTATTTGACTGATGCATGCACACAACTCCAAGAAAAAAAATCATGTAACGAGCGTACGTATATCGTATCGAGAGTGAGATTGAAAGGAACGTAGTGAGAGTGAGATAAAGCCCGGGCTAGCTAAGTAAAGATAATAAACAAACTAGATAAAACTGTAACGAGAGAGGGAGAGAAACGAAATAATAACACAGATATAAGGAGGGAGGATAAGAATACACGTTGGGAGATTGGGATTGGGATCCGATGAGACATTGAGAGTGGATTAATGCTTTTTCGGTCTGTCCGCCTCAGCCTTACCTCGCACGGCGCGCTCCCGCGCGCCGTCTCACTTCCGCCCACGCAAGGACACGCGATAGAACGAGGCCGAGAGGACGTAAAAGGAACTCTGGAAGCCGCTCAATCCCTCGCCACCCAATCCGTGCTCCGTGACACGAGCTCGATCGAGTTGTCCGTCGTCCAAAACAGCCTCTCTGTTGCGCTCCGTCCCGTCCAGCTTTTCTGGTCGCGCAGGATCATCGCCTGTCCAAGTATCATTAGCAGCCACGAAGAAGAGAGAAAGAAAAACGCACCTGCTGCGCCCCAAAATTGCGTTGATCATGCGCAAACAGCTCCACATTCTCGTCCAGCGCCTCGCTCAGCACCGCCAAATCCTGCAGCATCGCCTGCATCGCGCGCACCGCCGCCAGCGTCAGCAGCTCCCGCCGATTCCGCGTCGTCGCGCCCCCGTTCCCGTTCGCGTTCGGCGGCGGCAGCGCGCGGCTGATCGTCTGCAGCACCGTGTGCAGGATCCGCTTCGTCTCCCCGAGGATCTTCTGCGCCTGCGGGAAGTTCCGCCGGCTCACCAGCACGAGGGCACGCGTGATCATGTCGCTCGCGAGCAGCTCCATCCGCCGGCGCACGATCACGGGGTCGGAGACGGCGGCCGGGTTGCGCGGCACGCCGGTGTTGGAGGACGGGAGGAGCGTCACGGTGAGGAGCACGGGGTGCGCGAGGCGCGAGACATGCTTGCCCGCGGCCGGATCGAAGAACGAGCCGTCCACCTCGACGACGGGCACCTCGTCGATCATACGGTCCATCATCCCGTCCGCAAAGTCTGGAGAGTCGTCGATTGCGAGCGCGTCGAGCCCCATGCTCGCGACGAACTGGTCCGTCGCGTTCAGCGTCCGTCCCCCATGGCCCCGCCCGCCCCCTTGTTGCTGTTGCTGGCGCGCAGCCGCCATCTTGGCCTGCATATCGCTATTATCGAGCTCCAGCTCGATCAGCATCTCCTTCCGCTCCCCATACCGCAGCTCCCCCACCTCCACATCTACATTCTGCCCGTCGCTCGCCAAGATGCTGCTCGGGCCCCCACTGACCTTGCGGATCCGGAACCGCATCCCGTCCACGACCTTCATGTGCAGCTTCATCCCCAGCAGCCCAATCGACATCATCCCGCCGACGCACCCCGCGACGCAGTCCCGCAGGTCGTACCAGTCCTTGACGAACGTGTACGTGCCCGAGGTGTGGTTGGACATGAGCCAGAGCGACGCGGGGTCGTGCGAGCGGCCGTAGCCAAAGGAGTGGATGGGGACGTTGGCTGCTTCGGCGCGCGCGAGGACGAGGTCCATCTGCGCGCGGCGCGTCGAGTCGGAGGCGTCCGAGACAAGGACCATACCGGATACGGGGTTCTTGGCCTTGCGCTGCAGAACGACGTCGAGGCCTGCGTAACGCTCAGTAATGTCCTCTCCCCAATAAGGAAGGAATACCCACCGTGGTTAACAGCCGTGACAACATCCGTCTTCTCTTCCTTGCTCCCCCTCACCAAAAACTCATCCGTCCCATCCTCCCTCTGCTGCCCAATCTCATCCACAAACTTCTCCAGCCGCATCTTCCCCTCGCTCCGCCCCACTCCCAAGAACGGCGTCCTCCGCACCCGTCCCCCCGGCCCAACCTCAAACGTCACGAGACTCAGCCGGTCTCGCCCGCCGAGGCTCGCGAGGATAAAGTCGAGCGTCGCCTTGATGACGCGAACCTTGAGCGCGGTGGTGGAGGGCGCGGCGCCGGGCGGCGGGAGCGACACGACGAGGATGAGGTCGAGCGCGGGGTGCGTGAGGGGCGGCAGGTTGTTGCTCGGCCCCGCCGACGTGTACGGCGTCACCAGCCCGGTCGGCGAGGGCGAGTCGTCGTACCCCTCGTCGTCCTCGCCCAGCGGGCTCAGCTTGTTCCCCCCGTACCCACCGTTGTTATGCTGGTGGGCGTGGCGCGGAGGCGGTAGCGAGCCGTGGCTCGTGCTGCTGCTCATCGTGCTCCGCGCGCTCCCATTCAGAAGCGAACTGTCCGCCGTGCTGCTCGTCGTCCCGCTCCCCCCGCTCAACATCCGCATCGCCTTTGCACTGCCCCCAAACTCCTCCAGATCTGGCCGCTCCCCGCTTTCTTGTTGCGGGGGAAGCATCCCATTCTGCGCCTGGAAATGGTTCACCAGCGCCTGGATCTTGTTCTTCCACGCCTCCAAGCTCGCCCGCTCCTTGAAGATGAGGATAAAGCTCGCCAGCTCGTCCTCCATGTCGATTGTCAGGCTCATCTCCCCCGCGCTGCTCGTCGCCGTCACATGCTTGATGTGCCGCACGTATATCCGCCCCCGCAGCCTCAAGACCCCGCGCGGCGTCACCGCGCCCCCGCCGACGTCGCTCCCGGCCACGCTCGACGACGCGTTGGACAGCAGGCGCCCCAACGACCGCTTGCGCTCCTCGGCGACGCAGATGAGCGCCTCTTTGAAGAGGTACACGTAGAACTCGCGCACGATCGCGTCCCTTCGCACGCCCAGCAGATCGTACATCTGCAAAGGCCCAAGGTCGGACATGGGATGCCCCTTCCAGTCAATGATGCGGTTGCGCAGATCCTCGGTGATGGCGACAAAGGGCGAGTCCTCGTCGTGCTGCGGGTAGGCGTCGGTGCCGGGCGAGCCGTACCCGGGGTCGGAGGAGTGCCCGTGAGAAGAGGCGTATTGGGGCGGGGAGCGGTCGCCCGGGTCGTGCTGGTTTTGAGAGTTTTGGCGCCGGCGGGTTGAGTCGGGGCGGGGTGAAGAGCGGCCGGAGCGCGGCTGGCTGCGGGCATAGTTGTCGGATAGTACTGGGCCCGGGACAGGGCCGTTGGTAATGCGCTTCCCTGGCAGTTCAATAACGACAATGCACGTTAGCGGCTGATTGTTGTCGCTTGACCTTGTCAGGGAGGAGAATTCCGGGCGGACCTGGATGGAGGGGGCGACGATGTACTGGGAAGAAGTGGTGTGGTCAGAGGAAGGATGTGATTTTACGCTGCCTGTGTGCTCGAGGGGGTCGTCGTCGTTTGGGTCGAACGGGCGGGCGTTGGAGTTGGCGCGGCCCTTGCGGGAGGTAGGGGTGTCACGGCCGGGGTAGAGGGCGCCGGCGTTGCGCTCGCCCATGCCCGTGAGTGCGGCCAGCTTGTTTGATTTGCCAGAGTCACCGTCACCGACCTTCATTGGGCGGCGACAGACACCGCAGACACCAAGATTTGACTTGCGGGGGACTGTTGAGCGAGCCTGGGATGGCGGGGGGCCATAGACCGCGGTAAAACAAGCCTAGGATGTATTAATTAAGATTGACTTGGATCTGAGCGAACTGCGGACCTCATGGAGTGCATGGCCACATTCTGGGACGATGTGTGGCTTCTCGCCCGGGAGACGGAAGCTAAAACTGAGAGGCTCGAGGCAAACGGGGCACTCTTCCTCTTCTTCCTGATTTTCCTGGTTTGAGACGACGGGAAGAGGGGCGACGTGCATGACCGAGTAAGGGTGTGCGGTGGACAAGTCACTGGCGCTTGTTGTTGTTGTACTGGACGAGTAAGCAGAGCGCAGAGAGGAAGTTCGAGTACGGTTAAAGACAGCGGAGAGTTTGAATGGCGCCGACTGTCTTGGGGGTACAGGTGCCTGGCGGGGACTCGTGTAGGCCGGTGAGAGAGGCAGGGAAAGAGGGGGTTGATCGGATCTACTAGGAGTGCCGCGCTGCAGTGAAGTCCAGCTCATCGATATTCTATCTCTGGACAGGAGGAACAACTGTTCGAACACAAAGGATCAGAACAGGAAAGATATACCCTCCACTCGAGAAATATCCTCTGGAACCCGTTAACTCAATTAGGTCTTTTTTATTTATTTCGAAGCATGCACACATCAGATTATCACCAGAATCTGATATCACCATGCTTCGAATATTTTTTATTTTTTATTATATTTTTTATATTTTTTATGTCAGAGACATTCAAACCCGAAGGCTCCCCTGCGCCCCCCTCCTCTACCCACGCCGCCTTTCCCGCGCCCATCCTCTCCTCCAACAATGGCTTCGACTTCCACATCTACTACCACACCGACGTCGCCGCTGAGGCCCAGCACGCCCGCACCCTGGTGCGCAACGGTGGCGGATCCACGTTGGGTTGGCATTAACACTGACATGCACACCGCCCCCCAATGACAGCTCCGCATTTACCGCTTCTGGGACCGTCCCGTCGGTGCGCAACCATCTCCCCACGCCGATCCAACATCGCTTATCTATAACTTGATCTACTAGGCCCGCACCGGACCCCAATGTTCGAGGTGAACATGTTCACGCCCCACCAGACCGGTGCCCTCTTTTCGTGGCTCGCTGTCAACCGCGGGCCGTGCTCGTTAGTCTCTCTCAAGTTCAAGTTCAACCTCCAATTTTATCCCCAGCGTCCTCATCCACCCGAACACGCCCGACGAGCTCGCGGATCACACGACCCTCGCGACGTGGATGGGGCCCGCGCTCCCCCTCAAGACCGACATATTCGCCCACAAGCACAAGGAGGCGTCAGGTCCGCGGAGCGTTTCAATTTGAATGTACCATAGCTTACAATGTATCAAATTCCTTGGAGTTGGCGCGCCACGACGCCCGGACGGTGTGGTGTCGGTGAGAGGTTCAATGGTCGTGATCCAACTCTGACGAATGGAGGTCAATGTAAGTACTCATTGAATTATCGCGTGCGCGCCATTAAGGTGCATTAAGGCGCGTCGTCAACATACGTACGGATCCACACTAATTAAGCTTTGCCGAGCTTAGCTTGAATTCAGCTACCTACTTATAGTCAAGTTGCCATCATGCACCAGGAATAGCGGTGAGAAGGACTCGGAGGTGGGAAAATCAAATTGGACGCAGTTTTTCGACCTTTCGGGCAAGCCGCACGGCAGATATGATGGTCGCGGTGGGCACTGCAGCGCGGGATTCTTTCTTTCACAGCACGCACTGACATGGATTGGACAGGCGAAAAGCAAACAGTTTTGCGCGGAGAGGTCGAGTTGCCCGCGGTGGACTCTGGAGCCAGACTGACAGAGACAGACACACGGTGGCACAGGCAGACAGACAGGTGGAGATGGAGATGGAAATGGATAGACAGGACAGATGCATGCATAATTGTCCGAGTTCACGTCGGTGGGTGATTGGAGGCGCATAGTGGAGTTGTTAAAGTCGGCGAAGGTATCAGTTGCCAAGCCGAGCCTAATAAAAAACCTCGGTTGAAGCTCAGATGAAGCAGTTTAGACAAGGCCGAGGCGACGTCGGGAAAAACTGGGTTGAAACTGGTCGAGACTTTGAACTTAATTGAAAATCAAGGGAGGACGAGGCAAAATTTGCGGATCGATTTCGCCCGGAGTTGGCCGGTAGGAATGGATATGAGCATCAGGAGATTAAGTAGAATGGCACCGGCGTCACCAGGGAAAAAGAGGGTCGTACGTGTGAGTCCGAGTCCGAGACCCCCGACGGAATTCAACCTACACAATTGAGACTGAGACCGCCGCAGAATTTGGTGAGACCGGAGCCCGGGGAATTCGCGAAAAGAAAACCGTCTGATAGGGACAAGTTGCGGATCGGCGCGTGGTCGAGTCGGCTACGCTTCGAAAATGGAAGACGACGGCAAAGTGCACTGTTTTCTCCGTTCAAAGTGTAGACCAGGGTTGGGGTAGCTCTGTAGTAGCTCTGTTGAGTCTAGCCTCCCGTAGTCAGACTCAAGATATGATCGTCGATAAAAGTTTGTCTCGAGTCCTCTTTGAAAAAAATAAAAAGAAGCTCGCAGAAAAAGTGCCGGCGCTCCCAGGAATATTCTCTCAACCCCAAGCCGAATTGGTGGTGAGATGAGACATTGCTGACACCGGGGATACCAGGACCGAGACAGCGGCAGAGAGGAGACGTAGATGAGACTGAAACCTGTTCAGGAAGGTCTGACGAGACACTGCAAATAATTATAATAGTGAGACCTAACGGAAGGAGGTTCAGAGTCTGGTCGGGACACGTTGCAGATCGTTCAAGCGGCGGGAAGGGAAAACGGAGGGGTCAGGAAGTATGAGTCAGAGACGTAGGGATCCGCTGAGGCCGCGGGAGACAGCTCGCTCAGCAGACAGAGCCTCTTCTGTTCATGCAAAATTGAATACAGAATAATGGTCAGCAGGATGTGTCAACGGCCCGCCCAGATCCCCATCTGGGCACGTATTTTTCCTGCCGAAACCACAAAGAATTTGGTACGGCCCGATGCAACTTGAGGAGGGCTACAAAACTGGCCTATTGCCATCCAGAAGGATGGAAAACTGAATGAGTTTGGGGGCTTTTTTCCCTCCAGGATTGTCAGCCATGCTCATTTAAATTTGTTCTTCAACTTGGGGACTGGCAATCACGCCAACGAAAATGTCTGTCTGCACTTGTTTATTCTATTGTCTGGGATCGCTGCAGCCCTCCCCACTGACACTATGACTTCAAATAAAAATTGAGGCGACATATGAGAGCCATGTCCATGTATTCTGCGAGACGGAATTTTTGAATTTTGCCCAGGAAGAGTTTTATGAATTACCGGATTTGGGTGTATAATTGATGTGAAACGGAGAAAAGAATTCACAACAGACTAACAAGGGATAAAATGAAAATTCTGTCTGGCAGAATACTGCACAAGGTGAATGCAAACAACCTTCCCCCTCAAAGTTCATCCAAAATATTGATGACTGAGGCTGCACCGACGCTGCCTTGAGCAAGGCCATCAAAACCCTTTATGTTGCCAGTCCCCAGTTCAACTTGTTGTTTCCTCCCCACCTCAGCCCTCTGCCTCATCACGTGTTAGGGTATATACTCGCTTCGCTCGCAATCATGTTTTGTTCCAACAAATAGGAGATCCAGGAAGCTGAGACTGAGACCTGAGACGCAAACGAGATCATAGATGACTGAGGCTGAGGAAAGGGGATGATCAGGGTTAATAGGCGCGTAGGACTCCTCACGTACTGAAAAGCCAGGAGACGGCTATTGAATGGTCTAGAACATGTTGGCTGGCTTGGTCTTTCCTGGTATACTGTCCAAATTTCTTAAGGAAATAAATGAGGAAATAGTGTGGAATACTGCATGGTCCAGGCGGCGAGAGTTTGACAAGAGGTCACGCGCTAGGAGGCATTTGTAGAGGAAGAGTGGGTTGACTATGCCACAACGATGGTATGCAGAAGTGTAGGTGACTCGAGTCAAACAAGAGTTACCGGTTAGAACGAAGGATTAGTTAGGAAGCGCAGAATGGAGATGGCCAAGAGTTACCTGTACCCGGTGTAGATAGAACGGAGGATTAGTTAGGAAGCGCAGAATAGAGACGGCATTGAAAGATTCGGCTAGGTCGGGTCTATCCAGGTTGGTGGAGAGGTGTGGTCTGGTTCGTCAGGCAAAAACGGCGGCAGAGGCACCGCTGAGACATGGTGAGAAGGATTAGGGGGAAGCAGATGTACGCTCACACCTTTTGGGGCAGCTCCGAAAATATTGAGAGCCACTGTCGCCAATTGGATAGGGGCGAGATAGGGGTCACGGTTAACAGTAGGGAATCTTGTACTGGGACTCAGTAATCTCAGGGCTGGAGCGGAAAAGAGTTGCGTGCAGTCGCTGTCCGTGATTCATAGACGTGTTGGAAGGCTTGAGGCTGGACTCGAACCAGTCGTTATTTCAGAATCGATCCTATACATGATAAGCAAATGACTGTCTTGATCTTCGACACCCTCGGGCAAGAGGTGTTAGCAATTCAGATCGGACAAACTGATCTGAAACCCCCCCCCAAATGAGGTTAGATTTGATGGCACATGTACATACCAACAAACCAGCACCTCCGACTCACATCGTGCTCACCAGCGACCCCGTCCCTTCTACGCACCATACACTAGGCTCACTGTCCTTGGGCTTTATCATAGCCTATCTACAGTGAGCTTAGTTCCCTTCTGCACTTGCTCCCCTACTACTTTCCTTTGACTTTCCTCCTTACTCCCGTGCTCTTTGCACGCCACCACCGTGAACTATGTATACTACCGAAATACACAAGGATCTGTTTGTTGTATATGCTGTCAATAGTTCAAGTGCAACTCAACCTACAACTTCTTAGTTTCCTCCGTGCCACGTGTCTACTCAGCTGGGGGGTACAAAGTCCCTTGAATTAATTAGACATAGTTCATCACTTACTTATTGGTCCTGTCTAGTACATTTCATCTAATAAATACGAGAGTGGCCAGGAGTAGCGAAAGGACTCGGACCGTAAACAGAATCTGAGACAAAATCATCCAAAATGGGCAGCACGTGGCTCCGACATCACCAGCCTTGAGGTATCGGCCTATTTGAGGACGGGCCTGAGTCCAGTCAGACAACGAAAAGGGCAAGAGAATTCTAAATTAATCAAACAGTAACTAGCTAATTTATACAAGCTACAGTGAAACACTAACTCTCAGGTATGTGTGAATGCGAAATGTGAAATGCTAATGCAGCAGAGCTATGAACTCTAAACCACACACAACACACAACACTATCAACAACTAACCCCTCAATAGAGAGAGTCAGAGTGCAAGTTCGGGGGTGTAAGTCAAGTATTAGACTTGATAGCAGCTGGTTTCTCAGTCGATCGCTTAGTTAACTAAGGGTTGCTCATGCTTTTGCAAGGTTTGACTGGTCAAGTCAAGTTGTATTGGACAAGTAATGTCTAGGACGTCAAGGAGACAGTATAGGATAGGTTTTAAGACCGTCAAGTCTGCGCTTTTGTGTCTTTCGACGGTTTCAGTGTTCTGTTCAGTGTTCTGGGTCTGTTTGCTGTGTTCTGATTCTGAGTCTGGTATACAATTTGTTCAAAGCAATCTAACCTCCACGGCTATCAGAGCGACGGTTCCAGTGGCTGACACAACGTGTACAGCGCCCCTAGATGTGCTAGCTTGCCCTCTTCTTCTGCCCCTTTTATACTACTGCCTTATGGTTTACATCACGATGATTACTGTACATTGTCCGTTGTTCATGGCACCCAAATCCTAATCCCTGGCTCCTGATTGGTCATGTCTTGTTGAGACATATGGTAGACATGTGGTGTTTGACACGATACATGTGATTGCTGATTAAGTGGATAGAAAGTGCCTTCTTCGTCTGTAGCCTCTTGTCCCGGGCCTGAATAGTCTTGAAGCTCATGCACCTCTCTTCTACCTTCCCAATGATACCCCATAGTCCCTGTTTTGGTTTGGTGGTTCATCTACAATATCACAATCTGTCTGTCCCTCTCTGGTTTATCCTTGCAGCTAAACGGCTGGATCATGTCCTACTGTTCAAGTCATCCCCAGACTCAGTCTGAACCCAATGTGTGATCAAACATGTCCTCAGTTTTGGGTCAAATGTAGAATTTGGCTCAGGAGGGTGTTTGCAAGCAAGAGGTAATTGTGAGGTAACTACCACAAGCTTTTATATGTAGGTGGATATCAAATAGATAAGGAATATGAAATATGTGAGTCAGAAATATTGTGGAGGCATAGCGACAGATAGCGAACCACATGTAGATAAGGAGTGAGCCATACAGAGAGATACCAAACCATATGGTCAGGAACCAAGTCATGTGGTCAAGCTTGGACTATTTCCAACATCAAACAGGTCTAAATAGTCTTTGTCGTGAATAATTGGGTTCTTCCCACTGTTGCCTGCCAGCAATTGGTATATATCGACCTCACAACCTCTTTGGTATGCTGTTTGTATCCTAGCAAGCAGCCTTAGGCCTTGTATGTCCTAGTTTCTCTGCCACCATCGTCAAGTTTCCTTAGTTAACTAAGATATCTGGTGGCCCCATTTGTGAAGGTACCGGTAGAAGTCCTCGTTAACCTCGTAGCTTGTGCTAATAGACTGGACCACTCAGTCAGAGTGCCCTGATGGTCTCTCAGTGCGTTTGACACGCTGAATCGTGCAAAATCGCAAAATTCATGTGTACTTGATTTCACGGCTTATCAATGGTACCCTATTTTTTGGGGTAGAAGGGTTGGGGAAATACCGAGTAAGGTAAGTGCAAATCAAGTACGAATGAGTCAGAATAAATTGGAGGACTGTGTCGAGTCACAGGTGAATCATCGGAAAAGTCATGAGAACGAATAAACCCTAGCCCTTATTATTCTTGAGGACAAGATCGAATATTTGAGACATATATTGTGTCGTTGGCCGCATTGGGATGGAGGCGGTGAAAGAGTTGGGCCAGTCGGGAGATGCCATGAGGGTCGTACAACACAACCCGTCATTAACTCTTCTGCTCCTGCAAAAGCAGATGAGGGAAAGGAAACACAGCCTGGTCAAAAAAAAGTTGGAGGATAAGAACAAAGTTTTGGTGGTAGAGAATCGAGTGTCAGCCGAAAAGAATCTGCTGACAAATTAATTGCCGGAATCATACGAGGCAAATAAAGATACTTGTTGTTACGCTCTTCCCCGACTCCTCAAGCGATGTTGGGTGTCTCGTCGCTGAAGGTCTCCGGAGGCATACCAAAGTGGGGTGTTCGTCACCTGGTCACCGGAAGTAATGTCATAACCGATTCCCGTTATAGAGGTGTCACAAAATATAACCGTTTCTGGTCATAAGCTGGTAAGTATTCTTGTCAGACGCGTTGTAGATGATGAAAGGTCCATCCCAGCGCGGGTGGATCTTGGACTGACATTCATTCTTGCGCAGGACAAGATCACCAATCCCAAGACCGTGTTCAACCATCTGATCGTCGCGCTTGTCAGCTTCGGCTTGGAGACGCGCCAAGGCTTTTGCATTCAACTCCTGGCGATATTGCTCTAGGTTCTTGATGTGCTCTAAGCGTGCATGCTGCAATTTCGTGATCTCAGTGTCCGTGGGAGGAAGTCGAATGGAATCAAATACTGAATCGTTTGGCAGGCAAAGATTGCGGCCGTACATCATGTATCCAGGCGACGTTCTAAGACTGGGGTTGGTGTGAGCGCGGTGAGCGAAGAGAGCGTCCGGTAAGTACTTGTCCCACTGATCCTGATGATCAGGAGCCGTGAAACACGCTAATATTTGCACCACAGCGTCATTAAACTTCTCGAGGTGGCCATTCGTTTGCGGATGATACGGGGATGTGTGAAGGTGCTTGATACCAAGTGCAGCAAGTTCTGGAAGGCGTACAACATGAACTCTTCGCCGTTGTCGGTGAGGACTGCCTTGGGTTTGCCATGGACTGAGATGATGAGGATGAGGTGGAAGAGAGAGATGACAGAATCGGCAGAGCGATTAGTGAGAGGTTCCACGAAGGTGAAGTCCGTACCATGGTCCATTGCCATAAGAATGTACTGATTTCCTTTCTTAGTGCGTGGCAATGGTCCAATGAAATTGAATGCCCAAAGATCACCAGCGTCTACTCTAGGTAACGGGTGCAGCAGCTGTGGAACGGCTTGGTCTCGTTTTGTGAACTGACAATGATTGCAGGTGCGCACAATATGCTCGATTATTGTGGATGCGAACAGCATCCAAGCACGGTCGCGAAGGGCACCTTGGGCGGCATTGATACCAAGGTGTCCGAGGTCATTGTGGAGGATTTTGACAAGTTCAAGTGCATCCTTGAGGCTGGTGGGTACGACAACGTACTGAGGGTCGGGAGAATCATCAGCACTAATATTCTTGTACAGAGTAGTGCCGCAAACCAGGAAGTGCCCGTTGTCAATGGTAGCACCCTTCAAGAGGTCGGTATGATAGCCTTCGAGGGTCTTGAAGATCTCAGCATGGTCAGTAGGATTGAGCTCAGCAGCATGAGCGTATAGTGGCTGATATTTGGAATCAGGAACTTTGGTGTGGCCTTCATGGTGAGAGAGTGCGTCAGCGGCGACTTGGGAGCGGCCAGGTCAATAAATGATCTGTATGTCAAAGTGAGAAACATCGTCGTGGAAGCGAGCAGTGGCCAAGGTGGCATTGGGTGAGGAAGTATTTGAGGGACTCATGATCGGTACGTACTACAATCGGAGAACCTTCAATATACCCATGCCATTCCTTGAGGGAATGAACGATAGTTAACATCTCCCATTCTTGTGCAGAGTACTGTTGCTCGGTGGGAGTCATCTGGCGAGACTTGCAGGCAATTGGATGTAAGTCCTTGTCTTTGAAGTCCCATTTTTCATTAGCGCTGGCATCCCTCACACCATCAAGGCATTTGAAAGGAGTGATGCACTGCTGAAGAACAGTGCCGATACAGTTCCCTGAGGCATTGGTGTCAATTACGAATAGGTGCCACGGAGTTGGATGGATAAGCATACAAGTTGCTGTAAGTGCAAGTTTAAGAGCATCAAACACACATTGACAAGGTTTGGTTAAGGTAATAGGTGTGCCCTTCTTTGGAGAGCCTTGAAGAAGATCATAGAGCGGGCTCGTGACCTGTGCAAAATTTGGGATGAATCTGCGGTAATAACCAGCGAGATTGAGGAAACCACGAACTCCGGTAATAGTTGTAGGTGCGGGCCACTCCGTTATTGCTGTAACCTTGTTGGGATTGACCTGAATGCTGTTTCCAGAGACATAGTGCCCAAGGTACAAGATTTCGTCTTGCGCCCAAGAACATTTGTCAGGATTTAAAACAAGATGTTCATTATCGAGCGCAGTAAGTACCTTTTTGACATCCTTGGCGTGGTCCTCCTCAGACTTTGAATAGACAATGATGTCATCGAGGTAGACCATCACGCAGTTGTCGATGAAAGGGCGTAGAATGTTGTTCACCATTGTTTGGAAAGTGGTGGGTGCGTTCGTAAGTCCAAAAGGCATAACAGGGAAATGGAAGTGACCATAACGACAGGTAAATGTGGTCTTCTCCTTGGCATCATTGGCAAGACGTACCTGCCAGTAGCCGGAGCGAAGATCCAAGGTTGTGAAGATTTTCGCGTCTTTGAGATTGACATAGCATTCGTTGATACGAGGTAAGGGATATGCATTTTTCTTAGTCAGACAATTGACAGCTCTTAGATCGATGCAAACACGGAGTGTACCATCTTTCTTCGGAGCAAGAAGGATGGGGGAAGACCAGGGGGATTTGGATTCTTCGATGACACCTGATTTGAGGCCGTCTTCAATGAAGGACTTGATGGCTTGTTGTTCGATGGGGGAATGAGGGCGTCCCCAGATGCGGACCGGCTGTGCATCGCCGGTGTCAATGTGGTGTACCCAACGGCGCAAACCTCCTTGCAAAACAGCTTAGGGAAGATGCTGATGACCTTCTGTTTCAGGGCTGTACCAAACTTCGAGACCTTCGAGCGCTTCTTTGAAGGTGCAATGGGAGGCAATTCGGGTATGTAGGGCTTCTGCGCAGGAGCCGAACGTTCAGGCGGTGGAGCAGTTGGGTTGTTGCAAGCCGTATGCTTGTTGGTGGAATCGGTGTCTGCAAAAATGGAGTCAGTGTCGGAAACAGGCTCAGACGGTCCATCCAAATCATCGTCACTGTCGCTCAGTGTAGCCAGGTCTGGCATGGAGTCACAGTCGGAGTCAGAGTTGGGTGGAGTAGGAGGGCCATGCTTGAGTACGCAGGCATCCTGGATGTGTGGTGAGCTTGAGTCCAAGGGAAGGGGGAGACAAATGGGGACACGAGAGGCTTGGATACGAACAGGGAGATCGGTTTTCGGCGAGGTGAGTAAGAACGAGTTGTCGTGCCAATTCGGAATGACAACCCAAATCTTCTTCAAGAACGTAAGCCATTGCGATCTCCTTAACATTGCCAATATGAAGCATAAACTCACTGAATGTGATGGTCATGGTGTGTCCAGCCCCAACAACTTTGCAAGGGATACGAAGCGGAAAGATTTCTGCGCCGCAGGCGAGTGCAATGTTGCGGCTGATGTAGGTATTGGCCGCAGCGGTGTCAATGATCGTTGTGACTGTGATGGGCTTGCTGATGTGCCCATCAGTGGCAGGACGACCATAGACAGTGGCGTGATAGATGGGGAGGCCTTCGGATTCCGTGTCGTCCAGACTCAAGGCATGCAGCGAGAGCGGCAGCTGTGGGTTGGCAGGTAAGCAAGTCTTCAGGAAGCCATCAACATCCTTCTGACTAACCAAAGTTGTAGCCGCAGCCGTTACCGTAGTTGAACGAGGATAGGGTTGAGCAGTGTTGCGGGGCTGAATGGGTTGAGGGTCCCCAAAGTGGAACATCGGCTGCCGCAGCCCAGTGGGGCAGCTGCTAGACAACCGCTGGGTCGGGGCTGAATGGCGCTGATGCTGGTCAGGAAGGCAGCAGTCCTTAGCCCAATTCCCAGTTTTGTTGCAATTAAAACAACGAACTTTGGACATGTCGGCGCAGTTGCCTGAAGAGGACTGGCGCAGATGGCTGTCAAAACTGTTGAGATCCATCGGAGCGGGTGTCAAAACTGTTGAGATCCATTGGAGCGGGTGTAGTGGATGCTGTTGCGGCGGTGGGGAACGAGTAAACCGGAGCTGCGGGGATGATGGAAGGAGCGCTCGAGCGGGGAGAACTAGGGATGGTCACGGGTACGGGTCAACCCAGCGGGTTTCCGGGTCGGGTCGGTTTGGGTACGGGTACGGGTTCCCATTTTAGTAGACCCGAAACCCTTTGGGTACACCACGGGTCTGCGAACATCGAATTTATTGAGGAATTTAACTCATTTCAAGGCAGTTGGACATGGCTACCAGCTATCAAAGGTACTCCCAAGCTTTTGTTAAGCACCTGATGCATTTGAAAACCTCAATTAGTGGACATATTTCATGTTTTGAAGGTGTTAAACCTTCCCAGCAGGCTGCGGCAGGTGTGATCCGATCAAGTCGGACAACCCGTGGACAACCCGTTGACCCGCGGGTTTAGGTCCGGGTCAACTGTTTTATACCTGAACCTGTTATATACCGAGCCGAAGTGGACCTAAAGAGTAAAGGCTGAAGGACCGGAGGCTCCGGTATGTCGGAGCGTCGGAGGGCCGGAGGGTCCGGAACATATACGAAGGAGGATCACAACACCACAGGGGGTCAAGGGTGAGTGACTACCCTAACCGGCAGGTATCCGATAGAGGAAGACAAGTCGGAGTACCGGAGGGAACCAGAGAGGACAGAGACGACTCAGTGCAAGGAAAGTGAGCCAAGCAACGTCAATTATCAATCTGACGTACAGGACATATTAAAGATGTATTTATACTAAGTAGCTAATTGTTTTCCATATAAGGAAGGAGAGTGGTTCTTAACAATAAGACAAGTCGGAAGGACTGATGAGAAGTCGTATGACAATAAGACGGATAGACGGTGATAAGCCGCGAAATTTGCGAAACCTCAAATTTTATGAATGCATGCCATTCTGCGCTCATCCAGCGGTTGGTGTGAGCTCCAAACATGCAACCAAGAGCCATATTGCATTATCATCCTAAACACTGGCGCCTATGGCTTATTCCAGGAGACGACACCCTTGGATCACTAGGGGTCAGATCCAGATTAAGGCTTGAAGCCCAAATATCAAAGTCCTGAAACACCCTCTATACGTGGGAAGGCAACCGCAATGCTCACTACCAAAGGGAGAATCATAATATCCACCTCTGACATCTATTGGGACACTGGGAACCTTATTCGGGAGGAAATGCTGAGTTGATTACACAACTTTGGCTCATCCAACACGACACGACAAGTCACAGGATCAAGGCCTAGACTCAATATTGCTATTCTAAACACCAGGTCCGTGAGGACGCGATTACCCGATAAGCCGCAGACCGGGACTAAGCATGTACTATGTGTTCCTGGATGTCGATAATAAGCATGGAAAATGACCAGACTTGAAATCTATCAATTTCAATGTTCTTGTTCTACTTACTGAAGTAGAACAATGCTTATTTATTACTTGGCCCACAATGAGAGCCATAGTGAGGTCCGGACTGTTGGCTAAAGGCACTTCACAAGAGATTACATTGTATAGACTTGCCTGGTCACCGATACCACGAGGGTCAACGGCCAGGTGGGCTACAATAGAATTTCACGTAATTCCATGTTCAACCATTCGATCGAATTGGGACATTTGGAAAGTGTCATATATCAAGGACATAACACATACCATCCTTCTAGACTGTGAATTCATAAGGGATCCAGATTGCAGGTCAAATCAAATCGGCAGAGTTGTTGGTGCAGTTGCAAGCACAAGTTCGACATTTGTGACATATTAAGTCACTGTAACTTTAATCACACGAGCCTGGATGCCTTGGAGAGTTCAGGAATCATTCAGGGACATTCAGTAACACTATCAGGATCAATACCTGTTGTGTATTTACGCGTAAATCATCAATATTGTATTTACGCGTAAAGCATCAATATTGTATTTACATGTAATTCAAAGTCCAACCATTCGGTTGAATTAGGGCACCATGGGAATAGTTGGGTGACAAAGGTGTCATCAGGTAGAGATGCAGGACAGCCAGTCTATCTATAAGGCTAAGTTGGTTGGCCCGGACAATCTCTACTGCAATTTATCCGGACACGCTATACTTGGCACGTCTAAAGATAACAAGTCCATCAAGATATGATGGCAACACCTTAAAACAGAAAGATAGACGTCGGGATAGAGCACTTATTTAACCGTTTAACCAGGTCTTTGATGCATGTACCTTTAAATAGCCAGGTCCGTTTATCCGTATATACCGAAATGGACTGATTGTAGTATTTATTTCTTTTATCATGTGATGTATAATTCCTGTATAAATACCGGCAGGTTTCGAGTGGAAAGCCAGTGAATTCACCCCTTCTTGCTAGACGTACTCAGTTCAGCTGGTATTGTCGCTTGGGAAGCCTTGGATTCATTCGGAGTACCATTGGGAACTTGTTAGTTCTTTCTGTTATTCTTGGTCAAATATATTTGTTGGTTGTTGGATCTATGTGCGCATAAAGAATCTTAAGGAAACAGAATCGTATCGGGTCGTATCGGTTTCATACCGGGTCATATCGGGTCATATTGGGTTTCATAAGGATTTGGAAAAGCACACGGATTGGTACAGATATTACAGCTGAGAACATTGAAGGATCACAAGTCTTGAGTCTATTGACTACCAAGCACTACCCCACACCACCCCATCGAGATAAAACCACTCTCTGCTTCGTCTAGACCTCATTAGAGTCTCTGGATCGGCTATTGGAGCGTTCCCAGTATTTACGTGTAAATAGCTATTACCAGATCTAGTTCAAATATCAACCTAATACTTGGTTGGAACCCCGTACTCGCACAACTCGATTGTTTGGATTAGTGTTTAGTGTTGGTTTAGTGTTTGTTAGTGCTCAGGCATTGATAGACATTATTCTACATTTCACATCTGTTCAGGTAGTCAGTGTTTCATCGATTAAGGACATCTGGGGTATCGTTGGAAAGGGAATAACCTATACTATCCAACTAGCGATACTAGAAGTCGGGGCACACACAACAGAGGAAGATATGGGCCAATTACCCTGTTTAGGGGAATAGTGGAACATATAATCCCCTGATCGACAAAGGGTTGTCGATCACCGGATAAACTGCCGAGCAGGATTAGGCATGTACTGTGTATTCCTGGATGTCGATTAAGGACATCTGGGGTATCGTTGGAAAGGGAACAACCTATATTATCCAACTAGCGATACCAGAAGTTGGGGGACAGACCATAGAAGAAGATATGGGCCAATTACCCTATTCAGGGGATATTTGAACATATAAACCCCTAATCCATGAGGGTTGAAGGAGTCATTATACAAACATTTAGGAGGCTAGGAACGCCAGGGCGCGCACAGCTGATATCGATCACAGGCTAAGTAGAATACCCGAAGCCTAGTAATCACGCATATGTAACAGTTTCTGTACAGTATATAAGGAGGGCAGAACCAGGGAGGAGGGCACCGAACTAGACCCGGAGAGTGAGGAGCAATAAAGCCCTTGCGCACAAAGTCGACGTTTGGGCTTGACTCTTTGGCTGTCAACAGGCCTCAGAATTCAAGTTTGGTTTTGGAATAATAAAAGGACCGAACTAGACCTGGAGAGTGAGGAGCAATAAAGCCCTTGCGCATAAAGTCGACGTTTGGGCTTGAATCTTTGGCTGCCAAATAGCCTTGGAATTTAAGTGCGGTTTCGGAATAAGACTTTGTTTGAGGCGCGAGCCATAGTTACGGGGTGTGAGCCATTGTTATGGGGCGTGAGCCATAGTCTGAGGCGCGAGCCATTGTTACGGGGTGCGAGCCATAGTTACGGTGAAAACGCTAACTCTCAGGTATGTGTGAATGCGAAATGCGAAATGCTAATGCAGCAGAGCTATGAACTCTAAACAACACACAACACACAACACTATCAACAACTAACCCCTCAATAGAGAGAGTCAGAGTGCAAGTTCGGAGGTGTAAGTCAAGTATTAGACTTGATAGCAGCTGGTTTCCCGGTCGATCGCTTAGTTAACTAAGGGTCGCTCGCGCTTTTGCAAGGTTTGACTGGTCAAGTCAAGTTGTATTGGACAAGTAACGTCTAGGACGTCAAGGAGACAGTATAGGGTAGGTTTTAAGACCGTTAAGTCTGCGCTTTTTGTGTCTTTCGACGGTTTCAGTGTTCTGTTCAATGTTCTGGGTCTGTTTGCTGTGTTCTGACTATTGCCGTGTTCTATCAATTGCCGTGTTCTGATTCTGAGTCTGGTATATGATTCGTTCAAAGCAATCTAACCTCCACGGCTATCAGAGCGACGGTTCCAGTGGCTGACACAATGTGTACAGCGCCTGCTAGCTCGCCCTCTCCTTCTGCTGCCCTTTTATACTACTGCCCTATGGTTTACATCACGATGATTACTGTACAATGTCCGTTGGTTCGCGGCACCCAAGTCCTAATCCCTGGCTCCTGATTGGTCGTGTCTTTGTTGAGACATATGGTAGACATGTGGTGTTTGACACGACACATGTGATTGCTGATTAAGTGGATAGAAAGTGTCTTCTTCGTCTGTAGCCTCTAGTCCCGGGCCTGAATAGTCTTGAAGCTTCTGCACAACTCTTCTACCTTCCCAATGATACCCCATAGTCCCTGGTTTGGTTTGGTGGTTCATCCACAATATCGCAATCTGTCTCTCTCTCTCTCTGGTTTATCCTCGCGGCTAAACGGCTGGATCATGTCCTACTGTTCAAGTCATCCCCAGACTCGGTCTGGACTCAATGCGCGATCAAACGTGTCCCCAGTTTTGGGTAAAACAGGTCTAAATAGTCTTGTCGTGAATAATTGGGTTCTTCCCACTGTTGCCTGCCAGCACTTGGTATATTGACCTCGCAACCTCTTTGGTATGCTGTTTGTGTCCTAGCAAGCAGCCTTAGGCCTTGTATGTCCTAGTCTCTCTGCCACCATCGTCAAGTTTCCTTAGTTAACTAAGATATCTGGTGGCCCCATTTGTGAAGGTACCGGTAGAAGTCCTCGTTAACCTCGTAGCTTGTGCTAATAGACTGGACCACTCAGTCAGAGTGCCCTGATGGTCCCTCAGTGCGTGTTGACACGCTGAATCGTGCAAAATCGCAAAATTCATGTGTACTTGATTTCACGGCTTATCAACGGGGCGCGAGCCAGCAAGTTTGAGGCGCGAACCAATCATTGTCGGAATAAGGCGCGAGCCAACAAAACTGGGTCTAAACAGCCCACAAAACCAAGCCGGTTCACAGCCGTTATCTTTGCATAGTTGGGACACTTAAATCCACGTTGGGAACCAACCGATAATTTCAGGTTGTGTCTTGAACACCACTTCAAGAAAGCTAGTTGAGACTTAGCCATCCTCGGGGGAACGGGAATTGAATACTTTTGTGACAAATATGTTTACTCGTGGTTTCCTTGGACCTACACTTGTGTCCAAAAAGACCTGAATCTCGTCAGTGTATCTTGGTCGTCAAAAGAGTGTGTGGTGTTGGAGTCTGTCTACCGTCGATTTAGTCGTGCTTAATCTTACTTTGTGAGTTAGGTGTAACTCAGTCGTTCGATAGGGGGGATTTTGGCAGTTGCATTATTCTGACCGTTGAACCTGAGCAACCGTTTCAACGGAAAGGCAGATAAACGGGAAACGCTCAGTAACTTGGGGTGTGGGCCGTGGCATAGCCCGGCAAAACTCGTACTTATTTCTGTTTTATAGTAAGGTATCAGGGACAGGCCACAATCTTGTCCACATCTCAACTTCCGAGTTACATGCTACTCTGGTCACTTACAAGTTGTATTTCCTGTGCATTCATGTCTCACCAGAACCCATTTTTGTCCAGAGCTATGACCTCCAGATCAAAGAAGATCAGGAGTAAATTTCCCTTTCGCTTGATGTCCATCAAAATCTAATCCAAGGTTATTAGCAAAATAGGTCAGTTTATTTGTTGTCTTCCATAGATGCATATCCACTCACATCTCGCCAAAGTCACAGAGTTTCATGTGCAAATGATTATCCTACTTCCGTGTTATGCACCTTAACGACTCGAAGATGGAATGCAACTCCAAACACGACTGGCACAAGAACATTGAGATGTAAGTACAGTACACAGTACTTGCTAACCAACAAACAGTGTAGTTTTGTCAAACCACAGGAGGTTAACAAGACGCAGAGGATTTTTTTCCATGAGACCCCTCGCAGCATTGGTGTTCATTATTGTACAAGGGTTGGAATATTTTGACAACTACAATGCTTCTTGCCATAAGCATATGCTGTTCACTTTGTAAAAAGATAAAACCATATATCTTCTCTGGTTGGAGCCATATATTGAGGTACAGGACACCAATATATCACAAATCTCGGGACATGTCATATAAACTTTGAGTGGCATATATCATTTCTAGGGCTGAGTGAATGGAGTACATCAGCAGAGGGATGCACCAGGCTCAAGCTCATTCTGAGTGAAAGCATCATGACAGCCTAATCTCCGAATTCAATCGGACCGGTGGTACATATTCATAAATATCCTTTCGGGTGAATTTTTTGTCCACGGTTCAACCAAGGATCAATGTGGTTCAATTCTGCATCACAGCACACCCAGTCAAGTCCTGAATGTTCAACCCAATTTTGCAGCCCAGACCCCCAGCTTTACTCCCTATGTGTGACACTTGTTCAATCATTCCGTGGCACCAACTCACTTTCTGGCTCTTGCTGTTGCCATGGGTCTCCTTACACCAAATCTGCCACAGGACTTGTATTTGAATTCTCGACACCTACCAACACATGTATTGGTAAGATTTTTTTTGCCAATTTAAGAGTAAAAAGGACTCAAAAAGTCCCCAAGTGATGGCAGCCAAGTACTGGCACGACACGCCCATCTTTTGCCCATCTTTTGGACTCTAGTCTCACTAACCCCTTCAACACCTGTGAACAAATTGGCCCATCGTGCAGTTGGAGATTTTCACGGGTTTTACCTATAGAATTGGAGGATGAGCTTATCCCCTCCTGACACAAGTGTAGAAATGCTCTGAACAGACATGATGTGCCAAAGTGGGTTGAACCGGGAACGGCCGAAAGGCCCTTGCCAAGCTGAACCAAGCAATCAGCACAGATGATCCCAACTCCAACTTGAAGGATGCCGCAATACCCACCGTCAGTGCCTTGCTGACTCCGTCAATGTTGCCAAGAAGCCCCGGAACCTTAGATATGCTGACTCAAGATTTAGATATTGTTGACCTCAAACTCATGATATATGGTTGGTCAAAGTTTATGTGATGTACCCGAGACTCCCAACTTCAATGTTGTCCCATTCGCGATATATTGGTGTCCGGTGCCTCAATATATGGTCCCAGCTACAGAAGAGATATGTGTTTATTTTTTTTTACAAAGTGAACAGCATATGAGAATGATAGAAAAAAAGATGAATAGAAAAGGAATGTACCCACCAGGTTCGATCTCAGGACCTTAGAAGTATGCTCGGCATTAGCCGGGAGCACAGCCACTATATAGTCACAAAAAAACTAATGGAATCTCTGAAAAGGACTTC
Source organism: Mycena maculata (assembly GCA_029448575.1). Classification (NCBI taxonomy): domain Eukaryota; kingdom Fungi; phylum Basidiomycota; class Agaricomycetes; order Agaricales; family Mycenaceae; genus Mycena; species Mycena maculata. The sequence continues at coordinate 259,985 of JARJLG010000035.1, read as the reverse complement.
AACACAGCCACTATTTTCCTTCTACTGGAAAAGTAGGACTGATGATTCGAGCAGGATGCAAAACCCTCATGTAAAGTTTTAGAAAAGAACGAGAACTTATTACATAAGTACTCGTAATCCTTCATTGCGTAAAAACCCGATGGTTCGGAGGCTCCGGTATTATACCGGAGCCTCGGAACCTACCGGAGCTACCGGAAGGTCGACGAGAGGACTGGGGATGTTGCATGGATATAACAGAACCCGTACCCGTGACCATCCCTAGGGACAACGCTCGAGTTTGCAGTCGCTGTGGTGGTGCGGGTTGGAGATGTGTTTGTGATGCTCATAAGTGCGCGCCACGTCATAAACCTCGGACATTGACATCGCCTTAGACTGGGAAATGTGGAAAATGAGGTCCGGAGGTAACGGGCGCGTAAAGTTGAACTTGCAGTCACCAAACGTCATTTTGGACACGTCAAGCTGCATCTCAAAGCGCTGGAAGCAGAGGATGAAGTCGGAGACATTGCCGTTGTACCGGAGGGTGCTGAGCAATTGGCGGATATCATCGACACAGTGATACGGTTCGAAACTGTGTTCCGGTGTAATCTTGCATTTTGGCACTTCTAGTCACAAACTAGAGCCTCTATCCGGTGATATAACAATTAGAGTCAGAGTAAGCTCCGAGCTGCTGGCTAGGTGTTCATGATGCGAGAGGACTATTATCTTCTAGGCACAATATGGTTTGAATATTATACCATTGGGTTCAGCATACAGTGTTTGGGATTCAGTGGGACTCATAGTCACTGGGGACAAGCAGCAATATACAGGGACCGGATATTGCCAGTATATAGGTAGTATATTTCAAATATCCTCAGTATATACTGAGAATATCCAGGGGCCGGATATGTTCAGGATATTTGATATATGCTTACTAAATGCTCAAAATATCCGGGGCCTGGATATGCTCAGGATATTGTGACAATATACTTGCAATATCCTGAGTCCCAATATGGTAACCATCAGACCTCCATATATTGTGATTATATTGCAGCCAAACAGCCCATAAATAGCCTTCTTCATATAGTAATAATCATCTCAGAGAGTAATGACCCTAGATACAGGGTTATCAATAGAAACCATGTAACCTAAAATTAAAATTGCTTGCAAGGTGGGAAGTTTTTTATCCAATATGATAACAAAATGCATACCAAACCAAGATGGAAACAAAGCTGCAACACTTTCAGCAACTTTGTCTCTTCTTATGATCGATCCCTTTCTTCAGAGAATCAACTGGTGTTTACACTGATTCTCTCTGGTTCCAACTCCTGAGGAACCAGTAAGGCACCAAGCTGATCTTATCCTTACTGGGCAAATATTCAAGTTAATGAATTGGATACTACTAAGGATCACATGATCATAAAACAATATTTGCCCAGTAAGGATAAGATCAGCTTGGTGCCTTACTGGTTCCTCAGGAGTTGGAACCAGAGAGAATCAGTGTAAACACCAGTTGATTCTCTGAAGAAAGGGATCGATCATAAGAAGAGACAAAGTTGCTGAAAGTGTTGCAGCTTTGTTTCCATCTTGGTTTGGTATGCATTTTGTTATCATATTGGATAAAAAACTTCCCACCTTGCAAGCAATTTTAATTTTAGGTTACATGGTTTCTATTGATAACCCTGTATCTAGGGTCATTACTCTCTGAGATGATTATTACTATATGAAGAAGGCTATTTATGGGCTGTTTGGCTGCAATATAATCACAATATATGGAGGTCTGATGGTTACCATATTGGGACTCAGGATATTGCAAGTATATTGTCACAATATCCTGAGCATATCCAGGCCCCGGATATTTTGAGCATTTAGTAAGCATATATCAAATATCCTGAACATATCCGGCCCCTGGATATTCTCAGTATATACTGAGGATATTTGAAATATACTACCTATATACTGGCAATATCCGGTCCCTGTATATTGCTGCTTGTCCCCAGTGAGTATTGAATTGACTTTGCAAAGGGTCGGTTGTACTAAAAGCTAGACACTATATACCAAGGAGATAAACACACAAAGCCCAGACCTCCAATACATTGTGTTTTTGGACCAATAGATCAGATGTGAACAGTCCTAGGGACTATATATTGTCGAGACAAACTAGGATGGCTAGATAGCTGTGCTAGCAAGGATATATTGTCGAGTCGGACATGGTACAAGCTGGATAGCTGTGCTAGCAACAATAACTCATTGAGACGAACCTTCTAGAAGCTGGATGGCTTTCTAGAAATGGTATTTGTTCAAGTCTGAGATTGCTTGAACTGGATTGCAGTATATATACTTGCAAGCCAAGCTTATTGTGGGCCTATAGATGTGCTAGATGTGGTCTGCAGATCACTAGAGTAGTCCGAAAACCCGAGATCTGATAGTCCAAAGTCTAGACTGCAATCTAGACCTTCTAGACAAGATTCTGGGGTCTTGGAACAACCTTGTTGCATCCAGTAGGATGTGGGATACTTTTAGAATGATGTTGGAGTCATAATCAGGCCGAGCAGGCCACGTCTCCCCTGGCAATGGCAGCTAGACCTGAAATCGGTCAAATTGGTCATTATTGATGACTATTCTCAGCATAGGGACGTGTGGCAGGTTAGAAACCCCAAATCGGTCATAATTGATGACTATTCTTGGCACAGGACGACGAATCAGCCTGGCTAGCCTCGGAACTCTTCCAGAATCATGAATCATCCCCACTCAATTACATATATATCATTACATACTTGTTTTCTCTGTTTAGTATAAATGGCCTGTAAAAACCGGTAGATAGACGCTCTCCCTGGCCCTACTGTATGCCCGGATGGCTGCAGGAAGGTACTGGGCTGAGTCGAACTTATAGTTCAATAATAAAGTGGTCTTGTTGGCATATATAAGCTTTAAAGGACTCAAGCTAGTGTTCATGGAGAGTCATGTACTTAGAGAAAGGCACCTGTTGATTGTTATCTCAGGTCTGCTGTTGACACTGTTCCAGTGAGTTCAGTCGCAGTACCCGGTTGTTGGCATCCATTCCAGTGAGTTCAGTCGCGATCACAAGTCTAGATCCAGTGTGATCTCCGTCAGAGTACGGCAGGAAATCCTATCTAAGTCTAAAGAGACTTATAGGTCTTCAATAGCTCTTTTGTGGTGCCTAGAAGCAAATCCTATCTAAGTCTAGAGAGACTTATAGGTCTTCGAGATTGCCTTTGTGGTGTCTCAAAGTAGAAAATATATAAAACCCATATCGCTTCAGTAGAAGTAGATAATCCCTGGCCAATCTTTGACTATTTTGTGCTCATATTAGTCCTAATAAAACTTCTATCGAGTTGGCATTTTCGAGGCACAAACCTGAGAAGTTCTGTAAACTGCAGGACGACCCAAACTCAATTGTGTGTGTGTGTGTGTGTTGGTTGTAGTGTTTTTAGTTGGTTAGTTGGATTATCTTTGCGAACATCAGTGTACCCATAGTCACCGTTTCAGCGGGTAGGAGAGTCGAACTGAGCTTTGAGCTCTCAGTGGAGTGTGTTGATGGTAAGTGGCTGCCCACCATTCTCTTGCTTCTTCGCAAGATACACCGCAAATTAAGAATAATGCTCAGAAAACGTCAAGTGCTGGATAGCACAGTGACACTTTTTGAGAATATGTGTTTGGGACAATTATGGGCTTTGTTGGAGGCCAATCGCTGGAGGTTAGATTGACATCAGTATCCACATCAGTCTAATACACTGTCGACCCCATGTTGTTGTTTTCCTCTGAGTCACCCCAACAGCATTTGGCCATAATCTTGCCACCACCAGGCTTTAAACCCCCACAGCGCTGGCAAGTGTTGATTCAAATCCACATTGATCACATGTCTTGCTTCTTGCCACCTTGCCACCACCCACCATCTGCCTTTCATCACCCGTCCAATGTATTATACTATCCACCAATGCCGCTATATTGCCTCAAGTACTCGAGCTATCCCTAGCCAGGCTCCACTCAAGACCTCAACCACCTCAAGACTTGTGATTTGGCTTTCTTCACTCAAGTCCTGTCCTTCACACTTTCAAGACTCAAATCCCTTCAAACCGTCTTCCCACTCTTTGGTTACTGGAATTTAAATACTCTTTCCAAGTCAGGATACAATACTTCAAGTTTTTCATTATTGCAAGTTCATGTCAAGTCAAGTTAAGCTGTATTTGAGGCACCCTTTGACGGAACACCCATGCCACCGATGATCAAACAATATGAGTGCATCAAATCTCATGTCACGGCACTCAATACTTGAGCTTTTCCATTATCGCAAGTTCAAGTCAGTCAATTCAAGCTTTGCAGCATTTCACTGAACACCTGTGCCACCAAAGACTGAGTGGCGCAAGTACATCTCCATCGTTCCACCCCCCTTCCCTATTTCATCATTTCCGTGGTTGTCTTACTCTCCTGGCATCCATGACATTGTGTGCTGGATGAGACTGTGATTTTTCAATCTATTTATTTGCAATATAAGAATGCTTTTTTGTCGACTGTTTCTGTCTGCACGAGTGCAATGGGGTGACAAACAGAGCTCTTGAATACCTCAGGAAGACATTCCAGGAATATTATTTTGACCCCCACGAGCGTGGATGTCGTTTTGATATCAAGGGTCAAGGGGAGGTTGAATTGATTTTCTGATTGTGGTCATTTTGACATTGGACTGCTACTGCATCAACATCCACTTTATAATCAACATTGGCCATTGTTTCAAGGCCACAAAAACATCATTCTCTGTTTGCGGTGTACCAGGTAAGCGCGCTGTCGCGAAAGAGTCCACTGATGGTAACCACCTAGTTGTTGCAGCCAATGTGCGCTGCCTTGAGCTGGTCCTCGAGAATGGACCACCAAGCACGTACATTTTCATGGACAGTGCTGCGGAAGAAGGGAAGGTCAACACAGAATGAGGAGGCTCGACCATTGGACGTGCCGGAGTTGCCAGTGTGGAAGGTAGCGCCGCTAAGTGCGTCATGGAGAGCAGCGGTGAGGGTCTCCGTTGTTGCAGCTTCTTGCTGAAGGCGGGTAATGGTGGTCTTGCTGTTGCTGATGTGGCTTGCGAGAGTGTTCAGGATGGGGAGGAACTGCTGGTAGACCTCAGGAGTGAGGACGGTGGCGAGGTTCTGGAGAGGGTCGGCCATTGTCCATGTAGATTGGAGGGTTGACTCGGTAGGATACGATGGATCTGTTTTGGTAGAATTCGAAGTCGACTAGTCGGAGTTGTGAGCTCTGGAAATGCGGAGGTACTATTAGTTCTGTAACCGATGTGTTGCGAGCGCAATACGCACAGTCGAGAAACCAGTCTCGATGATCCCGCACTTGATCAAGTGAGGTATCAGCCTATTCGAGAACGGGCCTGAGTCTGGTCAGACAACGGAAAGGGCGAGAAAATTCTAAATTAATCAAACAGTAACTAGCTAATTTATACAAGCTACGGTACCGTATCTTTTGGGGTAGAAGGGTTGGGGAAATACCGAGTAAGGTAAGTGTGAATCACACCTAATAATCCCACATAACCCTTCATATTAGAAGGGGCATACCCCCCCCTGTGCCCCTTCTAATATGAAGCGTTTGAAGAAAAGCCAGTGTGCTGCAAAAAATGCTGCACGCAAGGTCCAAATATACTGCAACGGCACTGCAGCATATGAGCCTTTGGACTTAGAGCTCTCAGTTGTTGCTTGTATTAGGTAATCCTGTTGGGTGTGGGAGTTAGAATGGCTCAAAAAGGAAACTTTCAAGAAAATACAAGAAAAATAGAAGAAAAAAATATGAAGAGGCTATAATGTGTCTGACAGTGGAGGCGGGATATCCAAAAAAGGAAATTCAGCAAAAAATATTGTAAAATACAAGAAAAAATACAATAAAAATAAAAATAAAAATAATAACTCCTTCCGTGCAGCATATTCACCTCTGCAACTTGAAGCTTTAAAGAGAGAATGTATTACTTAATCTTGCCAGGGTGGGATACCTAAAAAAAGGAAATCCACTAAAAAATATTGTAAAATACAAGAAAAAATAAAGAAAAAAAAAAACAAAAAACAAAAACCTACTCTTCCCCCTCCACCCAGTGGCCATTGGATGAGACACCCAAGAAGGGAATTCACCAAAAAATATTGTAAAATACAGGAAAAAAAAAACACCACTCTTCTCCCTCTACCCATACTACCATTCTAGTTAGAATAGGTAACATAGTAGGTTTTATTAGAAGGGAGATATAGTGGTTTAAGGCTACTCTCAAGAATTAGCAGCTGATATAAATCATAATTAAATCATATTTCTGCTAGTTGGATTGGAATTGATGGGTCCTGCCATTGCCTTGAAATTGATGGCTGCCTGTATTGGGTGCTATATCTGCCTGACAAATGATGGCTGCCCATATTGAGGTTGCAATTGATGCCTGGTTGCATTAAATACTAAAATCTGTTCAAAAAGCGCTGGCTCTGGGAAAGTATTTTGCATTTTACAGGCCAATGAGGCTGCCAATCACAAAATGCTATAGATGACTCTTGTAGCCCTTGATGAGCTCTACAATTTGGGTATAGAGATCAAAGGTTTGGCTGATGACTTTCCTTTTTGGGACACTAATGCTTTCGTCCCAAAAAGGAAGTTTGCTATATTGGCCCTTCTCTGGCTCATAATTCAACCATTTTGGATGTTCTAACTGGATAGAAATGTTGTTCTAGGTTCTTTGAAGCCAACTAGGATACATTAGAGCCTACTACATTGCAATAATAGGGTGGAAATAGCAAAGTTGATAAATTGTTCCCTGACCATAATATCCTGGAGATACACAAATGAAAATGACTCTGGAGTGCACTACCTTGTTTCTTCAAGCTACAAAGATACCCTCCAGGTGGTTTATTGTATTCCAATGATGAAAAACATCGCAATTTGGTCATACAAAGAAATTTCACTTTGACCCTATTATGTATTCCTCCATGACATGAGATACCCCAAAACACATCCTTTGGGATTAGATGATGTATTCATAGTAGTAAAGTAGGCAATTGACACCCAAGGCACCCTGTACCCAATGTTTCAGGCTGATCTTGTTTTGTATTCTTGTTCACCATATTCAGTATGCCATAGGGTCATGGATGATGTTCTGAAGGTTCTTACTGAGTTCCCTGGGCTATATGACTAGTTTTGGGTCAAAAGACAGGCCAATATATAATCATAAAACTCGAAAATGCTTAATGACACCTTTTGCTTATTTCAAGAATAGGGCATTAAGGAGATCATTTAGTGGGAAATAGATATTTGGAGCAGACAGTGTAAATACCCTATATCATAAGTTATTTCAAGTGTTTTGGTGAAGTTTTGACTGAATTCTGTTTCTGAGGATATGGGTTTGAGTAGAACTTTTGCTCCGTATGCTGGCCATGGTTCAAAATACTATCTGGCCAAAACTTCACCAAAACACCTGTGAAAGCCACGCGAGCTGTCCTCCTCTTGCCCTTGGGAGCTTGGGCTGAGCTCAAGTCTAGCTTGAGGCCAGGTGTCCGTGTCCAAGAATGTTTGATACACCAGATGGACTCACTGTAAGACTCAGACTGGGTTTTTGTGACTCGTTTACGTAGTCACTTTCCCCTTTCACTCGCTACATGGGTCAATACCGGGTTAAATGCGAACGGGGGTATTTTAGCCCAGAAAAACCGGGTTCCTCCTTTAACCCATATAATTGGTCACTTTTACCATGTATTAGCCCACCAGATTTTTAACCCGTTTACTGGGGTAGGTGCCAACTGGGTTACTTCCGGTTATGTTGAGCCGGTACACGGGTTAAAGTCACCTCTCATGTCAGGTCTCACCGAACATCCACTATGGGACCAACACAGTATGAATTTCAACCAAGTATAGGATGAAAAGTAGCTCTCAACCTATTATCGGCTGATCTTAGGTTGATTTGTTTCAACCTATTTTCTAGGTTGACATGCATCCTAAGGGTATCATCCTATCGTTGAGTGATTTCGCGTCGGCTAATATCGCGGAGAATATCAACCTACGTCTGATTTCAACCTATAATAGGTTGACTTTGCATCGAGGAGCATGAATGACTCGAAATAAAGGCCCAGCAAAAGCAAAAGCATTTGTGAGGGACCTACCCCTCCAAATTGTCCTTCTTCCTCTTGAGATTGCCTGTACAACAACGTCGGAATTGAATGACATTCCGCCAAGTCGATTCAAACTCCGATCAATCACACATCAAGATCACATGTGATGGCGTGCTCGATGGTTGATTGATCGTTGTCGTCTCTTCTCTCTTTCCTCCCACCCACTCGCCCGCCGCCGTCTGGCCTGAAGTCTTACTGGAGACCTCCAAGACCTTCAAAACCTTCAAATCATACCTCTCAAAGTCTTCAAGTCATATACATCCAACCCTCTCAAGACACCCGTCTCTCTCGTGCTCCACATTCATCACCTCGGTCAAACGCTGTCAAGTACTAGCAAGGGATGGTATCCTTCAAGCCCTTCCTGCAAACTCCTTCTCCTTGGCCTCTTTCTGATCCTGCTTCCGGACCGTGCCTGCTCCGCAAGTCCTTACCTGTGACATGTTACTCTTCCTTGGTTTCTATGTCTCTTATTTCCGGACCGTGGCTTCCTTGTTCGTACCTGCAACATGCTACTCTTTCGTGTGCATTGACGTCCTATAAATGGTCCGGGGGATAATACCTTAGGTGCGTAGCCATATTTCGCTCTCATATCTTTGCTAATCACTGTTCACCCTGATTTTCTTTGCTCAACACCTTCCGACAACAGAGCTACTTCCGACAGGGCCACCGTAGTTCATAGATAGACCGCATCTCATTGTAGCCTGGTGTGATTCGTGTCCACGGCGTTGTGGGCGTTGGACGTAGGAACAGCCGGTGCACAGTTGAGGGGGCATACAATGAACATACTTTGTTTTATGTACTATGTATATCAATATATCTGCTCCTTTATTTCATCCAAAGCCGTCGTGATGTTCAGCAGCTGCAGTTGATAGGATATGGTCAGATTATACTATGCTAGGTTGATAATCACTCGGGAAGGCCGATGGGATGATAGATTGAAAGTGACGGTTTTAGAGGTGAATTCATCCTAACCTACGACCATCTGGTTTTCAACCTAAGGCCGGTGAAAATCATCCTACGGCCAGCTTTATATCATCCTGCTTCTGGTTGAATAGTAGGTTGAATTTCAACCTTTGTGGCCCTCCTAGAGATCACATCATGGCCGACAATGGCACACTGTCTGACTTAGTAGGGCACAAGTATTGACTGCAAGGAGCCTTATTTGATGTCCACACTTTACCGGCAGAACTTTGTGTCTTCATCACTAAGTCGTTCCAACTCAGCCGGCCCGTCGCGCACGTGCATCACTATGGCGTGATTTGATGTTGATTTGGCAACCATAGGAAAGCGGCTTATGCACCAAAAGGTTAGATCCTGGTGCGGACGGAAAGGGTCAAAAAACGGGCCTTATGTTGGATCCCAATGCGGACGAAATGCGCGAAAAAAAACCTCTATGTTAGATCCGAATTGTGGACGGAGATGGCCGGTCGGACCTGATGTTCGATCCATATGCTGACAGAAACGACGGCCAGACTTGAGATTTTCTGGGGTGCGTAGACGTGAGTTTAAACGAGTTGTCTTTCTTATGAGTCAAACCATGGGAAATTAAGACGATGGCAACTCTTGACCCGGATTCCATGGCCTTGTTCCACAAGATGCGCCAGACCCAGGCAGTTTTGAACGCTGCTGTTCGGGAGTTGGTGCTGCTTATGAAGGAAAATTCAACCCAGGTGGTAGATCCCGTGGACGCTGTACCGGAGGATACTGAGGAGGAGGAGGAAGAGACATAGCACTTTTAGTAGGAACACAGTTTAGAATATAATCTTGTTTACTGCTGACAAAAGTGTCGCTATCAAAGGTCCGATCGCCCATGCTGACGGGAGTGCATCGCCCAGAGGTTAGATCCGTTTTGCGGACGGATTTTGCCCAAATTTGAGGACCCTGTGTCGGATGCGTACAGATTATGTGCGAAAAAAAGTGTACGGAAAGGGCGAAAATCAGGAAATCCGGATCTAACCTCTTGGAGCATAAGCCGCTTTCCTGCAACCATTCTCTTGCTTTCTTCCCCCACCTTTTCGTCTCCTCCGTCCCCCGCAAGCGGCCTCAAGCGTCTTAATCCCTTCCTCAACTGTTACAAGGCTTACTCAAACACCCCTCAAGCCTCCTTCAAGTACTGTCAAGTATCCTAAGCAATGCTCAAGCGCTGTACTGGTTTCAAGCCCCTCAAAGTCTGCTATGGGTTGTGCCTGTTCTGCCGTCTGAGACTCTATTAGTCAACACTTCCTCTGGCGCGCTTCCTCTACTAATCCTTCTCATGGCTCAGATGATCACCAGCTTTTGAGCAAGGCTTCCGAGTGGTTAAGGGCCATGTTACCTCGGCGACATCTCATAGGTGAGTTACCGGCTTCCCACCACCTCAATTTCAGGCTGTCACATGTCCGTAGTGGTCCTTTCACCACCCCTCGAAGAGCTGGAGGGCGTGGCCGGCGCGTACGGCAGCCGCGGGGACGGAGGTGTGGTGGGCAGCGGCGAGGTAGTGTGCTGTTTCACACTTGGGCGGACACGATGTGTATGGATTCATGGGCGGGAGAGTGCTGCGTTGCTTCATGCAGGTATTACATAGTGTATTTATAGTATATCATTTGTATATTCTTTTCTGCTTCATTTTGCGTGTGCATTGGCCCTATCAGCAGTCATCTTCACGCAGTTGTTTTAACCAGGTAATCGAGTTTTATTCACCTGGTATGGAAGAACCCACTAGACGAGTCACAGTAGCCCAGTGGAAGCCTGAGGAAATGGCGCTCCAGACCGAGTTAAAAGGGAAAGAAAAAGGGTCAAAATAACCCGATGGTAACCCATTTCTGGCATGGAAATTTGACCCGTTCAGTGGGTTATTTCGTCTGAACCCGGGTTACTCTCACCCGTCATCTGGGTTATATTGATCCGTTCAGCGGGTTAAAAACCTAGGGAAAAAAACCCAATCCGAGTCTTACAGTGACTGTTCTCCGGAGGTCGCGGATATGTACTCTCAATGCCGGTATACATAGCAAGCAAGCTTTCAGCTAATTTGTGAACCGAGCGCCATTCGAGTCGGACGTCGAGATGCAGCGTAAACGTTTATTCTGTGGAGAAAATTGCGTGACATCTGGGCGCTATGCGTTCATTTTCCCTGTTCACGCGCCACGCGGTGCCACGATGTTCACCCGTCGAAGCATCCCGTTTCGTTGATTTTGTGAGGAGACAGAATGGGAGTTGGACGCTAACCTTTGAATACGTGTGAACTACTGTCTTCACAAGAGTATTCCAAGTCGGCCTTGCGAGACTAACGCTAGCCAGTATCAGGCGTTTCCGCGCCTAATCTAGTCATGGTCGCATGTACTTTTAGGCCTGCCAGCAACGCACGGTGAACCGTCTTCTGGTAGTCGAGAAGAGACGGCTTTGATCGTGTCCGATACCCAAAAACAAATCGTACGCAATGATCGCTGCGTTCAAGCTCCGAGGCTGATCGTTTTTAACTGCCACCGCCACGTCAACTCTACATACTCAGACATCCATGTCCCCTCAGATTCTCGACAACGCACTGGGCGCAGTGGGAAACACGCCCCTCGTCCGCCTTGACAAGATTGCGAAGCAATTGGGGTTGAAATGCAACCTCTGTACGGCGAGGATCGGTCGCGGTGGCTTGATCTAATCTTTTTCACAGTGGCGAAGCTCGAGTTTCTCTCTGTCGGCGGCTCTATCAAGGACAGAATCGCAAAGGCGATGATTGAGGCTGCAGAGAAGGAGGGGAAGCTGATCCCTGGCCAAAGTGTCGTAATCGAGCCGACGTCTGGCAATACGGGTGCGTCGCTTAGATTATTTCGCCACCGCATCGACCGAGACCAACACTGTGCTTCACAGGCATCGGGATGGCTATGGCGTGTGCCATAAAGGTGATATGCGTGTAACCCTTTGCTGAATTTATACTGAATACTATAGACAAGGGTTATCGTTGCATTATAACCCTGCCTAATAAGATGTCCCTGGTGGGTCGAATCTGCTCATCCGGATTCTAGTCGCCGACCGTTCGACAGGAGAAAGAAGCGGCGCTACGTGCTTTGGGCGCGGAAGTAGTCCGCACCCCGACTGAGGCTGCCTGGGACTCCCCTGAGAGCCATATAGGTAGTGCCCAGCTTTCCGCTCTGGAAGTCTCGTGGCTGAATTCCTTAACGATCGCAGGTGTGGCCAAGAAACTTCAGTCTAGAATCCCTGGAGGAATTATTCTGGACCAGTATCGCAACGTATGTGCGCCCCTCGGTTCTCGTCCGCCGCCAGCTAACGATATCCAGGTCAATAACCCGTTAATACACGAGACGTCGACGGGCCCCGAGATCATCGACGCTGTTATCTCTACTCCCTCGACCAAGTCGCAGCCCTCCTCGGGCAAAGTCGATGTGGTGATATGTGGCGCTGGCACTGGAGGTACCATCAGCGGGTTGTCCCGGGCGATGAAGGGAGACAGGGACGACAGACCGAAAACTGTGCACAACCCAGACTGCATCATCGTTGGTGTAGATCCTGTACGTCGTTTCGTGCTTTTGTTTTCGAGCGATGCTGACATTTCACTCAGAAAGGAAGTATCCTCGCGGTGCCCGAATTACTCAATGCCGCAGATGACGGTGCTGTGTACGTAGTGGAGGGCATCGGCTACGACTTTGTCCCCGACGTCCTTTCTCGTGACCTTGTCGATTCGTGGATCAAGACGGACGATGAGGAATCCTTCGCCGCCGTCAGTACATTGATGAGAACCGAAGGACTTTTAGTTGGCGGGAGTAGTGGCAGCGCTCTCAGTGGAGCGGTGAAGTGGTTCAAGACGGAGGCGGGCCAGAAAGTCGCCCAGACGCCAGGCAAGAACGTCGTGCTCATATTCGCCGACGGGTGAGTCGAGCCTCTTTCCGTCTAATATTCTCACTCGTACCACCCAGCATCCGCAATTACATGAGCAAGCCGTGGTTTTTGAGTGTGGCGATGGAAGCGGAGCCTTCTGAGCTCACTGCGACCATCGCTAGCGTCCTGAAGGAGTGAAGGAGATTCGAGGAGCACGGACAATGCTATTTTTCATCAATTTTTCATCCCTAGATGTGTTTTCTGACGCTACATTACATTCTGTCTACACTACAACACAGAATGTAGGACGCAATAAACCATGAGAGCTCCACTCTGTAGAAGCTGCCAGTTCTCCACGTCCCTCTGCGCGTTGATTAGGCTCGCAGAAATCGACGTTTCGGGCCATCACCAAAACCAAGACAGGGTGGGTTAAGTACTGCTCGGGCAGAAATAGGCCATTGTAGGGAATCGAACAAGGACAAAGAGCAAATAATGTATCATTGGGAAAAAAGGACTTTGACATCCAGCTGGCGTGGTCTTCTCTGGGAGACATGGCGTGCACAAGGAAGCAAATCGATTCGTATACCGCCGCTGGTGCTTGCCTGAAAATAACACTGAATCAATAAGACACCACGAGTTCGGCGGAGGGTCCTTGAGAATTCGAGAACAGTTTCCTTGCGTCCTCGATACTCTTTCCTTTCTTCTTCCCCCTTTTCTTTGGGTCCATCGAGGTATTCATACCTAAGTAGTAACATACGTAGATGGGTATCACATTGTTAAATTGTTAAATACACGGTCATAGTTTGGGAGTCACGGATAAATGCAGTACAGAGATTCGCGAGTCGTAGCCACCTTCGTCACTTAGTTACTTCGGTTAAGAATGTGAAAGTTCGTCACTTTGATGGGAATCTGTGAAAGTTCGTCATATTGCCTGGTTTCTGTGAAAGTTCGTCAGTTTAACTCGGCACGTTCTGTCGGAAATTTGTAAAGTGCCTTATAAGAAGCCCACGTGATAAGAACCCCTTATCAGACCGAGATAAGATAAGGCTTCGGCGGATAAGCGGCTTGTAAATCAGGTCAACTTCTTAAAGGTAATCTGCCTTCTCATAATCTTCTTATAGGCTAGTAAGTGTCTGATATATTAGATCAAATTCTTACAAGTCAGCCGCTTTCTTATAATCTTCTTACAGGTTGGTCAGCGCACTCTGCAATGGCGTCAATGGCAGCGTGTCGCCCGACTCATTCAGACTCGATCTGGTAAGCGACGTTTCTGCACAGTTGTCTTTCTGACTCTGTAGCGCAGGGGTGCAGGCACCCCCTCTTTGACTTACAATTATATTAACATCTTTATTAGTCCACAATTTCTGACTCGGATTTGAAGGTGTGCTTGACTTGGATTATCTCTGTACTCCTTGATGATTTTGGCTGCACCCATGTCCTTCAATCTATTCCTAACACTGATTGGATCTCAGCATATCTTCGTGCACATTTGGTACAAGAGGAATTGGTGTGCAAACAGTCATTTTTGCAACATATAATATATACCACTCAGGAGTTGTGTTTGAACCAGACACAAAAGCCGTAATAGCCTGATTCAGACTTTCAAGAGCGTGCAATGCATTGCAGAGTAGAATAGAGTGCACATAAATTTATTGGTGGGGATTTGCAGCAGTTGCAATGGACCATTCCATGTACCACTCATTTTGTTGACATAATTTATGGCCCTGCAATCCTCCATTCCTCACAAAGATGAACACTCAAAATGCTTCGTTTTATTATAAGATATGAACATTATTCGGTGTGGCAGGAAGGTAATCTGACTGTTGACTTGGTGGGCGACCTAACCTGCCACATAGAAGGAACAGACAAACCTATATATTATCAGTTACTTAGTGTAGTGGTTTTGTTGTATTCCTTTATAATTTGTCTATTCGCTCGAGGTCGCAGGTTTGATCCCCAGTCACATATTATATTTCTCTAGGCAGTCAATACAGTACAAGTAAACACCATTGAAAATAGGTAGTGTCGTTAGCGAAATGTGACCACTGAAGTCGAGAAAAGGACTTTCCATAAGAAAAAAACCCTTCACCTAATAAGACCTTTTCCTGCCTTATATTACTGGATCTTATCAGAATCTTATCTGAGAGTCTTTGTTTGTATAAGTGTGCTATCGGCTTCCATTTTCTGATGGCCTCTGATGGCATTATAAGGTCTTGTCAGACAGTTTCAAAATTTCCGACATCAGAAACCCGGAACATCGGCCATCATTGTTCCTTCAGCAAGGCCGGGCGTGTTTTTTTATATAGATCCCTTGCTAACACTAACCACTAACCCTAACCACTAACCACTAACCTCTAACCACTAACCACTAACCCTAACCAACTAACCCAAACCACTAACCACTAACCTCTAACCTCTAACCGAACCTAACCAGCCATTTCGGCAACTGAGGATTCCCATCATTCCGTGATGTGCCGAAGAGTTGCCGCTCGACAAGCCCGGAATACAAACTGACGAACTTTCACAGAAACCAGGCAATATGACGAACTTTCACACATTCCCATCAAAGTCACGAACTTTCACATTCCTAAGCGAAGTAACTAAGTGATGAAGATGGTTTGGACTCGAGATTCGAGATTCGCCGCGGATCAGTGTGAACAGATACTTCAAAAATGTTGATTTCCCTACAGGAAAATGAGTACGGCGATGAGATTGGACAGGAGCGACATACCGATGCCGGGGGAGCCAGTGATGGCTACGCTTCCTTTCGACGATTTCTCATTCGCCGCCTGGAGAAATGGGTTTGGAGGCGGTTGTGCTTCGTCGTCGACTGGCTGGCCTTCCATATGCCGAAGGTCTGTTGGTGGTACAGCAGATCCGCCCTCACCCTCATCCTCGACTTCTTTCGTTTCTGGCACCTCGCCAAGGGTGAGAAAGGCTGAGGATTTCGGGGATTCCATCTTGAAGTCTGAAGTCTTCAATCGTGGGATGTAGCGCTGATTCGCCCACTCCAGCATGATCTCGGTGGTGCCGGGTATATATCGCAGTGGTGTGATCTGCCTCGAACCAATCTTGAATCTTCTGCTTGAGCACAATTTTCAAGGGGGTGCCGGCCCGTGAATCCCGGACCGGGGGCTGGTTGGTTGGTCCGGCCGCCGAGGTCAATTTTTTTTTTCCTCTACTAAAAGTTTTTTGGGCTGTGAAGTGGTCCAGATCGTGTGGGGGCGCTTTAAATCTGCCCTTTATACCTCATGAACTGTTGTAAAACCCTTGGTAGGCTGAATACAACGTTCTGGAGATGGAATTTGGCCGAGATTTCCATATTGAGTCAGATCCTATCAGATGCAAATAACTGACAAATCATAAAGGAAATTGAACCAGACACCGAGATGAATGTTACTGCTGATGTTGAACCTGATTAATATTTTTCCAGCTTTTAACAGAATGATGAAACACGCGAGCTTCAGACCGACACACTGGGAACAATCAACTTGGCTGCTCACATCCATACAGTCTCCACAACCACAAGTTTAGTGAACACAAGACATTAGGGTGTTTCATAATTAAGAATTTGTGTCCAACTTATGCCCCAACTTTGACCCCAACTTTGACTCAACTTGAGCAAAGTTGGGGCACAAGTTGGGAGCTTGTTTGTGAAACACCCCAGCTGTTTTCTTCCTGAAGTTGGAGTCGTCAGGGATCAAATTGATATGATCTACGCTCATTAGCCAAAGTTGGAGCCAAAGTTGGGGCCAAAGTTGGGGTCAAAGTTGGATGTCAAGTCATGCCCTCATGCACAATTTGACATCCAACTTTGAGATCCGACTGATTTTGTGCTCCAACTTTGCGCAAAGTTGGGGTCAAAGTTGGAGCACAAGTTGGGGCTCAAAATCCAATTATGAAACACCCTATTCTACCATAAACACAAGGAGCATGAAGATCTGGGGGACTTCTCTGCAGCTCTAGCTGTGTGTCTCTGTGGGAACTCCATGGCACCAACTGATCTTTCCAATTATCCAAAATGTGCAAAAATGAGTCCTGTGAAATGAAATGGGTAAACTCATATCTCCTTTGTTTATTCTTCATTTAATTTATTTCAGTATTGTCTTTCCTGCTTGAAACTAGGTCATGTTCCAAACAATTGGGTCTGTGAAGCTTGCCCATCCGCTGGAGGCCATAGAACGAAGTGCTGTCAGGGTGTGTGGTATTGCTGTGTTGTAATGGTTTGGTGCTGTAAAAGTCCAGAAAAAAGTCATAGAAGACCTCACATGCTATTTTTCATTGCAGCATGTTGAATTTTAATTTTGGAAACCCATTGTGGAATGTTTTCCGAGCCGTTTCGATGCCTGGAGCGCGAGGTATGTGAATTAATTGCCTTATTTGGACATCACGTGGTATGACGTGGTTGGTTGGTTCCCCCCTCGACCCCGAAGAAAAAAAGTCCGGCCTATGTTCCACGGTTCACAAAGTTTGATCCCCTTGACAATTTTCGTATCCTAAGAACCAAGCATTGCGTGTTGGTAGATCTCGCTCATCAGGGCCAGTCCACAGGAAGACGGGAATGAAGAAGTTGCTTTCAGTGGCCATTCCAATGGACGAGTTTCCAGGTGGGTGGAGGTGGAAAAGATTTGGGTGCTTACATAATGCACATCTTTGAGTCTTCTAGTCACTGTAATGCACATTCTTACTCGCCCGAACAAGGCGAATTGAGCGCAACTTGTATCCCTACGTGGATTTCCTCTTCCTCCTCCTCCACGCGTATATCGCGGACAAGTCCTGCTCTCCGTACCGGAACACCTCAATGGCGATCCGCGTCTCTCGGGGCACGTGTCCGCGACACGTTCAGCTCTAAATAAAATATAAATTGTCAAGCCCAGTCGCAGCCATAATGATAATCCGTGCGGACTTACCACGTCCGCGTGAGTTTCAAGTGCCAAACCTCCTGGACCTTGACATGCTCCCGGATAGAGTGCATAAAGCCGAAATCCACGGGCAACACCTCCGTCGCACCGTGGGTGACGATCACATAGACGATCTCTTTTATTCCTCTATTGGCCAGCCACCGAAACCCTTCATTTTTGTTGTCTAGGCCTACCTGGAACACGAGAACTCTGCCATCGGAGAGTATCATGAAGGAATCAAGGGGATATTGCGCAGGTCCAGGACGGCCCGTAGTATATGTCCGGACTAAAATCAGTCGAATCCCCATCAAAGCGGCACTGTTGGATAAGGTTGTCTACGGGGGATGGCGGCTGTGGATACGATGTGAAGTAAGATGGTGGTCTGAGCTGAAGAAATCCGGCGGCTGGTATTGTAGGATCGAAGCGCAGGATGTTATTTGCCTCAGGGGCGCATTGGTGGAATATGGACACAGGCCAGCCATGAACAGGGCAGCCATACAAGAGCGCGGCGTGGAAGCTCCCCGCAATTGCAAGAAGGTCCCCCGCCAAGGCATTCCCGAGAGGGTGGCGAAGTAGGGAGAACCAAAATTGAGACTTCACCTCCGGGGTAAAATTGTCAAATTCCCGCAGTAATTGGGCTCCAACCCATGGGGTCGGGGGAGAAACAGCCCATTTTCGGAGTGGCGGGATACCGGTTGTGGTTTGAGGGACGATTGTTAGAGCACGATATGATATTTTGCCGTCGACGAACGGGATGGGGTCGCCCGACAGGGATTCGAGAAGGGACTCAGTCCGCATTACGCTGATAGCTCGGTAGACGAGGGATGCATAATCACTGTGTACAGAATTGTAGGCATCCTTGGCGAAACCGCCAAATGTCTTGCAAAACAACACAAGTTGCTCGTCCGTCAAGGACTGGGGACCGGACCGCTGCATCCACCGACTAACAGAGGAGAATGGTCAATGTACATTGAGAAAGGGCAAGGAAAAACACACGCTTTGACAAGCTCGGTCGGTGCCCAGGGTTTGAGCGCAAGAAGAGGTGGGGGAGGCATAGCTTTGGCTATCCAATGTGCTTCGCTCCCTAAGACTTGCACCACAAAGAAAGACGCCCTATAAACGATGTCCGGCACGTTGGAAACACTGCCGTCAACGAGACACCACGTGTGAGGTGGCATATCGTTGAGATTTTTCGTTGTGAGAGGGAGCTGATACTTTCTCCCGTGTCTGTACAGAGCCACGGAGGTGGCACTGATGACGACGACCGTCAGCAGGTCCGCCGCGCATCGGAGTGCAAGGAGATATTTCAGGTAGGTGCTCTTCCCTACAAGAACTGAGTATGGGGAGGAATTAAACAGGAGTGACACACCTATACCAGGGGCGCCAACGATAACTATGCTGCCCCTCAGTGGTCCTTGGTTGTGCGCAGAGAGGAAAGGGTTGTATGGCTCTCCACTGTCATCTTCGACAGAGGGGCCAGAGAGATCCCGAAGTTCGGTATGAGGGACGACCAATCTGTCACCGTTGGAACACACAAATGGGCCGAGGGCAGACGGCGCGAGGACCCAGACTTTGGAGGCTTGTTTCCAGGCAAATCTCGGGGGAGTGTAGGGAACGCCAGTTGAATTCATGGCCACCTCTCGGCTATGGCAATTGCGGTCAATACAGTAAAGTACGCACTAGAGCGATAGGGGGTGTACTTACGTCACGGACAAAGTCGAGTCAAATAAGCGACAACAACGCGTCTGGCCTTCACGTCGTTAATGGGCGCCACTGTCGTCTAGGACAATGTCCAAGCACGCCACCAACACCGTCAAGGCTATCATACATCAGCTCAAGAGCGAAAAAATCACGGAGAGGGCACAGGGTCTCCAAGCCATTCGCGAGCTTTTCAGTCAAGACAATGTCGTCGCAAATTTTCACGTCTCGGGAAATAAAGCCGTGCCCAAGACCTGGCTCATCGTATTCCAGGGTCTCTTTGAGGCTGTCGTGAACGAAAAGGCCGCTTTCCATAAGGCTACCTCCAAAACTAATGCCACGGCTTCCAGCATCGCGACCGCCCGGAGACGCCTGACCGAGGCAGCCAACACCGTCCGCTGGCTCACCGAGCGTACTGTTCAGTATCTGAATAATACCGTCTCCCAGGCTTTGTTCGATCACCTCACGAGGACCATGATGCACAGGCACGAGCTCCTCGAACCCGTCGCACTCGATTATATCAAGGCGCTGCGGTGTCTCTTGGAATGGACACCTCACCTCGATAGGCTCGATGTGAACAAGTGGGTGCAGATAGTCGAGTTGGGCTTCAATGTCGTCTTGGGCGATTCAATAAAGACCCTCTTCAGCAATGACCCCGACCCGACAGAATTACCCACCAGCCCGCGTCCGCCCACCGAAGTCGATGACGACGAGTTCTTCTTGGAGGATGAGAATGACAGCGACGGTGGCTCGTCTGTTGCCTCGCCTTCCAAGAAGCGCCGGCGCAGGGGTGGTACCGCTACGCCCGGTCCATCTTCTGTCCGTCCGTCTAAGAAACTAAAACGGACCCACTACAAGGTGCCCAGCAAGGAGCAGACCGAGCTTGTGCCCATCCTTTCCCTCCTCCTCCGGTCCTCCGCCGCTCCGCTCCTTCTACAAGATGTTTCGTACCTTCCCTCCTCCATCCTCCTCCGCCTTCAAAGATTTCTTGACGTGTATGCCCCAGACGCATCACTATACCACGATTATCTATTGACCGTCCTATCCACCCTCTCCCATCTATCCCTCAACCGCAAAGACAGCGTCACGCGCTTTGCGCAGGGCAGCTGGGATTCCCTCGTGGGGCTATGGGGAACGAAGAACAAGGGCATGAAAGAGTGCCTCGTCTCCGTCCTCCGCATTCTCTTCCCCTTCCTCACCACCGGCTACGACATGTCACAACCGACTTCGTATGACTGGTCCGAAGGAATCGCTCATCTATGGCACTTATTAGATGGCGAGGCGGAGAGGCGGTGGGGCGTAGATGGGCTGTCACTTGATTGCCTCCGATTGGAAGTCGTCGATCCAGGGGAGGGGATTAGCTGCGCCTTCGTTGCGCAGACATTCCGCGCCGGATGCAATTTTGATGCCGTCCAAGCACTAGCATGGGCGATTCTGGAATTGCAAGCAGATTGTGCTGAGAAGGTGCGCCCACTCCGCAGATGAATGGCCACCGCCTCTGATGCCTTTCCTAGTTGTTTGAACATTCCGAGAGTACTCATTCGACCCCTGCGACTCAGATTCGGAATGGAAATAAACGGACTCCAGGCGACAGCCCCATCATCTCCCTTCTTGACTCAATGCGGCAGCAGACGCAACCCCATGTTCGTGCATACCATCTCCAGACACTTTTGTTTTTCATTGACCGGCATTGGCCGGTCCTGCACGACACGCTCCAACAGACGGTGTTTTCAGCCCTCATCCAGTTCTTTTCCGACACTCCGCTCGTGCAGTCATGGACATTTATGTGCTTTGCGGCCGTTGCGCATTCGGATATCCTCTCTAGACACGATGCACCCGTAGCGCGGGATTGGGATACCATTTGGACGCATGCGATCCGGCGTACTAATGTACCCAATGTCTCCCGTGCCGCATGCCAAGCGGCATACGTCCTGCTCCTATACTCCCACTCCCATTCGCAGTCTTCCTCCCGGCTCTCTCTCACGCCGCAACGGCTTCTGATGGAGATCGAGTCGTTAGCCAAAGACCTCGATGTCCAGGGGCCGCCATTTCCATACGATTCCGTCTGCGTATTCTTGTCGCAGGCGTTGAGGGTTGCCAGCCAGGATGTGCGGCTGTATCGTATGCAGTTCGAGGAGAAAGCTTTGAGTTGGATCGTGGACTGCTGGAGCGTTCGGGACGCTGGAAACCTGCCTCTGCACATGGTCAAAGATATGATGGCACTTCTAGAGACGATATGCGGGTTGTCCAAGAGGAGCGACTTGTTCTGCAGAGTTCTTCTGCCAGAGTGCCTTATCGTCGAGACGTTGGTCGATCAGGGGAAGACCAAGGTTATCCGAGATTATCTCCTTAGCGCGACATTGCCAGAGTTTCGCAGAGTCGACCGACCTTCGTCCAAGGCGCTCGAGCCCCCTCTCACCGCGGACGATGCCCGTATCAGCGACGATCAAACGGAGGAAACCCCCCGGGAGCGAAAGCTTTCGACTTTCTTGATGAAATCGTTGGAGACATTGGCGTCAGACTTAGAGCTTCTCAAAAGTTCCGGTATACATCCGACCGCAGAGAACGCCCGTAAATCTTTGGACTGGGTAGTCACAGCACTCGCCTTTGAGTCTCTCCTCGGCCTAAACGGGACTCGTCCCAATCGGCGCGTCATTCAGGCCGCATGTAAAGTAATGTTATTGGTGGCGCCCCTTCTCAAGGATTCGAAGTGGACAGATGCCGAGAAGGCGTTGGTTCTCCTCGCTTTCGAACCCCTCACCTCCGCTGGGGAGACGGAAGACGATGATGTCTTCTCAGTGGCCTTGATCCCTCCAGATGTGGGGTCTGGCATCAAGGCGGAGACACTCCAATCTCTGACATCCCACCAAGGCCGGAAGGAGCAGATGGCCGCCCGCAGAGTCGATTTGCAACGGCTGATTTGCAAGAGCACCGACGTTAGTCCCTCGTTCACGTCCCTCAGTTATGTCTTACTGACGGTTAAGCAGGTCCAGGACGGATTCGAGGCTGTTACCAAGACTTTGCGTGATGTTCTTCGGATACTAGTCGGTGGGAGTGGTTCCGATGATGCACATACCCACGTCATGGATGTGGATTTTGAGAGTAGCCCGAGGAAGCATGCCACTGAAACCAGGAAGCAGACAGCGGCGACGACTGCTGTTCGCTGCATCGCTGAGGTCTCTGTAGCGTTCCTCGCCGTCATCCCCATCCTCCGATCGGTGTCCGGCGAGCCGACGAATGACAAGGAGTTGACAGAGCTCGTACACGATGCGGTCGAGACTCCGAACGAGACGTCCCTCCTCATCTTCCGAATATTTCTGCGCCACGTGCACCAGAAGACACTCGCCCTCAGTAAACCCAATTTCGATCTGTTCCTGGACCATCTGGCGGAAATTTTCCTTCCGGGGTACTACTATGCGAGGAGCGAGATAGGCCAGATGGTGGCAGTCCACTTTTTGGACTCTACTTTGCATATTTGGAGTGCGGCAGATGGCGAGCGGGCGGAGAAGGCTCGATTTATCTGCGGGTGGCTTTCGTCTGCGCTCAGGGCAGGGCAGGAGTCGAGGACGCATATCAGGTCGTGGAAAATACGAGACGCCCTCGCCAGATTCTATGACAGGTACCTCAGGCTCGATCCTAGCCAAGCTGCGTGGTACAAGGCGGATGAAGACGAAATCGAGCAGGCAGACGGTTTGCCGGCCAAGGTACTCCCGGCGATGAACAGGGATGACGACATTCGAGTTCGGTTCCGCGCCGCGGTCTTGAACGCCCACCTCTTCGCCGTAGGGCGGGCCATTGGCAGCGATGCGAATGTCGTTTATCGTCCCATCTTTGAGTCCTATCCTCGGGACCTTGCCAAGTGCGTATATGAATATCTTGTGAATATTTTCTGATTCGAGGCCCAGTTATGAGAACATGCTAACGCGCCTTCTCTCCCTCGGCAACATGATGATCGTCAGTTCAGCCGTGAGACGGGGAGCGTACTGGCACTTGTTAGAAGGTTCTCTACATACCAGCCTATATTCACTGCACACGGAGGCGATCCTCGGCGGCGTTTCCAAAAGGTTGGGCTTACCCACGTTTGCCGTCCTGTTCGAGGCGTATGCGTCCCAACTTGCGTATACAATCAAGAAACAACAGGCCGATTTCCTTCGATTTCCGCCTCGTCTCCTCGGATACAACGATCGCAAAGAATGTGCAGAAGCAAATTTTTTGGCATTCACGCCCACAAATCTTGTCGCCCAGGCAGAACATCAGGGTACGCATGTGGGGCGTAAACTCTTCGAGGGACACTGCAAGGTGATACAGAAGCCAGTGGACGAGGGTATTCGGGATTGTTTCGCGGATATCGTAGGCTACCAAATTCTCCAGACCCTTCTAAGTCTGGAGGTCGGACAAGTGATGCCAACGGATGAGCTGCAGACTCTTCTGCTGGAGAAGACTATGACCGAAGACGATCCTGCGGCCTTCCACACGGCCCTTCGCGACAACGTCGATGGAGTCGTTACTTGGATAGTGCGAACCCTCGGAGATCAAGACTTTACGTCGGAGGGTCCCATCGTTGGCGCACTTGAAGCTGTTGATCCCAGTGGAAAACCCGCCGACGTATTTCGGGCGTTGGTCCGTCACCGTAGTCCGGAGGACTTTGAAACCCATGCCCCCAATGTGCCGTCTTTTCCGTCGCCAACTGTCCTCCAGGCCTTGTCCTGGTTCGATTCATTCGTGTCTGACACGAGTGTCAAAGCCACGGCTTACCATGTCACACATGAGCTCTTCGCTGAGATTCAACGATCTCCCTTGGTCAACGAACAGCTTCGTCTGATCAACGCTCTCTGCCTGTGGATCGCTTTCCGCCACGACAGCTTCCAAGAACCTACTCTTCTGCATGCCCTCATTCGCGGCGCAACGTCATTGATGGCACAATCAGATCTTGCACGAGCCGCCCAATCCATATTGGAGTGGGTCTTTGACTGTTATCGTACCACACGAGCAGAGAATCCTCGATTCCCCGATGTCCTCATTCGCATCTGCTGCTTCGCCAATGATTACGCCCGCAGACCACCCGCTTCTCCGTTGTACGCTTTGGGCAAAGATCTCTGCGCGTGGATTGACGGACAAGTTTTGATTCTGTCCACAGTCAAATCGAAGCCGCTGAAAGCTTCCCTCATACGCGCCCTGTCGGCTTGGCCCCATACGCCGTCTGCCCAGTTGACCGAGCTCTTTCGTTCCATCACCTCCGCGAATCTTTCGACCGTGTTGAGCGACCCTACGATCGTATCCAATAAATTCCGCCTAGTGCGCCAATTACGAGATCACGCGGGCGCGGAGGAGCAGGATACAGCACAGTTTGCGGCAACAGATTTCTGGCGTTTGCGAGAGTGCATCCCGTCCTCAGAGCAGCTGCATGACGAGGACATTGACGCCTTTGCGGGTCTTTTAGTCATCCATCAAGGCCGCATCAGTAGTTTTGGTAGCGAGCAGTCCTCAATCCGCGGTAAACAGCGTCGGGACGCCTCATCGGGAATATCCCCACAAAATTGGATCGTACATGTCCTGCTGACGATGCTCGAAGCAAGCGAACCGTCCCAGGTCCATGTCGCCTATCAGACTCTCCGATCCATTATGTCCGTGTCTGGTCCGAATGTCTTGTCCCAGCTTCCCCACGAGTACCAGGATGAGCTTGAGTACCTCCAGACCTATAAACGCACACCAAAATCTAGACCGGCTCGCAGTCTCGAGGAGCTTCTGACAGATCCGTACCTCGAAAACATTGGGGATTTCCCGCGATGGGTCGGCATGATAGCGACTTTGCTGAGTGACATCCTCTCCGTTGCCGAACCATTTTACGCCCAATTGACTCTCATCCTGCAATCCGACGCCACCTTCACGGAGCAGACGTTGCCGGTTTTGGTGCACTCTATCTTGGAAAGTGAACGGTGCCATGTTGAGAGTCAAACCAAACAACCCCTCTCCAGCCTCCTATGCAGAAGAACACTTTCTGATTACTTCACCACCGTGCTGAAGTCCGGCCAGGCCAGCATCCCTTGTGTACGCTCCATTGTCGATATTGTTCTTCATTTGCGGCATTTCATACCGCAAGTCGAAAAGGATCTCGCGAAATCCAACCCCAAGAAAGCTGATGCGTTGGCATACGACAAGTGGCTCGCCATTGATTATACGTTGCTGTCTCGTAATTCCATCGCATGCGGCGCATACACCACATCTCTCCTTTTCTTGGAACTTGCGGCGGAGTATTCTAACGGTGCTGCCGCAGACGATCGCACCGTTGAGCAAATTCTGTACGAGATATACAGCCACATCGACGAGCCGGATGGATTTTACGGTATCAAAACCCAGGACCTCCACCAATTTCTCATCAAACGTTTCCACCATGAAAAGCAGTGGGAAAAGGCGTTCCGATTCCACAGTGCTTCTTTGGAGGCGGGGAGTACCGACACGGCGGAGGCAGACGGACTGTTACAATCCTTCCACTCCTTTGGATTCAATCACCTTGCCATCGACACCTTGCAGAGCTCCTCGTTCGGCACGGGCACGACGTTTAATTCCCCAGGCATGAATTATCGCCTTGGCTGGCGAACCGAGACCTGGGATCTTCCTGAACGCAAGGGCGAAGGGAGCCCTGGGGCCTCGCTTTATAACGCTCTACGCGCGGTCTACCGGGAACGCAACTCCCGTGTGATTCAGTCCGTTGTTCGTGCTTCGATCTCTGAGGAGATGGGACGGCTCCGGGTGCTTGGTTCTGAGAACTTAGCAGAGATTCGTGACGCTGCTCAGAATCTCATGTGTCTCAACCAGGTTTCACAGTGGTTCCAACCCAGTAACCAAGCACTTCTCACCTCCCGCCAAGTCGACATGTCCCAGTGGTCAAAATTCATCGAGCTTGGAAAGGGGTTTGAGTGGGTTTTCATACTACATTCATTATATTCTTCTTCTGACCACTTCCTAGATTTTCGGACTTCGAGAACGTGATGGCGACGCGCATCTCGCTTGTTCGCTCTGTCAGACGGAAGGAGGAGCGTCAACAAATCGGAACGCTGATCTCGCCATTTTCCCAATGCCTGCTCGACGTTGAGAAACAGTGCCTCATTAAGCTGGCACAGGCTGCGAGGGACGCGCAGCAGATTCAGATTGCTCTCAATTCAGTGATTCGGGCTCAAACCTTGGAGCGACAGTCGCCATCGCTTGAGGTGTCGGAGGAATTCGCCAGCGTTTTGCGACTCCACAAGGAGGAGAAAGTCGCTGTGCAGTTTCTGAAGGAGCTCGACCTTACACATCTCCCGCCACAGGAAACAGCTGTTATCCTTGCTCGCCTGGTAAGCCTTGAATATACTTACTGCTTATCATGACTTACGCGACCTACATTAGGGTACCTGGATGGCTGAAGCGTGTCTGGAGAATCCTACAGAAATTGCAATTCGTTACTTCGAACCAGCGACCTCATACGTCAACACGTACCGAACCAAACATCCCACCCGTTTAACAGCTTCGCATGCGACAGTCTATCACCAATACGCCATTTTTGCAGAACGCCAATATAAAGCCATCAAAAACTCACCGGACGCCATCAGGTGGAGGGTTTATGTCGACCGCAAGACCCAAGAAATCAAGCTGCGACAAACCCAGGGCGGTTCGAGCAAAAAGGTTCTCAAGGACGCTGAGACACTTCTCAAGGGCGACCAAGAATTATTCCAGAAGCACAATCACGCTCGTGAGACCTTCCTTGCCCATGCCATCGAGATGTATTCCCGCGCCCTTGAGGCGTCTGATGTCTTTGATGGTGATGGTGCGATTCGCCTGTGCTCGTTGTGGTTCGAAAATTTCGACCAGTCAGAATTCGGTTTCCAAGAAAATGTCAGATTCGCGTTGGACCGGATTCCATCGCGCAAGCTTGTGTTCCTGGCTGTAGGTGACCTCATTCGTCATCCCGTACAATGCTAATTGTTATAGCATCAACTGTCTGCGAGGCTTTCTAAGACCGCCGAGCCGGCGAAAAACCAGGAGAACCTCGAGCGCGTTGTCCTCCGTATGTGTCTCGAACATCCGTTCCACAGCGTGTATCAAGTGTACTCTTTGCTGCCCTATGCGCAACAAAAGCCTTCGCAAGATAGACGGCAATCTGGCCGGCACAGTTCTCCGGGCACCCAGTCCACTGCGCGAAGCGAGGCGGCGTCGGCAATATTCGATCGTTTGCGTGCGGATCCCAAGAGCCAGGGTCGCATGAAAGAGATTGAAATGGTGGCCAGTGCGTGCCTCCAGTGGGCGAAATTCCCGATCGTCAAAACTGCACTGGACACCAAGGGCGTGCGGGGGATCCCGAACTCGTTGCATATTCGCAAGCTCGCGGGTGTCAACGTGCCAGTTCTAACGTACCACACGCCGCTCGACCCGAGCACCAACTACGAGCATTGCGTCTTCATTGACAAGTACGAAACAACCTTCGAGACCGCCGGCGGAGTCAACCTGCCGAAGATCACCAAGTGCGTCGGCACGGATGGCGCGAGGTACAAGCAGTTGGTAAGAGTGCTGTCTGTCCCTCGCTGGTCTCGACTCACTTGCGTTCCAGTTCAAAGGAGAAGGGAACGACGACTTGCGACAAGACGCCGTCATGGAACAAGTGTTTGAGCTCGTCAATACCGTACTACGCAGCGACAGGGAGACCAATCGACGCTCGCTGAACGTCCGGGGCTACAAAATTATCCCGCTCGGCGCACAGGCAGGCGTTCTAGAGTTTGTCGCGAACACGACACCTATGCAGGGCTGGATCGGGCCAGCACATGCTAGGTTCGACAAAGTTTTTTTTTTCTAGCTCAGAAATAGGTTACCGAATGTTTGCAGATACGGCAAGAATGATTGGACTAGCCAACATGCATCCGACCGCATCAAAAAGGCGTGGGAGGAGTATCACTCAGAGCCAGAGAAACAACTCGTGCGGTACCAGGAAGTCAAGAAACATTTCCACCCGGTGATGCGCCACTTTTTTACGGAAAAGCACAAGACGCCGATGGCGTGGTTCGCCATGCGGCTGAACTACACCCGTAGCGTCGCAACGACTTCGATCGTCGGGCACGTCCTGGGCCTCGGCGACCGGCACGGGAATAACATTCTCCTCGACACGGAGACGGGCGAGATGGTGCACATCGACCTTGGGATCGCGTTCGACCAGGGGAAGCTGCTGAACGTGCCAGAACAGGTGCCGTTCCGGATGACGTCGGATGTCATCGATGGGATGGGCTCGGCAGGGACGCAAGGCGTGTTCCAGCGGTGCGCGGAGGAGACGCTCCGCGTGCTGCGGGAGGGCTCGGAGGTGATCATGACCGTGCTCGAGGTTTTCAAGCACGACCCGCTGCACTCGTGGACCGCGAGCGAGATCAAGCTGCAACGCGTGCAGAAGGACGCCGACGGCGCAGCGGCGGGGATGAAGACAGGTCTCGCTGGCATCGGTATCGACATGGCGAGCGGAACTGCAGATGAGGCAGCGGACCGCGCTTTGACCGGTGTTGCGCGTAAGCTCGACAAAACCCTCAGCGTCGAGTACACGGTCAACGAGCTGCTCGCGGAAGCGACCGATCCGATGCGGCTCGCGACAATATGGTATGGTGAGTACCTGTTTTTCTTCTCCTTTGCCAGTACTAACGGTCCTCAGGCTGGGGCGCGATCTATTAACTTCATAACTTAATCTGTAAATGTATCGCAACGACTGAATTCTCTGCGAAGGCATACTGTATCTACTAGTTCACACTTACCATACATTCCTCGTTGCAGAAATCAAACGCACTTCTCCACCAACGAAAATTCTTCATTCGCAAGGTAAATCAGGATCCCGAAGGCCCCTAGACTCGTTACTCTGCCGTCGTTAGGTGACGAGTCTAGAAGGCCCCTATGTCGAGACTCAGCCGGCCATCACCGAAGTCATTCAACCTCGACTCTTCTCTTCTTGCACTCAACTTGACAGTCTTGCACAATCTAGCGGAGCACCAGTCCTTCGCCAGTACTGCTATTCGTCTTTGCTCTTCCCTCGCATCCTCCGGTCGAATTTCATGGCCCATTAACGACATATATGAACACGGCGCGGCCCGCGCGCGGGCACCGTGCGGGTGCCTTGAACGGCCTTTTACTACTTCCGTGGATGTCGGCCGAGGCCGGTTGTCTCTTGGTTTACCCGACCTCAGACGTCTCCTAGGCTCTGTGCTTGCCATTATTCTATATGACCGACTCTTGTTTTTTCTTCGAAATGGTTCCAGATTTTCAGGTGCTTATTCCTTAACGTGGGTCCGGTGGTGTACGTTGCACATCCGTGACATGTGGTGTAGAGAGAGAGATACGTTGTGGCGGTGGGCTCGGCCCACACCGGTGGCGATGAGGGCGCGTTAGGCCGTGTTTGGGGTAGCTTAGATCATCATCCTGTCTTCGAGCGAGAGCTTTATCCATCGCTTTGGCCTAGCAGCCTCGGAGGGACCCCCAGCGACACGGCGGCCCACTCCAACGTATTACGGAAGGACTGTTCGATTCGGAGCCGGGCTTTCTTTGTCAGTGGGTCTTTTTTTTCCTATCTTGAGACATTCTGTTCATTCGCAATCTCGCCGGTCCATGTCCAATCCATGTCGTTCCTTCCCGCGATTTTCACTCGCTTCCTCGCTTTGTTCTTCCTGAATGAAACATCCACCAGGGCGACTGAAATTTCTTTTCAAGAAGATAGAATTGAATGCCGATGAATGAAACTTGCAGAACGAAAAGAAGCAGCCGATAACAAGAGCTTTTTCGGTAGGTCTGAGGTTGGTCTGAGGAATCATTTTTTAAAAGTCAAACGAATAACGACGGTGAACAAAAACTGAGATTGCCATCGAGTTGAATATGCGACGTCCTTCTGTTCGTCGACGTTCCGCGTAAAACAAATTTGTGTGCGGAAGTACAAGCCCCCACATGAGACGGTGAATTCAACAGAAACTGAGACTACCCGAACAAGGTTTCCTGGTACAGTGTGGGTGCACGGATACACAGATGTTGAGCTTGTCGAGACCCTCCGCACTCGGTGCATTTCCGGTCCATGGCATGCACATTATATTTTCATCGCAACTTTTTCCTCTAGCTCAGCTTCAACTTGAAGACCCCAAAGAGCGACACCGCACCCCACGAATGCAACGCATACATTGACTCTAGATAAAAACAACCGGCCGCATACAGCACAAGGTTTTTCTTGCCCTCGCCCCGTTTCCCGAGTTCCGAGTTCAATTCCTCCTCCCCAAAGCCCAAACCCAAAAGGCCGCGAACCCGCGCCGCATCTAATAAGTCGTGAGTATCGTAGAGTGTTCTGTTCTTCTTCTTCTTCTTCTTCTTCTTCTTCCTTCCTTTCTTTCTTTCGTGCGTGCGTGGGTGGATGGTGATACAAGCGGTAGCGGTGTACAGGTGGGATGGCGGCGGGCGGGGATACGGGCTCGAGGGCGGCGCGGCGCAGACAGGAATATGCGAGGAACCGAGGACAGGGCGGGGATGCAAGTGGGGAGAGTACAGGTACTAACGGACAGTAAAAATGAAAGTGATGGAAGTGAAATGGATGAGAAATAAGAAAGAGATGAGATGGTGGTATGAGATGGGCGAGGACAGCTATTAAATACGCAAACGCAGAAAACGACAGGACGCGGCCTACGCCACCCTCTTGCACTCCCGCACGCTCGGCCCGCTATTTGGGCGCCTTGGCAATCTCGCGCGCGGCCTTGATGAGCGGCGCGAGCGTCCTTAGCGGCTCGCTGAGCGCGAAGAACGGGTGCGCGAGCAGCTGCGTCGCGTTTGGGCGCTTCTCCGCGTCGACCTCGAGCGTCTTGGCGAGGTAGTCGCTGAACACGGCACTCAGGCTCTCCGGGTTCGCGATCGTCGGCGTGCCGTTCGTCGCGATCAGGTACAGTGCTTTGAGCGGGTTCTGGTTCAGGTACGGCGGCTCGCCCTCGATCATTTCTGTGGGGGGTCAGTCTGAGCCCGGTGGGAAGGGGCGCGACGCACCGATAGCCATGATACCGAGGGACCAGATGTCAACCTTGGGGCCGTACTCTTTACGCGTGACGACCTCGGGCGCCATCCAGTACGGCGTGCCGACCATGGTCGTACGCTTGGCGTGCGCGGGGTCCGAGATCTGCGCGCAGAATCCAAAGTCGGCTGGGAATCGTTAGCATGCATTTAATTCGCGGAAAGAAAGACGGCGCACTGAGTTTGATATCCCCAATCAGCGAAAGCAGCACATTGTCACTCTTGATGTCGCGGTGAATGACACCGTGGCGGTGGAGGTGCTGCAGGCCCTGCGCGGTCTCGCGGGAGACAGCGGCGATCTGGCCCTCGGTCATCAGATTCGCGGTGACGACGTCGGTCAGCGACCCGCCCTCCATGTACTCCATGACGACCCACAGATCGTTCTTGTGGAGGAACGAGTCGATGTAGTTGACGATGTTCGGGTGGCGCGACGACCGCATGACGAGAATCTCGTTGATAATCAAGTCCTTCTTGGGCTGCTTTTCGAGGTCCATCTGCTTGATCGCGACGGAGAGGTTCGTGCCGACTTGGTACGCGGTGTACACACCGCCGGACGCACCCTGGCCGATCTTGACGAGTGAGCGGTAGAGGCGCGTCGGGTCAGCGTCGGTGCAGATCTGCTGCAACCGACGAACGATATCTCCGTCTTTGTCCTTGTCCGCGGGCTTCTTCTCGCGGCGGCGGGGGGTCGCACCGGTTGCCCCGGCCTTTGCGAGCGATGCGGCGGCGGCACTGGGTGGTGCAGGTGCGCGCGGAGCCGGTGTGCGCAACGGGAGGTCGCTCGAGGACGAGCCCGGAGACGGCTTGGGTGTCCCCGAAGATTGCGCGGGGGGTTTGGGCTGCGGTTGCCGGTCGCGGGTGGTGTTTGAGCGCTCGACAGGCTTGGACGCGGGTGGCTTTGTCGGGGTGCGCTGCGACGTCGACCGGTCGAGTGTAGGAGAAACTGCAGACGGCGGAGTCGGTGCCGGACGATACGAGGTCGGCGCGGGAGACGAGAAGGCGGACTGGGTTTTTTTCGGTGGCTGGGGCGGTGAGCGCGGGTTTTGGAAACCACTGGCACCGACTGCAGGGTCATCCGGGAGCTCAAAGGCACCCATCGCCCCGAGCTTATCCCATCCTTCCGCCTGGCCCTCCTGGTAGAACTTGACAATCTCCATGACCGCCTGCGGGTTCTTCTCCTGCTGCTCGCGCGAGATGCCGCTCTCCTGGAGCAGCTGCTGCCACTCCTTCGGCAGACCCGTGAACTCGCCTGTGGACGAGTTGAAGCCGACATGGGTGAGGTGGACTGGGTCGTAGGGGGTGCTGATCTCGGGGCGCTTTGTTGTGTTAAAGATGAAGCCCAAGACTGATTTTTTACCCTTGGACGAGGCTGTCCCGCTGCGGGAGCGCAGAGTGGGCTGTGGATAGTCTGCATTCGGTGGTGGAGGCAACTGTTCCTGCGGATCGGCGTAGAATTGGGTGTCGTGGTTTTGAATGACTGGGGTCGACAGGCGGCGCACTGCGGGCTCTGTGTGAGCGGGAAAGATGTCGTTTAAAGTTGCAGTATTCGCGCGGGAGGGACGAGGAGGGGGTGAAGAAGTAGCCATCGGCTGGCTGGCGAAAGGATCGGGAAGAGAAAGCTTTCTCGCTCGTGGATTCTGTTTCTGAAGGAGAGAATTGCGAGCCTTGTTGGGGGGAGGTGGTGGTGGACTACGCTGAGGAACAAACGCAGATTTCGACTGTGCGGTTGCGAGCAGGGCGTTGTACTCCTGGATCGATTCTCGCGATGGACGCTGGTAGTACTCGCTAGACGTAGACATAACCATTTACAATCATCATCAGATCTTACTCGTCCTGCTTTCGGACCATACAGGTACTGTGCTCTACCACAGCAAGGATGCCATAACAGATTTGTATCCGTTCCCCTTTATTGCAACAGTGATCCCTCCACGTATAACCATCTTCCGTCTTTTCACCCTCGACAGGACATCTAGAACTGCGGCATCATGAATGGCTCTATCATGGTCTCGTGGCGTCGGAAGCTTTTCATTTATTTTCCGTGGTGGCCTCTAGACGAGCTACACCTGTGCCTCGCTACTGGACAAAACGCGGGGAGAATGCGGAGAGACCCTGTTTGATTCTCTGTTCGATGCCTTGGTTTCATTTTTGTTCTGTGTTCTTGCTCGTGATTATTTCGCTCACGATCACTGGTCGAATTACGCTCTCCTCCACCTCCACCGAAGAACGGACACCCCGGCCGCCGTACATCCAGCAACGGAAGATGTTCCTTTCTGGAATCTAGTGGTCACATCGAGCAAGCAGAAGAAAAAATGGGAAAAGAGGCCAATTAAAATAATTGATATACCCGAACCCAACCCAAATCGGTCTTGCTCGAAATCTGGGAGAGTTGGTATAGGTTGTGGAGATGATGGTCGACGTAAGTAGTGCCGATTGGAGATCTGGAGTACCCGAGCTCGAGGAGGAGATATGCAGGACGACGCAACTCGGTCCGGTGGCTGCACAATGCCAGTGTTCGGCTATCTCGGGGGGCGACGAAACAACGGGGAGTTGGCCGAACAGATTGTCGACAAGATGCAAGTTTGGCGTCGGAGCTCCGCAACAGCCCGGCGAATCCTTTTTTTTTTTTTCTTTTTACTCGACCCCACCGCGAATCCGAGTTGTCTATCTGATGTCGCCCAAGGCCAATCCAGAGTGGACTGCGAGCATGGAGATGCAAAGGCTGAGAAAGGACTTGTCTCAAGTACATAGAATGAAACGATCGCACTGATGCCATTAACAGTGATAGCCGAGCGAAGGATAGGGGCTCCCAGGATTAGCCCTCATAAATTTAAGCAAATCGAGTGTGGAATTGGTGCGAGGCCTCGAATTCACCATATAGCGATGTTCAGGATGTGTGTCGAATCTCAAGCCGCTTGATTTTCGAGCAAGAACCTCCGTACGGTTCAAACTTCCGAGCAGCGACGACTATTGGCTCTCCAACAACTTACTTGCGAGTGTTTAACTGGGGATTAGTGCGGTATCTTCGTCATTGCTGCCGGCCCGCTTTCGGGAAATTTCATCACGTGTGTGGTTGAATTTTTGTGTTGAATTTTTCACCTTGGTTGTTAACTTGATACCAGTCATTGGAGCTTGCATTCTAAAACAATAGATGTCCCGAAACCAGATATCTGACTTTCACAAGTTGAACGAGATATAACCCGAATATAACCTATAATTTATGCGTCCACCGCTACGCATTGAGAGAAATACAAGCTGTTCATCATACAAATCGTGTTGGAAATGCAACAGGTGGGTCCGGTAAAGCCTTCTCCGCCACACTGTGCGTACTCCGCCGCGCACTAACACCCGGTTAGTCGATGAATATACCACAGTGAGAGAAAGTAACTGACGGGACCTTCGGGGTCGGTGATGACCCCAACGATAATGGACCCGTTCCCGGCGAATCCTTCTGTGGCGACGATTTGGTAGTTGAACTCGCCCAGGTCCATTCCGAGGGACGCCCAAGCTTCGAAGTGAGTTCCTACTGTGA
Organism: Mycena maculata; assembly: GCA_029448575.1. Taxonomy (NCBI): domain Eukaryota; kingdom Fungi; phylum Basidiomycota; class Agaricomycetes; order Agaricales; family Mycenaceae; genus Mycena; species Mycena maculata. The sequence goes on along the minus strand of JARJLG010000035.1, from coordinate 224,886 downwards.
CAGTCCCAGTGATCGGTGGTGACTGGCGAATGCTCCAATACTGATTGAACGTGGCGACACCTAAGATCGACGCCGCGTTCACGATTTGAGTCTCATAGATATTGTACAGCGATCCATCAGAGGTGACGTTGCCTTTCAACGTGAGGCCGACGGTAGGGTCATTAGTGCCGTAGTTCTGTTCGGGAATCCGGTACTCGACGAGGGGGTCGGTGGTCCAACCATAGAGAGAGGCGTAGCTGCTACCCTCTGCATTAAAAGTTTCGAACCTGACGGACCTGTACACACCAACATTTGGTCAGCACATTCCAGTGTCAGGATTGCGACGGAGTCCATCTCACTGAGCAGATCCGGGGTTCCAGCCCTTCCCGCCAATAAAATAGCCGCTGTTCTCGGTCCACTGGATGGTGTAATCCCCGTCGTCGCTATTCGTGTAGATGACGGCGTCACCGTCGTCAACCGAGAAGGTGTAGTAGTAGCCAAAGTTGGTGCCAGTGCTGTTTGATGGTCCTGAGCGAGCGATGTTTTTGGCAGACCCTGCCGCAACTGCTGTCGCTGCAAGGAGGACAAAGAGAGAACTGAAGAAGACCATTTCCAACTGTTTCTCACCTCAACGCCAACGGAGAATCCCCTTGCCTTTATCTGTCCATCGTGGCCGTTCTTATGGGTAAATCTCGGTCTTCACCTATGCTCACTTGGCATGGTAATGAGATGCCGACTCCGTCCTGTGCAGTAGCCCATGTGCCGGCCCCGCCCTGACTGGATTTCGAGGCAGAGAACCCACCTGAATCGAAATGGAATGGTTACTCATGCCGCACCGTGGTAGGCCGGTCTGCGGAGACACATGCCAAGGCAGTTGACTTGAAAAAGACCGTTGCTTTTATGTTGGAAATGGAAATAAAACACACAGGTGTGGTCAGAGCGCCAGCCGACGAGCCAAACGAACGGCGAAATCAGGAGTGAGAAGTGAGCTACGGCAAAGGTTGCATCAAAAGAAAAGCAGAGATATTCTCAGTGAAAAATCTGGCCGTAGTCCGGCCAAATGGACGGACTGCCGATGTTTTTGCGTTGAGTTGTGGAGGAATACGCGGCTGTTCCTCGCGAAGTCAGGCGGCCCCGTGCCTGCTCATGAAGGGGATCGCAACTGAATGCAAATGGCGGTATCACCTCGCTTTAGCTAGGTAGGCCCCGAAAGTCTGCACCCGAGAGCTGCCAATAACAAAGCTGAACAAGCAAAAGTCTGGCGCGATACTCGTGTCAGTAGAAGATACTGATATTACGGGAGCATCTCGAGACATATCTCCAGTGTCTGGCAAGGGCGAGATATCCTCAGATGGGTAAGTTGGGCTGATGGCATGGGGAAAGGACCCAACCCTTCCACGGCGAGTACAACGGTGCGAAGGCTCATACAAAGACTCCAACTCTTTGAGCGTTCCGGTAGGAAGCTGTGCGAGCGCTAAACACGGCTGGCCGGAATAACCTGGCTGGGCGCGAGATCCCGATAATGCCGAGCTTTGCCTTGTGTGTTATGCTCGCAAGTCGGTTCATCAACGGCGCAAAGTCGCGCTCCGCCCAGACCCAAATGGTAAACAGGAACGGGGAACAGAGCGGATCGGTCCAAGGGTGTCTTGGTGGCATCCACAGACATAACCTTGGCCTTTCCAACGGAACCAAAGCTCGACTGGAACCATCCGTATCCATGGCAGGCGCGGCGTAGTCTTTGCTACTTGCTTCTAGTACGAGCACACTTGGCCCGATACCAGTCCATTTCGACCGGCCTATCCGTGCTATAAATGAGGAGAAAATAACGGTAAAACAAGCGCCTTACCGTGGTTCGGGGTTCTTCGAGGTAAGGACTACTTAGTTGGAAGATTTCTGCCATTGACTCGCATGGGAGTGTTTTCACTGGGATTCGGTAACTGGGAGCGATACGTTCTCGGACCTCCGAGCTCATGGACCTCGTCGTGGTTCTTGAACAAAAGCAAGTAAACATCAAAAACGCGGCCAGTCACACATGTCACGGAAGATAGGGGCTATCGTCTTGACTCTTGAGGATTTCTTTGCTGCGTCGCCAAATGTGTCTACGACAAACCAACCTCTAACGCACCAGATTCCCCTCCCCAAACGGGCCCCCGTGCGGCACCGGCGGTCCGTCAAGCTGCATCATCGCGAGGAAATCATACACAATGTCCGCCGCCGCGATGCCTGTTATATCCGCTGAGCCAAAAATCAGCACCTCATTGAACGCAAGCACATCTGCGAGAAACCGCGCACCATTGTCATACGCGGGCGCCACCTGGGAAACATAATGTGGTGAAACGAGGGCTTGATAATGATGTGAACCTGAACCCACCTCGACGATATCCGCACCACTGCCATCGAGGATAATTTAGTGCCGGCAAGTACGGATGAATGGGGGCGTACACGAAATTTAGCCCCGAGAGCCCGCGCAGGATGCGCTTCACCTCACGCGTCGTCCACCCGCCCGGCTCGGGCGTGCCCGCTACATCGAGTCAAAAAAAAAATGCAAAATAATTGCGCATATCGAACTTACTTGCGGGCGCGAGTCCGGGGTCTACCTACAATTACATTCAATTCAGATGTGCGGGGCAAGCTGTGAAAAGAATAGCGTACAACATCGATGTCAAGGCTGTCCAGAGCCATGAATGAGTGCAAGCAAACGACGAGGTAAGGGATAGCCACACCTAAGGTACACCGGGCTACTCCCAATCCTTTGGCGGATCTTCTGAATGACCTGGTGAATGCCGTAGTCGTCGATGTCGTCCGTGCTGATGACCTGGAACCCGACGCTGTCGTCGTGCTCGAGGTCTTGCATACCATTCATTTGGCACCGGATGCCCGCGTGCACACTCGTGTTCGTCATGAGGCCCTCCTCCGCCGCAATGGCGAAGAACGAGCCGTGGTCGATGCGCTCCTGGCCGACGGTGCCGGGTCGTGGTGCCCAGGTGTCCAACTGCAGGTCGCTTCAGCATGCATGCGACACAAGGAAGAAAGAGACTTGCGTGGGCATCAAAATGAATTACGCTCACTGGGCCGTAGACCCTGTTCAGGGCACGGAGAATGGGGAGGACCTGAAACAACCGTGAGCGGCATGTCGTCGACACATCTCAAGAGAACGCGCAATTGTATGATCTCCGCCTAGTGACACAAGACGGGGGTGCTCCTTCCCGTCTAGGGCAAACGCAGCGGTACGCGACTTGTATGCCGCTGTCGTACCACCCAAGACTGGGCGCCCCAGGAGCGTTGCATAGGCCGCTTCCATCTGACTCAGAGCCTTGCCGTTTTCATACGCTGAAACCGGGACCTTCATATCATAAGTTCGCGCCTTGAATATGGGCGTATTCCACGCACATCTCCGCAATCCAGCAGCGCCGCGCCGAGCTCACCCGGGCTAGTTCCCCACGCGAGCGTCCCGCGGTCGGTCCCTTGTCGACGCGACCCCGCGCGGATGGCAAACGGACCGAAGCGCGCGCCTGCGAGACATTATTTAAACGCAGTGAGCACGCGTATTTTTGAAGTACCTACCCGGCCGATAGGACGTCGTCGTATCGAACGGCATGCCGATGAGGGCAATGTCGAAGCGCGTGACACCGTCGTCGAGGCAGCGCGTGTAGGGAAGGTGCGAAAAACTCAGCGGGCCTGTGTAGCCCATGTCGACCTGGGGACCGTACTTGCTTGTCCAGGGTTCGGTCGATACATCCACGACGTCCATGGGCATTTGGGGGAATTCGTCGCGTTCACGGTGTGCATGCGTTGAAGCTAGTGTTAGGAAGACATAGAGAATAGACACGAGCATTGCAGTGGATGAGAGCAGGACGCGCAGCTGAAGATACTTAGTATGTTATCTCGGACTGTTATCATTGCAGTGTTATCGTAGAAAACGGCCGCGGCGATCAATGAAATATTCGGTTCTTCGCAAAAGCTATAGCGGTGGACTCAGAGTTGACTCAGAGACTAGACAACCGCCACAGAGACTAATAGGCAGCGAACGAGGATCAGAGACACTGCCACCGCCCACTTGCTCGACTGCTCATGTCCCTCTCACGGTTCAAGCTCGTTTTCTTTTGCCCCACGCCACATACGCGCGCAATTTTGGACCACCTCTTTGACACGTTCCCCACACAGGTGGGTGCAATCGGAAATTACACTCGTTGCGCGTTCCTCTCTCGCGGAACCGGTATGCCATGAATCATCGTGAGCAAGATCATGATCATGTTAACCATCCTCGCCCTCGCCAGGCCAATTCCAACCAGGCACAGATGCGAATCCGACGATCGGAGCGGTAGGGACACTCGAGCACGTCGAGGAGGACCGTGTGGAGGTCATCGTGTTCGACCGCATGCGGGACGTTGTCCAGGAACTCAAGAAGGTGCATCCGTACGAGGAGGTCGCGTATGATGTCTACAAATTGGAAGATTTTTGAAGGGCTGCCGCTTTTCTTCTTCGTAGGATGCTAGGAGAGCGTACGGCGGGTCCAAGCAAAACATGTCGTTATGTACGATACTGGATAATACAGGGTGAAGCATACAGGGGAAGATATGTAGGACACAATAAACCATGAGAGTCCCATTGTCGAGGGCTGCCATTTCTCTAGGTCCTTCTGCGCGTTGATTAGGCGCACAGAGATCGACGGTATGGGCCATCACCAGAACCAAGACAGGGTGGTTGCATAAAGCACTGCTCGGGCAGAAAGAGGCCAAGAGGATGAGAGATGGGAGAAATGAAGGAATGGAAAACCAAATGACATTGGACGTGGTGGAAAGAAAACCGTTGGCGGCAGCATGGAAAATTCTCGGCCTTTATAACGGAATGATGGATCCGGAATGTTCCGGAAGAACAAACGTCAACTCAACAGTCGGGCCGACTTTCCGACATCTTCCAGCATCGTCTCCTCCTGTTCTCCCCGAGTCGTCTTGCGCGCCTCACGAGCAATTCAGAAAATTTCATCCAGTTCTGAAACCCCTGTCGAAGGATCTGAAAACAAGGCAGTCTTCCGATCGTATACGGCTCAGGTCAACTTTTTTTTTGTCTTTTCTGCATTCCAAGGGTTTCCTTTGTTGGCCTCATTGATCTGGAATCTCTTTCTGTTGAACCCTGAAATGCAAGATCTCCATCCGAACAATATCCCATATCCGGCGCGACGGACAATGGCAAAGCAGTGGCCACAGCTGGCATGCACGCGTCAAGTGATCACGATACTCTGCATATAAAAAGGAGGCTGTATAGACTGCAATTGAGCCCTTCTCCTCGTCGCCTCCCACTTGACGCATCCCTGCTCTCATACGACCCCCAGGAGCCACACGCCGCACTATCATGACGATAACCGATGTCACCTCGAATATCCCCACCTCGTCGACGGCGAGCGAAGCGCCTGCTACCGATGCCACTCACGCCGCCTCTTCCTCCGACGCAGCCTCACACGGCCGCCATAAGACTCTGCACAAGAAAAAATCGTCGGCGGACCTGCGAGCTGACTGCCTCGAGTGCCAACGGTTGGAAGGGGAGGGCGAACCTGAGCCCGAGTGAATGCCCAACTCGAACAACGAAATGTCAGTCCGTATCATATCCTTCGCCACCTGGCCGTCATTGATAGCGCCTTCAGTGCCCCACGACTGTATCATCGATCAACTTTTATGTGTTATTCGCAATTCCGGAAGGCTTCGTTATGGTTGTTCTGTTCTTTCCGCGCGCTTGGTGGATTTTACGGGCCAACATACCCGTTAGATTGTGCTAATTGCTTGCATTTTGGAATACCGGTCATTCACAGCCGCGGCTATCGAAGATCCGCACGACCTTTCACTCCAACCTAGACAGACAAGCCGCCAAGGAACTCATCCCAACCACCTTCAAGGCTTCGGAACATTTCCGTAAGTGTCCGCGACGAGCCTGGGCCCTCCATCGCATAACTCAGCGGAACGAATAAACCAAGACTGATTCACCTAATCCACGTTGATTGGGGGCAATACCTGCCGCTTACCTTTGAGAGGCCATATTTCTTCCATTGTAGACGCATCCCAAAACCTTCCTCCCCGAGCAACCATTTGGATCTCGCGTGTCTGCGAGATGTCTCCTTCAAGAAGATTTACTCCTGGAGGGTAGACGACAAGGTCCGCGAGTTTTCCTTGCGACACCGAGCCAAGAGACGGGAAGAGGCCCAGGGTAATTGCAGCAGATGATGTTGCGGCTTGGAGAGTCTAAAAATTTACTTATTTTAGACCAAGCGTAACGGATATCGGGGAAGCAGACCTCGTAATTGGTTAACCCGCCCTGTTGCGTGAACTTCATCTCGGCGTGGTAGTTGACGCCGTATGGGTGTTCCCCGTGGGCGCCGATGTGGGCCTTGAGGCCTTTGTGCACCATTGTGGCGGCTGACGCCGAAGTATTGAAAAGTTGATAGGCTGTCGACTCAGCGTCAGTTGCCCGAAATACTTGGGATACCTGGCGCTTACAAAGTTTGGGACGTGCCGTCGACTCTGAGAGGACGTTTAAGTTGGCATGCGGCACGAGCGCCCTCAGTCTGAGAGCCAGTCGTTCAGAGGAAAGAAGGGGGATCAAAATCCAGCCTTTACTTTGGATCGTTCGGGATATCTTCCGTGGCCCAGACGAGCTGTTCTCCCATAACGCCGCCGTAATTGACGATGTGCGTCGGGGTATACCCAGTGCCGCTCAAGGCGAAAAGGGTGAGTACGTCTTCGAACAACATGGGGATAGGCATGGCATGTTCGAGGGTTGTCATCCCTGAAGCAGTGGTCAACAACTTCTTGGCCCGACTGAAATAGAAACCGTACCGTCGATGATATAGGTTAAATCCCAGTCGAAGTTCATTCCGCCCTCAGGCACACAAAGCATGCTGATGTTCCTGGCCGCCTTCAATAACCGTTGCCGAGATGCACTATGTTTCGTCAAGTACAGAACTCGAGTTGCGAAACAGTACTGACCGAATGGGCAGGTTGTAGTTCTTGTACGAAATGCTGCCCATCCCGCCCTCAACTCTCAGCCGCAAAAGCGCGGAATATGCCTCCGCGTCGTCGACGATGTCTTGATGAATCGTTGGGTACGCGGCACCGTAGATGGGCTCCCCGGTCGAGAAGATTCGGGAACCCACGAGCTGCCCCCTCTCTACCCGACTCCTTTCGTCGAAGCCTTCGACGTTGTCAGAGCTCGGGCTGCAAAGTTCGTCAATACACAACACTGCAGGAATGAACGAAATATTTACTTGTGCAGCGTAGTGACTCCATAAGCGAGGAAGGCCCGTAGTTCCCAGGATTTGGCGGGATATCTCTCCGAAAACCCGTTCCAGTGCGCGTGGACGTCGATGAATCCGGGGACCACGAACCCTGGATTATGTGAGCAGCAACTCAGCAGCAGCAAAGAACGCTAACTCACCGCCCTGCGCGTTGAATGCAGTCACTCCCGACGGAACGAGAGTTCCCAAGGCGCCAACACTTTCGATGACGCCGCCGCGGATCGTGAGCACGCCTTGTTCGATCAGGTCGAGTTCGAGATCGCCAGTCTCCATGGTCAGAATAGTCGCGTTGAAAATGACAAACACATCAGAGTTTTCATTTGCTTGGGCGTTGACGGCCGCGGCATCGTGCTTGAGGCGGGCAATGTCCGTCGAGTGCTCGACAACGACCTCTTGATACTCCAGGAGGTTCTTGACACACGAGATTCCGAAATGCGTCGTGTCGTGCTTGATCTGGGATGCACATTTGCTCAGTTTGGAGACCTCAAGCGAGTGTAGATAGGGGCCTGCTCAGATGTAAGATGCGTGGAGGTGCAACCAAGCAGGCAATCGCGTACCTAAGAACCAGAACACTTTTTTCCCATCTGGGCTCCATGTAACGTCGTGCCCTCCATCCAGACTCAGGCGTGTGAGTCCTGCGGTCGCATTGGCGGGCTTGGCCCACACTGCCTCTTCGTTCTTGAGATTGTCACCGTCTACGAGATACACATTGTAACCCTCAACGAAGGCAATTCCCGCAGCGGTGTACGGCTTTGACGTCGATTTCACGATGTGGGGGGAGCTGACAGCAAGTTCTGCAGCCATCCGCCCAGACGCAACAGAAATGTGCGTATATGTTCCCGCCACCCCCGACGGGCCTGCGCCCAAATCGATAATGAATGCGCGGCTAGACTGCTGCACAAGCAGTTTCTTGTTCTTCTCAATGAATCGCATATTTACGCGGTCACCCGTGGAGATCTCCGATGGGACGAAATGGACGTTCTTAATCTCCGCCTTGCTCTCGCCTCCCGGAAGCGTGAGGTCACCGACGTACAGGCCCTCTCCTGCCGTGGCGACAATATGACCGCTCAGACTGTCTCCGCCAGACTTGAGGAATGCGATCTTTCGATGGAGGCCATCACACTCGCAGACAACTGGGGAGAAGTAACGTCCTAGCGGCAGCCCGGCGACCTCGTACGCCTTGCCCGAGGCGAGATCGGCAACTTCGAACGTCGAGAAATTAGTGTCCGACCACCGCGCATGGATAACCAGCTCGTCGGCGTTGGGCACCCAGGAGGGCGAGTAATACGGCGCCGTACTGTGCAGCACGGGAACGGGCTTCGTCGCAGTCCTCCCAAGCGCCTGAACGTACGATGCTCCCGCCGCCTGGAACACAACACGCCGTCCCGTGGCATCCGCCCGCAGATCCTTGAAGGCCGTCACGCGTTGTGTCGCGGCGGTCTCCGCGCCTACGAGATCAAATGTGCCGGTTACGGTTTCCGCGAGGCGTTTCTCGATGTGGGCCTTGAACCGGATGGGAGCGGGGGGGTGCGACGGGTCCGCGATGAGCTCGCCGAAAGCGTTCATGGTGATTGGCACCGAGTGGATCTGCCCCGCAGCCCAGATGATCACGGCGTCATTCGACGGTGTGAAGGCGAAGGAGGGATAGGTTCCCATCGGCGCAGATATGACACCAAGGTCGTATGTGAGCCCGTCCCAGATCTTATGGACGGTTCCGGTCTGCAAATCCCTTGTGTTCGTTAGAGGCAATAAATGTGATAGGGATGAATGGATTCACTTGAACATGAGCAACTCATGATCGCGGTCCCGGCGCACGAACGCCAAAGTACGCCCATCAGGCGATAGCTCGGGACGGGTGGCTCCGCCTGGAGACGCGTCGACGAGGGTCTGTATCTGCTGTGTGGTTATGTTGAGGGAGAAGATCGAATAGATGCCTTGGTGGACATCTTGAAGCAGTTTTCAGCGAAAGTCAAGGGAGATTGGGCAGCAAGTGTTACCCTTGCTATACGAATATTCATATTCGTTGCGGATATTCTTCGAGAAGATGACGCTGTCCTCCCCGCGCCATATAAACTGCTCTGGTCCTATCTATGGCAAATTACGATCACTCAAAGAATGTTCCATGACCTGCTCTGGTCATACCTGCAGATCTTCATACTGATCATTTGTCCACCCGAGGGGAAGGGTCCGTCCCAGCACACGCGCACCACTTCCAACCGCGATTGTGTTGTTATCCCCGAGGTCAGGAACAGAGTACTCCCAGCCCTCACCGGCACCGAGGGACCTGCTGCTCGTATACCATTTCGTGGCGATGATCCGAGAACCCGACGGGTGGAAACGCGCGTCCGAGATCCACCGGAACGTCTCATTAGTGACGCGTTGGGCTGGGGGCAACAAGTTAGAAGGAAGTCGGCGGTGCGCAGATATACGGACCGTCGTAGCGCCCCTCCCTGATCAACCGGTTGACCCGTCTCTCTTCTGTTTCTTTTATACCTTGGGCCAATAAATCCTCGTCGTCCGTCTTGGACTTGAGGGCTTGTGTCAATGCCTCTCCGCCCCCGGTCGGTCTGAGATCTGCCGCCTCACAACCAGCCCATGGCTTGACCCAGATATTTTCCAGTCCAAGACCTGCGTCACTTCTGAATACAATACGGTCTCCATCCGGCGAGAAGTGGGGGTCGGAATCGTGGGGCACACCCAACAGAACAGGACGCGCTGTAACGGTAGCGCCGTTCGCCGCGTTGACTTCTGAACCGCTAAGACAGTATAGATCACCGAGCATGTCGAATACGATGTCACCCTGAGGACTGACGTCGAGACGCAGCCAGGTGCCTTCCGAATCCACATCGTACTCAATAACACGGGGGTAGGCGTAGTCGGTTGAGATATCCCATGGCGTCTGCTCACGGATAGGCCATACGTCGTCCTTGAATTCGGGGGCAGTCTGAGTGAACGGTTTGGGAGCCGGTGTGAATGATTGACTAGTACGGAAGAATGGGAGGAAAGTCGACAGAGTTGCAGCTGCGGAGAGTAGGAGGAGATATTTGAGAGCCGTTACTGGTCCAGCATTGCGCTTCCTCTGGACCGTCGCATACGGCGCAGGTAAGCGCTTGCTCTCCATGGTAGTATTGAGCAAGACTGAGAAGAGAACGCGACATTTGATCGGCCCGCCGGGCCGGTACATTCTCCTTCGCCGCGGCCAATGACCGAGTATAGGTTGTCTCCCTGATATAGATGTCGCATCCTGCTTGATATGTTCTCAACCATACTTATGTACTTGGCGTTGTTCTCGCCCATACTTTGATTGTGGTGAACGCACAGCAGCAACAACACGTACAGGAACTGAACAGGCAAAGCTGATTTATTACACATTAGTAGCGCTGCAGTGCAGCTTACAATTATAAATACCAATTTGGGTATGTACGAAGGACTTAGGATAGATCTACCAATAGCCATAATCTGAATCTAAGTCCGCATCATCGAAACCGCCGACGCCGTAATACACGTCGATGGACGACATATCGTCGCCCTCCGACTCTTCATCGGTGAAACCCTGCTCTACTTCGTCCCAATCGACCTCCACCACAATGTGCTCAAGCCGCTCAACGTCGTCCGGGGTCAACCGATTGCAGTCATAGAGCTTCAGGGTCCACAGCTCCTGCTTCCGTTCACACCGCTCCATTAAAGCGTCCTCGAACGTGTCCAAAGCCGGCGCTGAGAAGTCCGCCCCCTCGAGCACGAGGTTGCGCAGCGCTGGGAAGAAAAGCCCTCCGGAGACGCTCTTCCGGGCGTTCCGCAAACTGCCTCTGCGTCCAACATGCTTAACCGCGGGCGTCCGAGGGATCTGCTTCACGCCTTTAACGAAGACGTCCTCCCGGAGAGTGGCGATCAGCGAGGTTGCCTCGCCTCGAAGGCGCACGGTGAGGAGCGTCGGGAGGTCGGCGAAGGTGCTGATCCACGTCTTGGTTCCGATCTCGTGCATGTCTGTAGAGAGGCTCAAGGCCCGAAGTCCGCGAATCGGCAGCGATTTGCACGCAAATGCCATCAGCTCTTCCGATTCCGCGCGCATGAACCGGTGGCACCTGAGGTCGAGGTCGAGGAAAGGACGGGTAGCCGGGGGGTCGAAGCTCTGGACAGAGCACGTCCAACCGCGGAGCACTATGCCACCGAAACCTATGCTGATGTAGAGGGAGCGGAGGTTTTTGAGGTTGCCTGCACTCTGACCCGGGACGTCGGACAGCGCTGGGATCAACGCAGAGAAGGCGGTAACAGTGCTCGTTTCCCCCACACATGATATTCTCGTGCTGGTTGTAGGAGGGTACGACAGGTGGTTCAGCACATCAGCACATTCGAGGGCCGATACGTTGGCGATTGCGAGACGTTTCAGGTGTTTCAGTGCTGTTCGAGAACTCGCCATGGATACAGTGGAAACGCCGGCTGCGATTTCTGGGAGAGCATTGTCAAGCTCGAGTGTTTCCAGCAATGGCATTCTTTCGAGAGCTTGAACGAATTCTGTCATGGAAGGGCGGGCTGTAGGGCCGGGATTGTGAATCTTGAGATGTACGAGATTAGCCATGAGCGGTGAATCCCAGGGGAGGAAGAATCGAGTAAGTTCGAGTTTCCGAAGGCGGGGAGCTTCGCCGTTCAAAAACTTGTCGGGGAGGGTAAAATGCTAACGTGAAAGAATGAGTCTGCAGAGGGAAGCTGAACGATGATACAACGCACCTCCGCTTGAGAGAAACCGGGGGACGCCAGAGACAGAGAATGAAGGTACGGCGCAGTATCTGAAATTTTGCGATTAGCATCGGTCTGTAGCTATCAAGTAGAGACCACCTGTCAGGTTTAGGATCTCTGGTACGGAACGGCTACCAGTCTTGACGTCCAGTTCTCCGATTCGAGAGATCTGGACCAAGGAAGAATGGACGGTGTTGACTGTACAAATGAGCTTATTGAAACCTGACGGCAGATAGGAAGATACTCACCCATCCTCGGGGTCATGTAGGTCATGTCCGCCTGTACAACGCAGCTCATGAAAGCTGACGGCCAATAGCAAAGCACTCACTTTGATGGTCAACGGGGCCATTTTTGAGCGCTTGAGCATTTCATCGGCCCATTTGGGCTACAGGGATAAAGTTTGAGAAGAGATTGCGAAAAAGAATAACATTACGCACCTGCGAGAACACGGGAAAGCTCCAAAGATTGGGACAGCTTAACGCTACGGTTCGCCAATAATGACAAATGTGAGAGACCTCCTTGATCCATGAAAGCGACTCTGGATCCGAGCAAAATAGGAAGATCCTCGAGAGCATTTCTGGGGGTAGCCGGCCGACTGGTGACAGTGCATTGCGCCGAAACTGGAGGGCACGGACTGATTCTTGATATTTTCGTATTTCTTGGTCGATCTGGCGCTGGGCACTTGCTACTAGTTTAACGCTGCTAAACGCTGTTATCTCGGGGTGGGGTCGAACGTCGTGTCGTTTCGTAAATGTCGTAGCTAACGAAACGCAGTCAAGCGAGAGATCGATGCGGCAGATGAAAAGGGACGAACCGGTCATAAGAGGATTCGGGGTCGGAGAGCGTGAATGTGCGGAACTCAGACCAGCTGAAGCTCGGGACATATTGATACACTTGTGAGATTATAAGGGATTCAGTTTGAGGCAGTGATCTGCGGTGAAGAGTGCAACGCCGAAAATCCTTGTCACGGCAACCTATACTAAGCCCGCCCCGGCACGCGCGAACACAATTTTATTGTGAATATCGTACGCTCCGAGTAACCCGTGTGGACCATGGCGCTCCGTCGGTTCAGCGCGGTATTTATTCCTCTCCATTAGGCCGAAGGCGCCGTCTCGGTGACGATAAAGCCACTCAGGATTCATTACAATTGGACTAGTTGGAGGAACGTAGTAATCGTGAGACTGGGAGAAGCCAACAACCTCCGTTGACAACAGTCGTCAATAATGGACTCGTCAGAACTGTACCACGTCAAGCAGCAATTCTTCCTGGGCGCGTACAGGACGCTCATTAATATCCCTCTCCCCGATACCTCCTCGCCCGACTTCGTTCCTACCCTTGTATACCAGGCCCGCGCCCATATCGCTCTAAATGACCCTGCAGCTGTCGCTTCACTCGTTCCCGCGGGCTCAGAAAATGTCGCCGTGAAAGCAGTCTCCGCATTGGCTCGCTACGTATCTGCAGTCGAGACCGCGACACAGGAAGCTGCTTTGGAAGAACTTCGTGATCTGGCGGTCGAGATTGAGGGAGACGACGTGGAGGGTACTCAACGCGATAAAAATTCAGTACGTGTCCTCGCGGGCACCGCATTTGCACGGGCCGGGGAGATCGAGGAGGCCTTGGAGACTCTTCTCACCGAAACCGAGGACCTCGAAGCGTATGTCGTCGCTACACATCTGCTTTCGTTCCTCAACATTCCTCCAGTGTCGCCGTTATTGTTCAAATCTACCTTTCCATAAACCGTACAGACCGCGCCAAGAAGGAATTCGACCGCGCGAAACAATGGGCGGAAGATGACCTTCTCTTGCAGCTCATCGAGTCTTCCATCGGCCTCGTCGCAGCCAAAGATGGATACTCGAATGCCAACTCATTCTACACAGAACAGTTGGGAAATCCCTCACTGTCCTCGCCTCATATCCTCACCGCCCGCGGCGTAACACGTATACTTCGAAACGAAATCCCAGAGGCCAAGTCCGATTTGGAAGAGTCGCTGGAGCAGCAGAAAGGTGATGCAGAGACGTTAGCCGCTTTCGTGGTTGCCGCGGGGATTGAATCCAGCAAAAAGGCCGAGGTAGATGAACTGTGGACGTACGTGATATCTGCCCCTCTCCGTTTGCAGTCATTAACTCCCCTGAAGGCGCTTAACAACGGAGCACCCGTCCCACCCGCTTGTTTTAGATGTCGCACAAAAGGCGGATCTCTTTGACGAGTTCTCTGCCAAATTTACGGTACCGCCTCTCGCCGTTCCTACAGCAGCGTAATACTTTCTACTGTAACTGGCGGAACATTGTCTTGTGGTCTGTGCCACCTACACGAGTCCTTGCTATGGCTTAATGGCTAGTCCTCGTCTCCATTGACCACATCATGCCGTAAGTACAGATTTAGACACTCTTCGCGTCTTCCTGTTTACATATTCGCTTCCACAAATTGAATCTTAATTTACGGCGTGTCCGAACGCTTATAAGGCGGCTCGTCTCTTCGCCGAATGCCCATCCTCTTCCCACTGTTCGCAGAAACCGATGAATCGTCGCTCTTCACTTTTCCGTAGACAGCCTTCTGTCTCCGGCGTAGTAGGTTGTTCCTTCACTTCCCACCTTCGGTCCGCTCAAGATCCCAGGCGAACGGAAATGCCGATGGCACCGCTAACGGGTTGATCCCTGCTCAAAACACACCACCGGCCACCAGTAATCCAGCAACGACGCCAAAAGCCTTGAAAGATTTGCGTGAACAGGTTGGCTGTCTCACTGATCTCGAGGGTTCCGCACATTTCTCACCTTACAAAGGTCAAGAAAGGGTTGCATTATGTAGACACGTCGTCCCTTGTAAGCCATCAATGTTTCTTAACCGAACAGCATATTTATCATCGTGCAGTCTGCCATCACCGACGCCATTAGGCACCCCGATGCGATCGATGACAGGACGCTCGCAGTCCGTCCATTCTGTGCCAAAATTTTCAGGAACTGCGTCTCATCCCCACCTTTTAGCTTGAACACGGTTTGACCTTTATTTCGAGACTCCCGGAAGGCAATGTCGCGACGCAGTTCCAAAACAAAGCCGTCGAACTCTGTAAATTATTTATTACATTTTAGGTCGCTTACCCGTTCAACTCGTTTCGATACAGTATACAACGACTTGTCTCACCCTCACTCGACGAACATCGGGAACGGCTACGCGTGGAGGTCGGCCGATGGTTCAAACAATAACGTCAACATGCCCGAGATGGGTAAAGCCGGTACCCCGTATGCACGAAGTGTCCAGCAAACCCATCCTCTACCGAAGCACGAGCTTCCAGACCCGGGGCTTGTTTTTGGTAAGTGGATTCATTGGTCCAGTTACACCAATTCACCTGAATTATTTGTAGACAGTCTCTTGAAGCGCGATGGCGTTAGTGGCGGCTCACATTTATTAACCTCTGACTGAGCAACATTGCTAGTTCGTCAAACACCCCGCTGGACTTTCGTCCCTCATGGTACGCTAACTTGCCAGGGTGCGCAATACGACTTGATGAGTTGATCTGCATCCAGTTCAGCTTCGCGGCCCTCGTCATTCACAGCGTCTTCCGCACGTCCCATACCGACGTGAACATCAACGAAACATCCTCCTATGTGGACCTTTCTCCCCTTTATGGGCACAACCAACAAGCTCAGGACCTAGTTCGTGACAAGGACGGCCGCGGGATGCTCTACCCGGACGTATTCGCCGAAGACCGTTTGCTCCTCCTTCCCCCCGCCGTTTGTGCCTTATTGGTGCTCTTCAGCCGTAACCACAACGTACCCGCCCCTTCTTATTGCCGACTGTCGACTGATAAATTTTTGCCCCCAGTACATAGCCAAAAGGATATTCGAGATAAACGAGCGAGGCACCTACAAGGACCCGAAGACATTGTTTGGGGCTGCTGTAAGGCCCGCGCGTCTAGACGCGTCTATTTTTCTTATTTTTTTCACAGCTTCTTGCTCAAGACGAGGAACTGTTCCAAACGGCGCGACTCGTGAACTGTGGTTGGTTCGGGTCAGGTGAGGGTCCCCGCCGCTCTACGACCGTGACAGATCTCTCATGGTTGCCAACCACTGAATAGTTGTATTTTCGGACTACTTCTCTTCCATCCTCGGATTGGTAAGAGATGGAAGCAGTTGGAGTTTGAATCCATTCGGTGTTCGTTTATTTTTTCCGTGGGAATATCTTTGAGCCGTGGGCTGACTTTCATCTCAGGAAATCCGAGCTCCGGACCACTCTGTCTTCGACAGAGGCCAAGGAAATGTTTGCAGTGTCGAATTCAACTGTACGACTTTCTGATCCAAATGAGCACGAGTTAGTGCTTACGTGGAGTGTCTAGGTCTCTACCGCTGGCACGCAACCACGAGTGTTGAGGACGAAAAATGGGTTGGTGAAGTGTTCGAGAAAATCTTTGATGGGAAATCACCGGAAGCCGTTACGCCTGCGGACTTCAAGGCAAGTTGTTTTCGATACCCACATGTCTATACTAAGTGGACCGTGCAGGCGGCCGCGTACAAGGTCGCACAGCAACAACCCGACATTACCCATTGGACGTTCGGAAAGCTGGAGCGTCAGAAAGACGGAACATTCAAGGACGAAGATCTAGCTAATATTTTGCAGAACGCGTAAGGTCGAATTCCATCCCAATATTGCGTCGTTGACCGAGGATATTCCAATTTCACTAGTACCGAGCATCCTGCCGCTGCTTTCCGCGCCCGCGGCACTCCGGGTAAATATGATCATTTGCATACATTCAAAATCTCACTATTCCGCGGCTAGCTTCCATGCGTTTGCATGAAATAATGGGCATCGAGCAAAATCGCCGTTGGGGTGTGTGTGGTTTGAATGACTTCAGGAAGGTTCGTCGTTGTCGGCCGTGAACCACTTGGAATGAGTGTTAATGCTTTGGCTAGTATCTCGGTTTGAAACGTAAGCTGCATCCTCGTTGGTGACCTCGACCCGGCAACTTACCTTTCCCGTAGCGTATGCCAGTTTCCGGGAGTGGAACCCCGACCCCGTGATTGCAGACACGGCCGAGAAACTTTACGGTGATATCAATTATCTTGAGTTGTACGTCGGACTTCAGGTAGGTTTAAGTGGCACTCAGCTTTTCGCAAAAGTGACCCGTTTCTCTACTAGGCAGAAGAAGCCAAGCCAGTCGTGGAAGGCGCGGGCCTATGTCCTGGCTACACGATCTCGCGTGCTATCCTCAGTGACGCGATTGCCCTTACTAGGTGTGTTCAACTGCCCGTAGATTGACGTTTTCTGACAAATCTTGTGGCAGAGGCGGTTTGTAAAGTCCCGGCGGATCTTAAATCGAGCTGACGAAAAGTTGCTAGACCGCTACTTTACTCATGATTACACGCCGTTCAATTTAACCGCCTGGGGCTTCGCTGACTGCCAACGAGACCCCAATGCCTTTGGTGTGTCCCTGGTCTACAGTGCAGCGCGCACTATCTAACAAGTGTTCAAGGCTTCGGCAGTACGCTTGGTCGCCTGTTCCTGCGCACTTTGCCCGACAACTTTTCCGAGAACTCTGCCTATGCCTTCTTCCCTCTCATGACCCCCACCTCGATGAAGGGCAACTTGGCAAAGTTGCATTTGCTTGGCAGCTACGACCTGTCGCGACCCAGGACACTACCCCCCGTCCAGATGGTCCAAGGATACGCGGAGATCGTCGAAATAATGAAGAGCCCCAAGTTTGTCGCACCCTATGCGGACCGGGCAAACAAAATTATCAAGGGGAAAGGGTGGGCGTTTCCAAGCATGATTTGATGCGCAGCTTATGCCTGGCTCCAAGCTTCTTCCTTATCGAGGGAGAAAAGCGTCAACGGGAAATATACACTGAGCTGTTCCAATCGCAGGAGTCGCTGGACAAAGTCGGAAACTTCTTCCGTGACACGACGCGCAAGCTCATAACTTACCATTCGTTCACCCTCGTCGGCGGGAAAATAGGTGTCGTTGACATCGTCCGCGATGTGCTCAAAGTCGTCCCGGTTTACTGGGCGGCAGACATTGTAATATCTTTGCTGCATGCTTCTCCTTTCTTTGATCTGATGTCGTGTAGGCTGGGATCCAACTCAAAACCAAAGAAAACCCTCATGGAGATTATACCCCCTTCGTCCTCTACGCTATGCTCAGCGAGATATATGCATTCATCTTTCTGGAGACTGAGAAATCCAAGGTTATGGTCCTTCAGCCCAAAGTGCAGGACCATGTCGATGCTTTGCTCCACCATATTAGGGCTCATCTGGGTGTTGCTTCTCGAGTGTGTCTTCTTCCTTCTTCGTTCTGGACATCAATTGATATACTAGTATCCGCTTAGATTTCTGTGGTTGAGACGGTTACAACAATTTTCGCCAAGAACAAGAAGACTGAGTCGCATCAGCAGCATGAAATCGTGAAGCGTTTGCGTGGAATGAGCCACGCCTCCGAGGTTGCCAACATGATTTTGGCAATCATGGTTGGCTCGACTGTGGAGCTTTCTCTCGGTGAGAACTCAAGACGCTCTTTTTTGACTTGGATTGAATTTCATCAGGCCTGATCAATATGGTCAATCTGTACCTGGGATCCGACCATGACCAGGAGATTCAGTCGTTGGCAACAAATGGTGATCTCAACGGCTATGCGTATGAAGCTCAGAGTACGTCTCCTTTATCTTTCGTTCTTCCCGCCGCTTGACATTTGCGGCCAGGACTCGACCCTCCTTTCCAGGGCGTATATCGTAGGTCGCCCGTTCTTTGAAAGTGCATGACTAAGGCCATGCACCTAGGCATTGTATCTGAAGAGGTGACCATCGGAAACGTGAAATACAACAAGGACGACCGCGTCTTTTTGGACGTTGCCACAGCCAGTCTCAATGTACGTACAGTTTGGCCATCCTCGACCCTCTTATCTACCTCTAAACCGCAGGGTGACGTTTACTCGGATCCGACCACCGTTGACCCTACCCGCCAACCCAAGGCCGGATATCTGCATGGCGATGGATCCTTCAGGTATCTCGGTGAAGCCTTCTCCATCAAGATAATGGCCGAAGTTCTCCGAGCTGTGTTCGGGTACAAGAACGTAGCTCGTGCACCTGGCCAATCGGGCATCCTCAAAAGGTTCATCTTGTGACCCCTAGCCGCCGTATGGCACTGACCATATTCGTACAGGTTCGAAGATGCATCTCGGCCAGACCTCCGTTTCGGATACTTGGACGCCGACAAGTTCGTGTCGCCGTGGCCGACCTCGATGGCGATTCAGGTATATGTTTTCACATTTCGTTACAAGTAGACTGAATGGTTTCCATCTTAGTACGACGCTCCTAATTCGTCGTAATTCGTCGCGATGTGTGCAACGGACGCTCTAAGTTATGCTATCTGAAATCTTTTGGATTGCTTTAGTAAATAACTATGTCACTATGCATACTCTGCATTGACGAGTAACAATGAATAGTTTCTTCGACCCAAATGAGAAATCGGGTCATAGCCCGAACAAGTCCGAACGTAGCAAAATATACAAACTATTAATAGTCCGAGTACATACGCCTCCAAGTGATCGCCGGCCCTGCGCGTTCATGGCGGCTAAGTAAATTATAATCAAGTAGATGCCGTCCAACGACGATGAGCCCGACTCGGCTTATAAAAAACGGCGCACTGGCATCCAGCGGGCCTGTGACATTTGCCGCAGAAAAAAAAGTGAGTAGTAAGCCTGTCTCGACACGGATGGAGATCTGATTAACGGTGAAATAGTCCGCTGTGGGTGAACAGAATTATAATACTGGGTGCAACATCCGGCGGCGGCCGCGTCGCTGACACATGGACAGGCGATGGCGCACAAATGCCGGGAAATCGTTGCTCAAACTGCATTGCCTACAGCTTCGAGTGTGCATATGTCGAGGCAGCCAAGGTGTGTCTGAATGTGCCCCGAACGCTTCCCAAAGTCTGACCCTCAATGAGAAACGCGGTCCCCCTAAAGGGCATGCTTTGCTATGTATATCATACTGTGTCTAATTTTGACTGTGCAGATATGTCGAGAGCATCGAGAGTCGAGTGGAAAAAATTGAGGCACTCTTGCAGACAGTAAGCACGTTATTCTGCAGCCTGCTTCCGCCCCCGAATTCTCATCCTTTCCAGTTTCTCCCTGAGGCTGATCTAGAACGAGAGCTCGCCGAGACCTCCCCACCCAGATGGCGGCCTCCCCCAGTGGATGACCAAGACGAACGCGATCAACTCAGTCTGCATGAGAACCTCCAGCGGCTCTCGGTGAGTTCTGACCGCGATTCTCGTTTCTTTGGTCGTTCTAGTGGTGCGATGCTCTTGCAAACCGCTCTTAATATCAAACTCGACGCCGAGCCCCGGAGCGCTCGACGTCACACCGAGTTTTGGGCCTCACGACCGGTCCGTTCAACAACTATGACATACTTACTGGGCACAACTGAAACAACCCCGGCAGTCTCCCGAACCGGTCCCGCCCCCACAATACACCTTCCCTCCACCAGATCTCGCAGCCTCCCTCGTTGACCTCTACTTTACACACGTCAACCTCATCCTTCCGCTTCTCCACCGTCCGACATTTGCACGCGACTTGGCTGTGGGCCTGCATCTCACGAACGATGGTTTTGCTGCTACCTTCCTTATGGTATGCGCCATCGGGGCACGCTTCAGCTCAGACTCGCGGGTCCTCCTTGATGGGACTGACAATTTGCATTCATGTGGGTGGCGCTGGTTTGAGCAATTACAATTAATGCGGGACCCACTTGGTCCGCCGCCATGCCTCTACGATTTGCAATTCAGTGCAGTGCGTATATACGTCGCCCCCTTGACCTACATTTGATCCAGTTTGGAATAGCTTTCGGTATTATTTTTGCACGGCACGTCTGCACCCCAGGCGGGCTGGACACTTGTCTCGATTGGTATCCGGATGGCGCAGGATGTGGGTGCACATAGGCGTAAGGACCATCAACATCGGTGGACCGCAGAGGACGAGGCCTGGAAGCGTGCATTTTGGTTCGCCTCCCTTGCTCAATTTCTGATGCCGCCTTTGACTGATTTGCTTAAAGGGTCCTCGTATTTCTCGATAGGGTGCTCTCCGCCCATTTTGGGCGCCCGTGCGCAATTCAAGACGAAGAGTACCCATTCACTATTCTGTCACGCACTGCCCGTTAACATTCACTTAGCTTCGACCTCGACTTCCCGATCGACTGCGACGACGAGTATTGGGAGACCCCTGATCCCGCTCAGGCATTCCACCAACCCAGGGGCAAACCCTCGCGTGTTGCGGCCTTTATCGCATATCTCCGTCTATGTCAAGTACTATCGTTCACTCTCCGGACCGTCGTTCGTCCTTTTCCTTTTCCTACCTCGACACCTCATCATATTCACTTGATTCAGTACTCGATAGACAAGTCGAAAGTCCTCCTTGGCCTGAGTAAGAACGATAATAATGATTGGGACCATCGCGTCATCGTAGAGCTCGACTCCGCGTTGAACAAGTGGATCGATGAAATGCCGGATCATCGTGGGTTGTTTACGTTGATCATAATGCATTGAACTGAGGTTTCTTTGAATCCCCAGTACGATGGAACCCCTTGAACGAACATGCCGAATTCTTCGAGCAGTCCGTCATGTTACACTGTAGTTACTATCACTTGCAGATCATCATCCACCGTCCATATATTCCAAACCCGAAAAAGTCGGTGCCTCCGGTATGTACTTTTCTGAGCAAGTGAAACTTGCTGATCCAACGATCATAGGCTTTCCCGTCGTTGGCCATCTGTTTGCACGCGGCGAGGTCATTAAGCCATGTTGCAGATATCCATCGGCAAAGGACCGGAAGTAAGCCGATGCCACTTAGCCAGGCATGTATCATCTTTGCTTAATTTTCTTTTTTCTCTTTTAATTGCGACTACAGATGGCAGTTTTCTCGGCGGGTCTCGTACTGTTGCTGAACATTTGGGGAGGCAAGCGGAGTGGCCTTGGTCTGTCAACAGACTCGGAACAGGAGATGGCAGAGGTGCATCGCTGCATGCAAGTGTTGCGCGGTTGGGAGATGCGGTGCGTTCCGTTTACCACTTACCCCAGACTTGTCCGAACTTGGTTGTTGTTAGTTGGCAATCTGCTGGCAAGTTGTGGGATATTTTGTACGAGCTGGCAAGCGTAGGTCAACTCCCGTTGCCAGTGAGTGCAAACACCAAGAACAAGAGAGAGCGGGGAGCGGAGGAACCGAAATCCGCTACAGCCGCGCACCCCCCGAGCGCGCCGGGGTTGCCGAAGAGACGTGGCGGGAATGTACCTGCTCGAGATCCGCGTATTAGCGCAGGGCGCCCCCAACCAGCTGCTGACGTACCCAATGTCATGACCGTTATCCACAGCTCAGGGGGCGACCCTGCTTTGGCGGCGGAGCCCGTTTCGGTCGGCCGCCGCTTGCATAGGTCGGATGTGCCCGCCATCACAACACACTCGCTACCTCAGTTTCAACACCGGTCGCAAACTTACGACTTAGATACTCATTTTTCTACTTCTTCTTTGCATGGTCAGTCGGACGGGTTCGCGACGTCGATGCACGGAGATGACTCACACCATCACCGTTCGTATGCAGCAGGACCGGACACGCCGTTGTCGTCGACTTCACTTCATCAACCATCGGACGCGTTCATCCCCTCGATGCAGCGCGAGGAGCCTCACGGTCTGATGTACCGACACGCACCTGGACCGCCAGATACGCCTTTGTCGGTGTCGTCTGTTCGTAGCCACCACCAAGACGTTTTGGCGATACACCACAACGACGCCTCGCAGTCTCACGCTCGCGTGCACGCGCGGTCGGACACGCCTCTGTCCTCATCCTCCATCCAAAGCCATCAGCAGCAGATACCTTACGTACCCTCGGTGAATAGCGCCATACACGAGCGTATCGACTTATGCAGGCCGAGTCAGGAGTACTGGTACTCCGAACAAGAGCAAGCCACCTCAATTAGCAGTAGTCATGATTCCATGCACCAGCCTTCATCTACCAGCGGTAGCGGTAATAATTCTAATGTCCGGCCCCATGCAGGAGCCACATCGCCGTCTTTCCCCGTGTCGGAAGCGTTTTATGAGAGCCTCGCCGCCAGCTTCGCCTCGCCGTCCAATCTCCGTCATTCCAATTCTTCCACAGTAAATTATGCGGAGCATATCCCCCGGGAGTATCCGGATGGAAGCGTGCAAAACCGGGTCTCGAGCGGTGCTAGCGTGCACAACAATCACCGGCTTTGTCCCAGCCTAGCGGATTTGGCTCGTGGGGTTGGCATTGTGCCCCCGCCCCCGCCAGCCGAGATGGACCAAGATGCGATGACCATGTGGTCGGCGGCTCCGGTTGGGTTCGAGTGCGTATCTCGTTTCTTTGGGTGCTACTGGCCTGCTGACTGAATGAAAATTTCCAGGTTGGACGACTGGGGGTCGTACTTGAGCACTGTAAATGAGATTACACAGGCGAGAACGAATGCAGGCGGGTGACTGATACGTCTTTTATCATCTCTCTCTTTCTCTTTTATCTTATCCCTTGCTGTAATTTGGACTGTGTAACTAGTGGATTCCCTTTGCCCTAATGAAATATCGTAAATTTTTTCCTGGATTTTCGTACATAAGTAGTTGTCGCCGCCAAATTCGGATATATGTATTGGTTTGTTGGCTTAGAGCCTCTCGAAAAATGTTGAGCGCAATCGCTGCTCGCAAGGCGGCCCAAGCAGCTAATGGACATGCAACTTCTCTTCCCGACCCTGAACCTCCAGTGGCCGCCGCGTTTCTGCCTCCTTCTGTAGAAGTGCAGCGGAGCCATTCAAAGCCCAATTCCAAAAGAAAAACCAGTACTCAAACTCTCAACTCCTCCAGGAAGCGCAAGAAAAAGCGGGAGGTGGAGCTGAAAAAGACGCGGTACTTCGAGGCAGAGTCTGATCCGTTTCAAAACTTGGACGACGTGATTATCGTAGACTCCGACGAAGAAGATGAATCCGACGCGCCTCCCGCTCCGATCACTCGAAGTACTGTGGTCGGGAAACGCGCATGGTCGCCTAGCGCCCCAATAAACGATTCCTCCGACGAGGAAGGCGAAGAGATACTGGATGTTCCAGTTTCCTTACCTCCAGATTCAGCCACAGCCCACAGACCCTCCCAGCCGTTGACGACCTTCCGCGTCCTTCCCGATATAAATACGTTTTACCTCCAGGCCGAAGAAATTGCGACTTTGGGCCTCTCAGCAGACACTGCTACATTGGTTTCATTGTCCGCGGGGCAGACCATTGGCCTTTTGGGAACATACATGTTTACAGTTTTGCGAGGCGCGGTCTCGATGTCCGGAATACGCATACCCGCCGCTGCGATGGCGCACCGAGTTTTTGCCCCGCGATCGTCCCCCATCCCAATCCTCGCAGCTTTAGACGAAAAGGTGTCGCAAGAGTCCAATCCTGCTATTCCCGGGAGCCTACGTGCACTGTTCGAAGGCGATGGACACCTGGTGGTGTTCCACCCGCTGAGCAGTGGAGTAGAGGGTCTGGGTAGAATATGCCGAACTTTCGACGGCGTCTTCAAGCCCTCACGATGGCAGCAAGGCAACGATGCCAACCACGACCTTCGCCTTCCTGGCGTTCATATGGCAAGTCGTCTAGTGCACTATAACTCCACCAATAACACAAATCACAGCTCACTCGACCAAGCAAAGACATCCAGCCCTTCATTTTGCCTCCCAGTTGGAAAGTCGCGCTCAACTCGGTATCCGACTCCGCGAACGGTGTATTTTTCATCAAGGGTCACAAGAAATCGGGCAAGAGCACTTTTGCCCGCACGCTATTGAACCGTCTCCTTTGCCGGTACCTCGATATCTCGAATATCTTTACTAGTGATTGACATCAACCAGATACCGCAAGGTGGCCTTTTTGGAATGCGATCTGGGTCAATCTGAATTTACTCCTGGCGGCCTAGTCGCTTTGAATATCATTGAAAGACCTGTTTTTGGTAATTCTCTTCCAAAGTGTTCATCTTCATCACTGATATCGTTTCAGGTCCCCCATTCACTCACTCTACTATACCGAACTTTGCCCATTATGTAGGTACCACGACTCCGAGATCATCGCCATCTCAATATCTTGCGTCCATCCAAGCGCTGGTGGAAACATATCAATTGGACGTGCAGACGCCTGCTGACGCCGATTTCAATGGAGACTCCCGCATTGCGGATGCTATTCCTTTGATTGTGAATACAATGGGTTGGACAAAAGGGCTTGGTGCCGACTTGACCCTCAAAATAGAGGATCTCGTGCACCCCACCGACATATTCGAAGTCGAGGCACCATTTTACGAGCACTCTTCCTCATTTGAAGCTGCCCCTAGTTCTGCCAACCCGCCACCGAATGCCAAATTGCACCTTCTGCAGCCCATCGCTCCATCGGTGTTATCCACTAACTACTCCGCCTCAGATCATCGGTCAATCACTATCCTCTCATATTTTCATGCGATTTTCCCGCGGACGGCCCTGACGGAGTTGCGACAATTCACGGCTACCATGTGGAATACGATGCTTCCACTGTGCGCTTATCCGCCTTATGAGGTCGATTGGTCACTGGCCTTGGATAAAATCACACTGTGCGGCGGAGGGACCGAAGATGTCGTCCTTTCCGAGATCGACCGGGTCCTTAACGGCGCTTTGGTAGGCCTCGTTTCGTACGAGCCAGGGTCTCTTGAAATCGATAACATATCTGGGTCAACCATGGGTACCCACGTTGAAGTCGTATCGCCCCTCCCATATACACAGGGTTCTGCTGCGCCTTCGCCATCGACGTCCATGTGCCATGGGCTTGCCCTGATACGGGCTATCTCCCCCTCATCCCCACACATGCACATCATCACGCCCCTCCCCCCGCAACTTTTCTCAAAATGTAGGGTCCTCGTGAAGGGCGAAATGGAGCTGCCTGTTTGGGGTATGTTGGATTTCCGGAGCGACAATGATGGGGATATTGCGGGCGTGGAAAAGAGCAAGGTGCCATACATGCAATGGGGCAAAGGGGAAGGTCTCGGAGGCGAGAAACGCCGTGTGCGGAGAAATTTGATGCGCAAAGGGCAAATGTAACCGCACGATCTGCTTGGCTTAACGCTACAAGTACAGTTACAATTACAAGTCCACTTCTCGAGGGATTCTACTTGAACCTCGTCAAAATATTGCGGAGAGGGACAGGCATCCGACTTTTCTGCGTCAAGGTCCCAGAAACTGATGCACGTCTCAGCACATTCTCGTTGAGCGTCCACCGCGTACGAGTTGGGGTAGGCGGGTTCGACGGGCTTGCTTTATTTTCCTTGGCAGTAGTATTCGAAAACACGTGGCTGAGAGAGTGACGCCCACCAGTGACTACCTTTTTTGATGGGCTGTCCGTGGTCGTGGCGCAAGGCCGAACCGGAGACGATGCGGGTGAAGCCAAGCGACAGGACGCTGAGGGAGTAGTGGCTCTCCTCTGGCCAGGGTTTCGACCGAGAGTTGGCGCAGGTTTGGGAGGGGGAGACCGTAGAGGCGCAGGAATTGTGGGGCGCACAGTGTGAGACCTTGGTCCGAGAGGCATCGGCGGCTTTCTGGGAGAGCTTGACGAACCCAGCGAGCGGCGTGGGGCTAGCCTAGCTGGGACCGCGACAGAAGCCGGACGCTCGTGAGGCAAAGAGGCGAAGCGAACACTCTTGGAGCTCTTTAGGATGCTCCGGACGCTTGTACGTTGGGATGCTGGGCAGGGTGGGAGCGGCGTCG
Source organism: Mycena maculata (assembly GCA_029448575.1). Taxonomy (NCBI): domain Eukaryota; kingdom Fungi; phylum Basidiomycota; class Agaricomycetes; order Agaricales; family Mycenaceae; genus Mycena; species Mycena maculata. The sequence goes on along the minus strand of JARJLG010000035.1, from coordinate 198,155 downwards.
ACGGAGGAGCATTGAGAATCGCGATAGCGCGCCCATTAACATCGTCGGAAGATGAAGGATCATCTGTAAGCGACTCTTCAGCATAGTCAACCATGTCCGGTCGAAGAGGTTTCTTGACGAAATCCGAATCAAATGACCGGGAATTATGCAAGTCCAACAACCCGTCTGCAAATGCCCACTCGTCGTCCTCTCCGCCTGCTACATTCGACAAGTTCGTTTGTTGATCGGTCGCGTCGAGGGGTGCACTCGAGTCGATTGAGGCGCACTGCGACCTGAGGCTCGTGACCATTTGCTGGAGATCCATAGAAGAGCGGTTGGGGTCTGAAGCAAATTCAAACTTCGGGGAATATGTGGAAGGAGAGCCAAGGAATGCACTGGGCATGCTAGGGTATGCATCCTCGTCGGAAGACTGCTTGAAAGACAGCAACGGGGGTAGCATTTTCTTGCCCCTGCGAGCCGCCAGAGCAAGAGGAACACCTGGCGTCAGATTCCCAGAAGATTCAAGCGAAACCGGCAACGAGAAATGAGAATTGGAAACGATGAGGGAAGGCGGCTGAGGTGCGACTTGGTAATCCGATTGCGCATTCGACCCATGCTCTTTGAAAAAAGAGCTCAGGTTCTGGAGCTCAGAAATCATCTCTGCCACCTCTGGATCCATCGTCTTGGCCGACGCTTGGAGGGATAATCGGCTAGATTTCCCGCCGGAGTCCAATATGATTTCGCGTTCGAAAACCAAGGCATTTCGATTGACCATTTTCTGGCGGGTATATGGTGGGGCTGTGACAGATATAGACGGAGTTGTGTTGTGTTCCCTTGATTTGAGGGTACGGAGGGTACGGTTACGTCGAGCAAAAGCCAGCTTCGTCTTGAACACATCCGGAGTATAAATTGAACCTTCGGATTTCCAAGGCATCGTTTTAAGATTACCAATGTCACCCCATGGCGTACTATGGTCGGAGGAATCACAGTCGATGCCGGTCTGAGGGCATACAGTTAGCGACAAGACGATATGCGTGAGCAGACAACTTTACCAGCCACGTCTCAACGAGCAATTTCTCTCTCAGCATCGTTCGGAGCCGCGGAGGCGTCGGTGAAGTGAGTGTCGCTTTGGAGACCTTGTGTATAGGGGTTGGATGAACCATGGTGGGACCTTCGTGATGTCCTATGATAGTGGAGAGAGGAACCATGCAGCCTGCAGGAATGGGCGGTGTAGAGGATGTGGACGAGGACAGAGAAGAGAGAGTGAGGGATTCAGAGAGTAGCGAATCATCGAGGGCGTAGTGATTGAGATCGAGAGAACCAACGGACATCTCAGAAGGTAGCAAGGCCGAGGCCGATGTGTGCAAGGAGGTCATGGTGAATGGGAACAAAGAGGCTGACAGCCTGAACGCGGCGCGACTAACTTAGTGATACAATAAGGACACACAACGCGTGGATTCTTTATACATAAATTTTGTTCCTTCCGACGCCCATGTCCGCCCAGCGGCAGCGAACCTGGAATTGGCACATAAGCTAGTGCGACAAGAACGGGACCGCATTAAGCACGATCCGTCCTTACATTTTACGCTCTTATGAGGACCTGGACGGCACAAGTGTTTTCTCCCGATTTGCGCGAAGGCCGTTCACCAAGTGGGTGCTCTGCTTTTTCCTGCTGCGATATGTACCGATCTTCCACGAGATTAAAGTTTGCCCGGGATGCAAAATGTCAGCAATCTACTGCTCAGCTCCATGTGCCAGACTGGGGTGGAGAATTCATAAGCTTCTGTTCTGCGTTAAACGGCAGTTACTACGTTGTCAGAGTGAATTGAGTTTAATAAGAATGGAATTGCCTGGACAGCGGGACGGTGAAGATATCCCTCGATCCAAAAGCATATTGAAGCAGTTTCCATAGACAGACATCAGTTACAACGTCCTAGGTGACTTCTACGAGCCGTTCGTTTTAGTGCGGGCAATTTGGTATCCCCGGCATGCGCCGAGAAAAAGTAGGATGTTGGGTTCAGAATGAGGCATGAGAGGGAGTCTGTAAGAGAGACTAGATATTGGGCAATGAACGAAAGACCGGAGGTGGACCACTTTGTGTCTAACGATGACGCTCTTGATGGGCCATGGCGTAACAGATTCCTTCGTTGCCACTGCACGACTCAGATGCCTGTCCAATATTTGCCCCCAACATTCGACGAGACCTGGAGCAGCTATTACCAGTGGTGCGGGATACCAATTACCTCCCCCTACATTGGCCGATCTCCGTGTACGCAAGTTTGAAGGTGCTAGGTCTCGTACCAGAAATTCCTGGACCGGGGAAAAAGTTGACTGTGTTCTATGTGGGCGCTAGGGTAGATATCGTCTTCTCTCAGCTGCTTTTTGTGCTCATGAATCTCCAGGATGAATCGCTTTATCCCAGTGTTGGTATCTCTCTTCATTCTTGGGACGTATGTTGATGATTCAGACTATTCAGCTTCGGAGAACCGACTTGGGTCTTGTCATGTTTGGATCGAACGTGGCAGGTTCAGCGAAGTGTGCGAAAGCTCGTCATCCAGGCCGCGTGTATTCGTGTATACATGTCCCGCATCCTGTGGCAGCGGTACGAGGAAGACACGGACCCAGCGTATTATCGCCAGTCCCGTGAACCATCCGAGCATCTAGATGCAATTGTTGCGATGTGTGTAGGGGCTTGTTGACGAAAGTGGTTGGGTAGTTGGAGCGTCGCTCTTGGACCATATTTTCTTGCTGCATGGCAGTGCATTGAGAAAGAATGGAGTCCTCGTTACGCAACGCTGTGCCGGCCCGATGGCCGATCAAGGCACTTGAGTTTGCACAACGATCTCTGCCCTTTTTCTCCAGCGCCGGTGACCCTGGCTTGGTTCTTTACTGGCCTGCACATTGCCTGCATCTCTCCCGACTGTCGTTTCACGTTTCGACTCCTATATCTTCTCAAAGCACCCTCTATCGCCCCCAGATAGCCTCTGGTGCAACCTGTTAGAAATCGGTGAGTTGCATGACCCTCGTTGTAATACAAGATGAGATATCGAGACATTTGCACGTCAGTCGGAGTGGTGGACGCTTGCGCCCATCATGTAGGACGTCAACTACGCATTCGCTGATTTTTTTTACTCTCTCTCCCGACATTCGAATCCTTCCCCAGTACTCACAATTCGTGCAGAACCGTGCCTTAATTCTCCCAACGGAAACACATCAGGGCGCCGGTCAAGACGTCCGTTCTCTTCAGTTTTTTATGACTGCTATCGAATACTTACGAAGTCTCTAGATTCATGTCTGCCGGAGCAGAAACACGTAACCCACTAGCCCCATCCGCCGCAGTCAATGGAGCGTCAGCAGTCCCCTTGGTTCCCACTAACACTGTCACGACCGCCGCCGGTCTGACTGTGCGGACCCGTATTGACCCCGTCCTTACCGTCGACGATGTCGTGAAACAACTATGTATAAATCTCAAAATCAAGGAACCCCCTTCGAATTTTGCCCTCCGAGATGAGACAGACGAGTTGGTGACGAACGACAATCTGCGTAGAAAGATCAAGACGAAGGTCAACCTCAAGTGAGCCGTATTACTTTGTTCGACGGAACGCATTGACTGAACACCGCGATAGGCTTGTCAATGCGCCTTCGCGCGAAGCTAGAGAGACGGCCGAGAAATTAAGGTTACGGGATGAGGCGACAAGTCTCAAGATGACTTTATTTACTCTCCAGAAATATATCCGGGTAGGCTAGTAAGTTACTTTAGGCGACGTTTGGCTTAACCGACATTCAGGAAGAACAATTTGCGCAAGAGTTTATCAACTGCTCGGGGCTCTCTGACTTGATTGATGTGATCTTTGGGGCGCACGGAAATACTCTAGCTGTCCGTCCCTTCACCTTATCCTCCTCTTCTTTCTGTCATTTATTTCCTCCAGTACGCGCTAACGGCCATGCAAAATTTGATGGAATTGGATTATGGTTGGTCGACACTTGATGACGCGTTTATTTTCCAAGTGGTTCAAATTCTGTCCTCATCCCAATCTCTGATCAACGTGTGTCGTCCTGCGACGGCCATCCTCAAGAAACTCGTCGAAGCGGATCCGATGAGTGCGCCAGGACTTCAACTAGCGAGTTCGAGTAGGCCCAGTCTCCCTTCAGGATCGGTCTATCGATATGGCTTTGGTGTGGTTTTCGAACAAATGCGGAAGGGACGTGGTTTTCTGGAGACTGTCATTAGTAGACTTGGCAGTGCAGACACTGCGATGGCTCAGTACAGGTGCGTGTTTGACTAGTCTAATATTTACACGACGCTGACCGGCAACAGCATGATGCTCATCAACTCCCTGTTAGCTCACACAAGCGATGCTCGTTGGGAGGAGTTCATATCAGAGCTGGAAAGACTCAACGTGCGGAAAGCGGTCGTGGTGCGCCAGTCCTCCTGATCTTACCCACTTCTTCCTCAGCTCCAATCCTAGCGGCTCATGTCTTCCCATACCATCGAGGATCTAACTTCCTGTATCCTCGATTTTCAAGCCAATATCATAAGGGTGACATATCGCAAGAAGACCACCCTGGTCGATGGCGAAGCGGAACCAAATCATGCTACTGCTCTCAAGGCAATATGGGCCAGTAGTAAATTGACTGAATCGATGGACGAAAGCGGCGAGGTCCTGAAATGGCGGTTGCTAGGATTCGATTCCGAAAATGTCGAACTCGAGTTCAATGACGTTGGGGTTTTGGGCCTCGAGTGCTTGGTATGAATCAATTATTTGAACCTGTGCGAAATCTGTCTGAATTCGGTTTATAGCGGAAATTTATCGAAATGGACCCCGATTTTTCCAAGGTAAGTATTACACCACTGTATAAAGAACGTGCACTGAACTGTTTTTTCCCCCAAGATAATCCTTGAACAGCTAAGCCGACCTCCGACCCGGAGATGTCCTGTTGCCAAAGCCTCCAATGAGGTGGTCGAGCTGTTATCAGAGCATTGGGCAATTTTTGCGCCTGGATGTATGTGAATTCTCCATTGTTGTGACTCGAAACTAACGCGCTTTCTTTTCATGCAGATTCAACGTCGACTACCTTCCAACCATTCTTCTTGGACTTTTACAAAGTGCATTCCCTTGCGACGCATTTCTTCATACGTATGTGGGCCGAGAGCGGCGCAGCATCTGGCGATTTCACCCGAGTCGCCGCTCTGGTTCGCAGTCAGTGCGTTCATCTCGCTTGGGTTCACTTGCCGTCATTGTTGACACATTGCATAGGGTGAAAGTTGCATTACGCAGCGAGAATGTCCGACCTTGGCACGAGGTAGAGCATGAATTCAATGAATGCGAGTACCGAAGTGTTCGGGAGAGACAGATGAAGGAGCTTGAGCTCGAAGACGATCTGCTCAGCAAAATTCCCGTTCGGTGTGTAAATTCCTTGCCCAATTTTGTGTATTGATCTCACTGATGTTTCAGAAACCTGCGCGCCAAATTGTACAAAGAGTCATTTGAATTTGTCCGCCAGCAAAGAATACAATGTTTAATGCAGGGCGCTTGGTTCGTGAACGCGCTTCCGCAAAATTCTACGGCATCTAGGGACTCGCCTCGGCGGCTGAACCGACCATGGAGGTTTATGAGACTGGTCCGTGTGCACATCTCATTTTTTGGTTATTGCTCAAGCATCATACCAGGATCCTGGGCTCAAATATCTCCATTACGTTGACAGTGCACTGAAGTTTGCCGTTCGAAGCGGTCTGGAAGACCTCCCAGAGCGGATAGAGGTGGCTGCTATTAGCGAGATCGCGACTGGGTCTTGCGCTGCCCCACCTCACGTTCTTCGTGATCAAACCGATCTTCCGCCTACGTCTCCCCCTGTGGCCTCCCCATTATCTTTCTCGCTACTCAGCGCCCATGAAGGGTCTTTGGCCGACCAGATTGCCCCCGATCAATCTCGTTGGGCGGACTGGACCGACGGGCTGAACATGCTTCGGCGAGACGGTGGGCATGTCTCATCGAAAGAAACGGCCGGTTTCGTGCAGGCGTTGACGGAGATTGGATTGAAGATCAAGTTACTTGGTGTGTAGTCTCTGTCACAGGCATTCTCTGGTGTTTAACTATCCCTACAGATCTTTCCGGCGAGATGGTGGAGATCCCAAGCGGACTGGTTGCCGGGCCACCACCGTCCAACACGGACTTTTTCTTCTCCGAGTTGATGTGAGAATACACCAACGATTACATTCCCTGACTGGCGAAAAATCAATGTACTACTGTATGCACGAAGGCACCATGGACTGACTGTATTCGTTTGGCTGTACTTAATATTGGATGATTGGATGGAATTGCAAGTTTTTTGTGCTTGTTGTGTTCTTGTCACAAGCCCTTCTTTTGTATGTGTCCCCCCCACCGTAGCTCACCGCGTGTTATATAGCAAAGGTTCAAGTTCCTTTCATTGGTTTGTAGTATGTGTGATTTACTAGCGCTACTAGTAACCCGTGCTGCGCACGGTGATCTGAACTCCTGAGTCGTGGCCGACAAAAAATGTCGCAGAAATCTCTTTTGAGTTATAAGCCAAGATAAGCCTTATACGGTACGTTCGACTCCACCTGTGCGTACGTTACCAATATTGGATTTGGAATGCAGCCTGAGGTATCAGAGGTATCAATCTAAGAAGTAACACAGATAGTGTCTAAATAAAATAAGTACAGCCTGAGGTCAGATATAAGTAGATTAATAACATACCTCAGCTGCACTGCGATGAGAGTGAAACATCTGAGGATCTAGCCAAATAAAAAAGATACGGGCGGAGGCCCACACGTAAGCAAGATATGTCAGGGCGCCTACTACTATTTTAGCCCCCCTTCTGTCCATGACTTTGATCGCGGGCGATAACTTTGTGTATACAGGCCAGATTACTCTCGGCACCTGGTCGTGAGCGTACTCATGTCTTTTCTATGGCCTCAAATATTTTCAGGTTTTTCAGACTTGTGGTGTAGAAGATATAAACCTTCCGATGATGGAACCACATGTGGAATCGCCGAATCGACTTTGGCAGGCGTTTTGGCGTGTGGGAAAAGTCCATCAAAAACGTTCTTTTTCATTTTCTTTGTACGATGTAGCACAGGAATTCAGCCTAAAACTGGCATGGGCATGCCCATAGTATGAACACATATCCAGAATCTTTCCTGGAGGCAAAACGCCCAAAATGCGGCCAGCATCAACAATAATTCCATACCAGGGTGCGTGGACACATCAGGGGCTAAAATAGTATGCCTTTCGACATGAGCGCTGTACCTCATGGCTTGAATTATAAGCGAAGATAGGTGCTTATAACCTCTTATGACAGGGGATTGGGCCTCTTTGAGGCAGGTGCTGAATCTGTTGAAGAGGGAGTCAGAGCCTGAGGTTGGGACAATCATTTGAAAATTAGCAGCCCCAACTTTGTTCAAATACTTGTTCACCGACTATCAAGTCAGATAATCGATAGTATCACTGCGCATAAATAGACGGTATATAATTCAAGAATCTCACACCTCCCAGAGCATGCACTCTGAATACTGGGTCAACTGGCTACGTCTATAGACGTCTATTCAACGGGAACCCAGCAAGCAAGGATGAAGGCTCAAATAATTTGAACTCAAATGCCTGGTTCACTCAGGGTTCAGTCAAAGACTTACAAAGGGGGGCAGGACATCAGAAAACACGAGATTCAAGCTTTACCACTGCCTACATTTTCTGTCAAAGGAAATTTATCTGAAATCACGGCACGATTCTGCGCGGCTTCTGGCATTGATACAGAACTGGGGCTGCGGTGGGCAAAGTTGGAACAAAAAAAAAAGGAACTGTACCCTCCACAAAGAAGATTAAATGCTCTGTTGTTCTGTCACTGTGTCTTTTAACAGGCAGGAAGCGAGACAGAGATTCAAGCTGGGCCACAGCTGAGTTGAAGCTGTTTAAGCCAGCCGGTTTTGAAACCACGGGTTTTTGTGATAGCTTGGAACACAAGCTGTGGGAGCACTGCAGAGCTGCCCTTGGCCGACCCCACCCCGGACATGTCACGTGACAACACGTGGTCTTTGATCTGGCGAGAGTTCAAACACCGCATGTGGAGTTTTTTCGGAGTAGTATGTTTAGTCTTATTCCGATCTGGAGGGGAGTTTTTTTTGTTCCCCGGGAAGTTGGCCAGGCCACCTCATGTTTACTTGCAGTGAGAGATGAAATACAGTAATTCCTTCAAATATCGACATGATGAGAAAAAAAGGAAAGGAGGTGGAAAACCTACATTATTAGGCCACCTCATGTTTACTTGCAGTGAGAAATGAAATACAGGTATTCCTCCAAATATTTACATGATGAGAAAAAAAGAGGAAAGAAGGTGGAAAACCTACATTATTAGGCCCCCTCATGTTTACTTGCAGTGAGAAATGGAATACAGAAATTCCTCCAAATATTGACATGATGAGGAAAAAAGAGGAAAAGGAGGTGGAAAAGCTACATTAAAGGACTGCATGAGATATCATTGGGAAGGGCCAAGGAGTTCGCTTTATTGACCGTTGAGCACCCAAAAAAGGAAATTCCGAGAAACACAACACAAAACAACCTTGGAGGGACCGAACTCAAGGCACAGCTGCAAAGAGACTTACCGATCAAGTAGTAACACGCTATCCACCTGAGCCATAGTGGCAACTGAGTATATTGTTAACGCAAAGATCAGGTACGGCTGGCCACTCAGGCCAAACTGCTAACTCTTGACTCTACAACCTTTGATTATACCACATTCCCATGTAGATATGGTGTCTACCAGTGCATAAAGAGACCTAGAACTGTTCTCACCCCAGTACATGTCCACGACGAGTCGTTGCCGCCGAACCTCGCCCGAAAAAGGGAAATCACGTGACATGTCCGGGGTGGGGACGGCCTGCGCTAGCTGCACTGCAGCCCTCAATTTACCATATTTTTTCTGAACAATTTTGAACCACGTAATGTCGGCACAACCCGGGTCCCGCTTTTGCAATGGTCCGAAATATCACTCCGAAATTCCCACGTCAACGGATGCTGGGCCGAACATAAAGCATAAATGACTAAGGGTCAAATTGAACTTGAGAGAATGCCTTTACCTCCTGCTAGGGCTGCCACCCGTTGCCGTGACGGGCACGGCCGTCTATTTACGGCCCGTCGATTAGTTCTTTTGAGCTGCGACGGGACAGGACGGTCAACGGGACGGCCGCCACGGCCGTAACAGCGGCTTCCAGCGTCAACTTTGTTCAGGGTCCCCTTTGAAGGTAGTCCTGGCTCTTTGAAGTCCCTGATAAGACGGGAGAATCCTGTGAAGGTAAGATATGCTCTTTGGAACCCCTTTAAACCTGCCTAGCGTCCCAAAGGAGTTTTGAACCGAAATGTTGGGTCTTTCCTAAAACGGAACGATGGTCCGGCAAACTTCGGCTGAGCTGAATATAGCCTCCACTACATCCAGAAGTGTGAGGAGAACTCAGAATGAGTTATCAGTACACATAAGGCGGTGAATAATCTCGAGATACCATGATTCACGGTCAAAATAAGATGGCACACCCATGTGCCGTCGATTTGCCGTTCCGGCCCGTTGTTCAACGGGCCGTTTTTGGACCTCCGAGCTCTCCAACGGAACGGGCACGGCAGATGCCGTCGAACCGTCGCAACGGCAACGGGCGGCAGCCCTACCTCCTGCACATGAAATGGGCCGAAACACAGGCATTAAAATCAGCAAGAGTATTTAAAACTATAGTCCCATTTTCATCGCTTATTTTCCTCCTTCCCTACTGTCCAGGCGTGTATGTAGGCAACCTTCGAGAGTGTGTTACGCTCCAAAATAGGTCGGCAGTTAGCAACCACGGTCGCGTTACGTGTTATGTTCTCCCATTTAGGCAACCAGCCAGTCGATTTTGATTTGATTTTCGCATTGTTCCTAAAATACATGTTTACTTAAATAAATGTCTCATTCCTCTTTCTGAGCCCTCGACGACCCGTCATGTCCCGCCGAGAGAAACCATTCGGCCCCAGCCTGCCAGTTGGTATTCCGAGGGAGCTGATGGTAGTCTCAAGGCAGGTGGAGATACCAAAAACATCTGGGTGTACAATGACAACGGAGTTCTTTGGACGGAGGGACTTTTGGCGGATGAAACGACCAGTGCAATGTCGTGAATAGTATGCAATTTTTTTTTACAAATTTTGGGTCCAGTTTGACCGAGAAAAAATGCATTTGTAAAATAGGTCTGAAGTTAGCAACGGGAGCTCCGTTATGCGTTACTACCTGAGATTTAGGCAACGATTTAGGATGCTGTGTTATGTGTTACGTTGCCTACATACACGCCTGGACAGTATTTGCTTTTCCATTTTTTAAACCGTGACCAATTCTGTATGAGTAAATCTTGTTTGTCCTTGTAGCAAAAATTGGGCGAAATCCAAGTTCCCCAAGGTAGCCAAACCTGAAGGTTCAGCAATAAAGATTTACAAGAGCGTTGGAGGAAGGAGCTGTTGGACATGCCCAAGCAGAGTTTAAAGACTTTGGACACACACAATTTTAAGAAGAGAGAGATGAGCACTGGCATGCCTGCTTCCCTGTAAGGTTCAAAAAGCCCTATAAGCCCTGTTCGGGATCCAGTGATCTCCCTAGGGCCTAAGGCCTTAGGTCAAGCCTTAGACCAGTGCAGAGACTTCATACTTTTGAATTAAGGCGCCTTAGATAGCTACGTGAAGGCCACGTTGAAAGGGTTGCTCAGGTTCAACGGTCTAAATATGCAACTGCCAAAATCCCCCCTATCGAACGACTGAGTTACACCTAACTCACAAAGTGAGATTAAGCACGACTAAACCGACAATAGACAGACTCCAACACCAACACACTCCCTTAATGACCTTGATGCACTGACGAGATTCGGGTCTTTTTGGACACAAGTATAGATCCAAGGAAACCACGAGTAAACGTATTTGTCACGAAAGTATTCAATTCCCGTTCCCCCAAGGGTGGCTAAGTCTCAACTAGTTTCTTGAAGTGGCGTTCAAGACACAACCTGAATTTATCGGTTGGTTCCCAACGTGGATTTAAGTTTCCCAACTATGCAGATATAACGGCTCTAGACCGGTTTGTTTTGGTGGACTATTAATCCGGTGGGCTGTTTAGACCCGGTTGTTTGGCTCACGCCTTATTCCACTGACTTGGCTCGCGCCTCAAACTTGCTTGGCTCACGCTCCGTAACTATGGCTCACGCCTCAAAACACACACAATGGCTCACGCCTCGAACTTGGTATGGCTCACGCCCCGTAACTGACACTTATAAATCCCACTGATGCTATTCCAAAACCGAACTTAAATTCTGAGACTAATTGACAGCCAAAGATTCAAGCCTAAACTTCAATTCCATACGCAAGGGCTGTATTGCTCCTCACTTTCTGGGGTCTGGTTCAGTGCCGTCCTCCCTGGTTCTGCCCTCCTTATATACTGTACAAAAACTATTACAGTATAGTGTGGCTCCTTGGATCACGCCACATCAATGGATCATTAATTTATTTCAGCACATACAGGGGCCTTGGACTCAAATCCTCTTAGACTTAGCACTGTGTAGCCTATGGGCATGGCGTGAATTAATTTTGAGTGCTCAGTGTAAGCCAAACCAAAATGAGATGTGTTTCGGTGTAAATCAGTACATGATCCAGCATCAATCAACTTTCCGATTCATCTCTTTTACCTCAATATGTCCCATATTGGCCTCACATTATTTTCTATACGATAGATCGTCTTCTTAACAACTACAATTATCTCCAAAGCAGCGAGGTGATTCGACCAAAAATGCGCCTGCAAGAATTTGTACAAGACACGTGAAGAGCGTGACAGCCTGGTTTGTTGACGCGACCATCACTGCTTCTGCTTCACGTCCTGCCTAGACGGCATCTCCGACAGCTTCCCATGGTGTCCCGGGCTAAATCCGAGCGTGTCAAAGGGCACACAAATAGCAGGAAAAGGTTGCTTACCATACAAGCGGCAGTGCACGAATACGAGTGGGAGCAGGCCCAACCAGCCAATTTGGGAAAACCAAAGTCTATTCGGGCTATCGCGGAGAACTACAAAGTCGCGTATGGTACACTAAATCGACGCATACATGGGGGGCGTGGTATTCGGGAGGCAAGTCAAGAGAAGCAGAAGGTTCCACCCATTCAGGAATGGTCCCTAGTCCAATTCATCCTGGAGTCTGCGGATTGTGGATTCCCTCTCACCCACGCCCAAATCCGACAGGCTGCAAATGCGGTCCACGAAGCCACACTCGGTACGGGCTGCGAGCCGGTGTCAGACAAGTGGGTCTTCGCGTTCTTGGATCGACATCACGACGCGCTCCGGACCTTTTGGAGCAAGCCGCTTGACACGCAGCGTGCACGCGCCCTAAACCCCTAGGCTGTCAAGTCTTGGGTCGAGTTAGTGCAGAAATGGATTGTTGATCAAGGGGTCTCACCGGATAGGATCTATGGAATGGATGAAAGTGGTTACCCCACGGGTTACATGGGGAAGGAGCGCGTAGTTGGAGCATGGGGGACCAAAACCCAGCACAAACAAGGCGGGGCTAGCCACCAAAACATCACCGCGTTGGTAACGATCCACGGCGATGGCAAGACAGTGGTGCCACTGATGATTATCTTCCCGGGAGTGAACTTCCAGACATCCTGGAACAACGGCAACTCCATAAATGCATTGTAAGTCATCAAACAAGTAATAAAATGGCCGAGACTCACCGCCACTCAAGCATCGCAAAGTCCATCAACGGATGGACTAACGGCAACCTTGGGTATGAATGGCTCGTGAAGGTCTTCGACCCTGCAACGAAAGAGGAGGCCAAAGGTCTTCCGTGGGTGCTTCTCCTGGATGGGCACAGCTCGCACTACACTCAGAAGTTCCTGGACTATGCACGCGAGAACAACATAATCTTACTTGGATATCCGCCCCATTGCACCCACGCACTTCAGGGCCTCGACGTGGTATGCTTTGCGAGGCACAAGTCGTGCTGGCAGGCAGCGATCGTGGCCTTCGAGTCGAAAACTGGGCGGGAGGTGTCGAAGGCTGAGTTCATGACCGTGTGGGTCCCAGCGTACCTGGAGGCGTTTGACGAATCAACAGTCCGTGCTGCCTTTCGAGTGACAGGTGTTGTACCTTTCAATCCCGACTTCGTGACAGCTGAGCAGATGAAGCCCAGCCAGGCGACGTCCACTCGTGCAGAGTTTCCCCTGCCGCAGCCAAGCCCCGTCCGTGCGATCACGAACGCGATGCGAATCCAGCCCCCGACACGGTTTGATCTGTCCCCGTCCAATGGGGCGAGCACATCACGAACCACACCAACCCCATCACGGCGACGTGGCAGGGACAACGACCTCGAGAATATCGACCCTGCATTGTGGTCACCTTCAAAAAAGATGCGGACACTGTATGCGCACCTTGGGACCACTTCCGCCGGTTCCCTCCTCCTCCGCAGCCCCAAAATCAAGTCTTACGACAATCCCATCCTCCCTCCTGTTATCCAGGCTGTCCCAGGCTCGATTGTGAAGCCCAATTGGTCGCTCTCCAGCCCTGGCACCAGCAACAAACCCTACAAAACAAGGAATCAGCTGGAGGCAGAGATTGTTGCATTGCAGAAAGAGCTTGCGCCCGCTCACCAAAATGTGATTGTACGGGATAAAATCATCGAGGAGGGGAATGCGACGATGGTATTCCAGAACATAGGGCTGAGGAAGATGAATGAGGCCCTCCACCAGCAGGAGGAGAAGGCTACAACTGACCGGGCACGCCTCTTTAAGGGCAAAGCCCAAGTCCTCTCTGGGGACGAGTTTTACGACACTGTCAAGGCCATTGAGGAGGGGAGGAAAGTGAAGGAGGCTGGTAAGGAGGCCAAGAAGGTTGCCAGGGAAAAGAAGAAACAGATGCGAGAGGAGATTGAACGAGAGTGGGCCGCTATGAAGGAGCGGCATGTGGCAGATGTCGAAGCATGGTCACAGGAGTGCTCCAAGCTGTTCCAGGAGGGTGTGAGGAAGAAGGACTTGCCCCCCAAGCCGAAGCTGGGCAAGAAACCGACTCTCCCTGCCGTAGACGATGAGGACGATGAGCTGGAAGATGAGCCGGATGAGGAAGCTGATGTGTGATGGGCTTGATCCAAGGAACGGGAATTGTGACACTTTGACGCTTGCGGTGATTTCTTTTCTTGAGCTGCATTTTAAGACACTACATAATCTTATTTTACCATAGTATAACTTCTTACATGTTCTAGTATATACTGATTTAAATCCAGAATTTACTATTGAGAATTGTGGGTGTGAATGAGGAAAGATCAAAGTGGTGATCCAAGGAGCCACACTATACTGTACATGTGCGTGATTACTAGGCCTCGGGTATTCTACTTAATAAATTAGCCTGCAATCGGTATCAGCTGCACGCGTCCTGGCACCCTTATTGGTTACTTGAGCTCTCCTATATGTTCGTCCAATGACTCCCGTCGATCAGGGGATTATATGTGTAATTAGTCCCCTGAATAAGGTAATTGACCCATATCTTCCTCTGTGGTAGATGCCTCAACTTCTAGTATTGTTGACTGGATTGTATGGTTTAATACCCTTCCAATGATACCCCAGATACCCTTAATCGGTATCCAGAAACACACAGTACAAGCTTAATCCGGTCTGCGGCTTATCGGGTGATCGCGCTGTCGCGGATCCGGTGTATAGGAGTAATAATTGTAGGTCCAGGCCTAGATCAGGTGACCCATCGCGTCGCGTCAGGTAAGCCAAAGTCGTGTAAACAACTAGGTGTTTCCCTCCCGAATAAGGTTCCCAGCGTGCCAATAAATGCCAGAGGTGGATAATACGATTCTCCCTTTGATAGTGAGCATTGCTTTGCCTTCCCACGTATAGAGGGTGTTTCAGGACTTTGATGTATGGGCTTTGAGCCTTAATCCGGATTCAACCCCCAAATGTCCCAAAGGTGAAGTTTCCAGGAATAAGCTGTTATTGCCAGTTTAAGATGATAATGCAATATGGCTCTGAGTTGCACGTTTGGAGCTCACGCCAACCTCTGGATGAGCGCTGAATGTCATGCATTCGTAAAATTTGAGGTTTCACAAATTTCGCGGCTTATCAATGTGCCCAGCAATCTTTTTCTTCCCCGACCGAAGCAATGGTTGGCAGTGAAAAAGCACCAATGTGGCGGCATTTCCACGAGCTCCCTTGGACCAATTCCAAGCACAAGCAAGCATGCTGCCGTGCATGTGTCAACGCCGCGCACAAGAGGAGGAAGAAGCGTACATGCGGGTGATGGCAAAACTGGATGAGCAGGACGAGATTGATGATGGGTGTGGGGAGAATAAATTTGTGCCCAATTACAGCCCGCCAGAATTATTTCCATTTTAGGTCCTAAGGCCTGGGCCAAGGCCTAAGATCTAAGGCCTTAGCTCACCAGAGCATCTTCATTTAAGGCCTTAGGGCAGTCACTACCGGGATCCCCATCTACAGTCCATTTAGCTACCTGTTGTCACGATTAAGCAGGCTATCTAATCGGACAACGCCTTATCTCGTTATCTAAGCGCCAGGATAAGCGCTGGTCTATTTAAAACATCGAGGCTATGCTTGAGTCATCAGTGATCGGACAGCCAGGGATCGGGTTCTCACAGGAACATGCCGATGAAGCACGACGGATTGGTGATCGGACAGCTGACAGGTGTCATGCTGCGGACATGTGGAGTATGCATGGGCATTACTCAGAACACATGGCTTCAGGACGTTTCTTACTCAGAACACATGGTTCTAGCATGTTTATTACTCAGAACACATGGTTATGGTGCTTGTAGCACATGGACGCTCTATTGTATATATTATTAGCACTAGTTACATAGCCACAGTCAAACAGTATAAGTAAGTGTAGCTAGTCGCATGTATTCCTTAGTCTTTTATTCCATCATTCTTCGAGCCTCACTCTTACCTGCTACATCTGAGAACGCAACGTGCGACCTCTCAGACTAGTATTTGAGCCTTGAGCGTGACATAATAAAAGACTACCCTTCATACCTTCGTACCGCCCCTACCCTCCGACCTCCTTTCCTTTTCCCCCCACCCTTTTGCACTACTTGGATTCGTACCGCTACTTGGACTCTCGTATTTGAAGTCCCATTTCCATTACTCCCCACCCGCTGATTCTCTACCTCGTCCACAGCGAGTCTAAACAAGTGCAGCACCAGTTGTTTTCGGTTTACCGAACAGACAGACGCTAGGCCACGGGAAACGTTGAGTCCGTCCCAAGCCACATAGCAGTCGTAGGAGTGCCAGCCGGACCTTCGGGGAAGACTGCCTCGCTATCGCCGGGGGTGTTGTAGAAGACCCGGGGTAGTTCTGTCGCAAGAGACCGTTGCAATTCCACCAACCGCTGAGTGCGGAGTCGTACCAACACAGTGACCTTCCGCGCCCCATCCACCTCCTCTTCATCGGGAACCTCATCCCCGTCGACTTCCTTATACCATTCCGCCGAACTTCCTACCTTAACCCCGTTCGACCGACTTTACGCCGCTCTCGCCCAACCACCTTACCAACCACCTCGCCCGTCGCTCATATCACCAATGGCCGACGAAGACCAGAACCAGGGCACCACCTCTCACATGCCCGCCATGGACCTCGACCCCGCCCCGAGAGAGACTAGGTCCTCTCGGATCACCCTCGCCCGCCTCCCCCCCACTTTCGACGGCTCTGACAAGAGCAAGTGGGAGACTTTCCTCGACGCCCTTCTTAATTACCTATGGGCGTACGACTCGGAGTTCGACTCCGAAAAGAAGAAGATCGCGTTCACCCTATCATTATTGGGGCGAACCGATGGTGCCTCGTGTCCAGCTACCAATTGGGCACGTAATTGGCGAAAGCGCATGCTGCGCGAGGGGCTTGACAGCCTCTACCACTTCGATGATCTGATCTCGGATCTAGAAGCAACGTTCCAGGACAAGAACGTCAAACAGACGGCGCACATGCGCCTTACGACAACTCGGCAGGGAAAGACTCCCCTGGCCGACTTCATCCAGGCGTTCGAGCTGAACGCCGAGGAAGCGGGGTACGCCCCGAACGACAAGGACACCCCCCACAACACCTTCCTAGTGGAAACACTAGAAGGCCTCGTCGAGGAGGCGGTGCGCACCCAGCTGTATGCGGGTGGAATTGAGGTCCCGGAGGATTACGCGGGACTCAAGAAGAGGCTGACGGCGATCAGCCGGGTCATGGAGCGGGGGAAACTCCGAGCGGCTCAACAGAGCCGGATGTTCTGGGCCCCGGCGCGCGCACAAGCGCCGGCTGCCAAGACATCACCGGGGTTCGGGCCGGCGCCCAACCTCGCGAAGAAGATCGGGCCGGGGGAGACCGCCCCGATGGATGTGGATCGCACGCGGCAGACGCTGCGCGTTTTTAAATGTTACAACTGTGGCAAGGAGGGCCACATGAAGCGGGAGTGCCCGGAGCCTCCCAAGTCTAAATTCAATATCCGGTCCTTCAAGACCGATGACCACTCGCAGGAGGACCTGCAGGCTCTCGCAGCCGTCCTTCGCGAGAAGGGTTTTTAAAGGGGCCCCCGCTTGCGGCCAAAGCCGGGCGCCCTGCGGACACGGACAAAGTCGCTCCAACGACGAACATTATGCCTACCAACATTTTTACTTTACTGCCCGAACTTAATATTAGCAATGTAGTTACCAACCCGGCTGATGATATTTATACCCCAGAAAATACTAGTCTACGAAAGAGCATAAACGATTTCCTAGTAGCTAGTGTAGAAAACAAACAAAAAATACGTATCTTGGAGAATCAGAATCGGAAATGTAATTTAAAGAATCGCAGAATGGACGAAGTAAATAAGCGTTGGAGCGCATTCAAAAAGGCCCCTGGAACCCAAACCAGTGCGAAAAATAGTGAGACGAAAAAGGACGGCGATGCCGTGAGGGCTCAATCCCAGGATCGGGAGGAAGCGCCCAAACAAAAGAAAACACGCGTGACGCTGAGTCAAAAGAAGACACAGGCGGCGCAGAAGTCGGCACAGCCTGAGGATCGGCTTGCCAAGGAGATGAAGGAACTCCAGAAGCAGAGGCGGCATCACGAGATGCTAGTTCCCGTTACGCTGACTGCGTTGGACACCGGGAAGACGCGCGCTGTCAAGGCTCTTCTCGATAACGGTTGCACTACCACGTGCATCGATCGAGATTATGCCAAGGCAGAAGGCTTCGAGCTCCACGAGCTTGACGTGCACATTGTCGCCCGCAACGCAGACGGAACGGAGAACTCTCGGGGAAAGATCACTCACTACGTTGAGTTGATGCTTTCGGTCGGATCCCATGTTGAGCGCCAACGGTTCTTGGTCACAGGACTAGGCAAGGCTCGCGTGTTCATTGGATACGATTGGTTGTTCAAGCACAACCCCGAGGTAGATTGGCGATCACAAAAGATCATGTTCAGCCGCTGCCCGCCCGAGTGCAACATGCATGGCACGGAGTACCGGACAGGGATGTCCGCGGAGGAAGAGAAGTTGGAAGACGGCGAGTCGATCCTATTGGTCGACTTTGCAGAACAGATTGATCTGCGTGCGCACGGATCACAGGCGCAGCAGATGGCAGAGGAAGCAAATCGTGGGAAGGAGCGCATGGCCGAAGGAAAGGTCCCGGAGGAGTACCACGAGTTCGTAAAGGTGTTCGCGAAGGAATCATTTGATGCCATGCCCGAGAAAAGGCCGTGGGATCACGCAATCGAGCTTAAGCCAGGATCAAAGGCTGTAGACTGCAAGATCTATCCGCTCTCGGTCACGGAACAGGGGAAGTTGAATGAGTTCCTGGAGGAGAACTTGAAGAGTGGGAGGATCCGCCCGTCGAAATCACCGATGGCTTCAGCGTTCTTCTTCGTGAAGAAAAAAGATGGCAGCCTGAGACCAGTCCAGGATTATCGGAAGCTCAACGAAATGACGATTAAAAACCGTTATCCACTTCCGTTGATATCGGAGCTCGTAAATAAGCTCCGTGGCGCCAAATACTTCACGAAGTTGGATATCAAATGGGGATACAACAACGTGCGGATCAGGGAGGGAGATGAGTGGAAAGCGGCGTTCAGGACGAACCGAGGGCTGTTCGAGCCGCTCGTGATGTTTTTCGGCCTGACGAATTCCCCGGCGACGTTCCAGACGATGATGAACGACATCCTTCGAGAGCTCATAAATGAGGGAAAGGTCATAGTCTACCTGGACGATATCCTTATCTTCACCGACAACTTGGAGGAGCACAGAGCACTGACGAAGCGGGTACTTAAAATCCTGCAAGACAACAAGCTCTTTCTCAAACCAGAGAAGTGCGACTTTGAAAAAACGGAGATTGAGTATCTAGGAGTCATCATTTCCTACAACTCGATGAAGATGGACCCGGTGAAGATTAAGGGCGTGACGGAGTGGCCGGAACCAAAGAACCTTAAGCAGACACAGGCGTTCTTGGGTTTCACAAACTTCTATCGCCGCTTCATCCGAGGATATGCGGAGATAGCGAAGCCGATGACAAGGCTGACCGGGAAGGAAGGCTGGAGTTGGGGAGAGGAGCAGAGGAAGGCGTTCCAAAGGCTCAAGGATCGCATCGCTGAAGACGCCGTACTGGCGCTTCCCACGGATCACGGGAAGTTCCGAGTCGAGGCTGACGCGTCGGATGGAGCTATAGGAGCGGAGCTCGCACAGGAGCAGGAGGGCGAATGGTGCCCTGTTGCTTTCATGTCTCATGGACTCAATGAGACTGAGCGGAACTACGAGATCTACGACAAAGAGATGCTCGCGATCATGACCGCGCTGGACGAGTGGCGGGAGTTGTTGATGGGCGCAAGCCAAACATTCGAGATCTTTACTGATCATCAAAATCTCGAATATTTCAAGAAGCCTCAGAAGGTTAATCGCAGACAGGCCCGGTGGATTCAGGAACTGGCGGAGTTCGATTTCACATTGCACCACCGGCCTGGAGCGTTGAACAAGAAGGCAGATCTCTTATCTCGGAGATCGGATCACGACCAAGGGAAAGACGACAACGACAATGTTGCTCTGCTGAAGCCAGAGTATTTCCGAGCACAGGACATAGTGCTGGAAGGGCCGGAGGCAGGGATCTTGGAAGAGATAATTAAGGAGAAGAAGATCGATAAGAGCGTTAAGCTGGCGCTCGAGAAAAAGCTACCAGCCTGGGAAAAGAAGGACAATATTATATATTACAACGGACTTATATATGTACCCCGGAATCAGGAGTTGCGCGATAAGATTATCGGACTCCATCACGACCTGCCCATGCTCGGCCATCCCGGAGAGAACCGCACGCAGGAAATGGTGGAACGTAATTATTGGTGGCCGAGACTGGGAAACCAGGTCGCCGAATATATAAAGGCCTGCGAGGCTTGCCAAAGGACTCGAGTGCGTCGGTACAAGCAGGGAAAGCTTAACCCGCACAAGATCGCTGAGGGACCTTGGCAGATTATATCTATGGATCTTATCGGTCCGCTGCCGGTCAGCAATGGCTTTAACGCCATCCAAGTCTGGGTCGACACTTACACGAAGATGCTCCATTGCGAGGCAACGAACATGGAGCTGACAAGTGAAGGTGTCGCCCGACTTACCCGGGACCGCGTGATTAGATATCACGGCATTCCCCGTAAAATTATATCGGATCGGGACACTCGATATTTATCCGGGTTCATGCGAGAGCTTAACCGGCTTCTCGGCATAGAAATGAACCCGAGCACGGCATATCATCCGGCGACAGATGGCCAGACGGAGCGAATGAATCAAGAGATTGAGAAATATCTCCGAATCTTCGTCAACCACCGGCAGTCGGACTGGGCTGAGTGGCTCGCCCTGGCCGAGTTCACTCACAATGACAAGACAAGCTCGTCGACGAGCATGTCGCCTTTTTATACGAACACGGGATACCACCCCTGGAAGGGGATAGAAAACTCAGTCGAGTCGCGCAATGAGGCCGCGAACGACTTCGCACAGAAAATGAAGAGGATCCGCGATGAAGCGTCGGTCGCTCTTGAGAAAACCCAGAAAAAGATGAAGAAGTATTATGACGCGCATAGGCGCGAGGCGCCTGTATTTAAAGTCGGTGACATGGTCTGGGTGGAAGGAGAGAACATAGAGACAGATCGACCGACAAAGAAGATAGATGATCTCAGGCTGGGCCCTTACGAGATCCTAGAGAAGGCCGGGGCTTCGGCGTGGAAGCTGAGATTGCCGGAGACGGACCAGACATATCCGGTCTTCAACGAGGCACTTCTCACGCCTTACGTGGAGCCGCCCGAGGGACGGAAAGAGAAGCGGCCGGGACCGCAGATCGTGCAGGGACAGAAGGAGTACGAAGTGGAGGAGATCCTTAACCACAGGAAACGTGGGCGAGGATACCAGTATTTAATCAAGTGGAAGGGATACCCCATCGGGGAGCGGAACTGGGAGCCAACCCGGAACCTTAAGAATGCACCGGACATTCTCAACAAGTACAATGCAGAGCATGACTTGTGCCGATGGGCGGAGGACCTGATTGCCGGAAGGTCGAAGGAGAGCAATGATGCGCTGGCGGCAGAGCTCAGGAAATTAGGCTTGATGCCACCAAAGGAAGCGCTAGGCGCTAAGTCCCCAGGAGATGCCCAGGAACAGCCGCAGACCGAGGGGATTCCGGTCTTGCCGCTGGGGCATTGGGATTATCTTATCAAGCGGTATAAGCCGAAGCAGGAGTCGGCTGATTATCCAACTCGCTATCTATACGACCCAATCACAAGACGAAGGATGATCGTGGAGAAATTCCCTAACGAAGGATGCTCGCGCGGTACCTCAGTTGAGGTGTGACGGATTCTCACGGTCGTCGGGACGCCGACCCTAAGAGGGGGGTAATGTCACGATTAAGCAGGCTATCTAATCGGACAACGCCTTATCTCGTTATCTAAGCGCCAGGATAAGCGCTGGTCTATTTAAAACATCGAGGCTATGCTTGAGTCATCAGTGATCGGACAGCCAGGGATCGGGTTCTCACAGGAACATGCCGATGAAGCACGACGGATTGGTGATCGGACAGCTGACAGGTGTCATGCTGCGGACATGTGGAGTATGCATGGGCATTACTCAGAACACATGGCTTCAGGACGTTTCTTACTCAGAACACATGGTTCTAGCATGTTTATTACTCAGAACACATGGTTATGGTGCTTGTAGCACATGGACGCTCTATTGTATATATTATTAGCACTAGTTACATAGCCACAGTCAAACAGTATAAGTAAGTGTAGCTAGTCGCATGTATTCCTTAGTCTTTTATTCCATCATTCTTCGAGCCTCACTCTTACCTGCTACATCTGAGAACGCAACGTGCGACCTCTCAGACTAGTATTTGAGCCTTGAGCGTGACACCTGTACTCCCAAATATGGGCAGATCACATCTATCAATGTCACTCAGTTGTCACTCGGTCTAGACCGTCTCCATCAAACTACGATGTGTCGGCGTCATCTGTCTGCCATCTGCCTATCCCGCCACTGTGCCCACCACCCAGGATGTGTCCCCGCACCTATTCTTCAAGCAGGGAATGTAAGAAACTAATAGATAAATAAATGAATATTGAGTATACTGCTCATATGAAAGGAGTCCCATTTCCAACACATGCCTAATGACTGAGATATGTGCTCCCTGACACACTGGACGTCGAGGTTGATGTCCGTCAACATTGGTCGGAGAATTTTGGGTTGAGTGATCGGACTGTCGCACTAGGGTCCGTTGATGTGACATTTTGTGACTAGCTACCTGTAATGTAGCTGAATGGACCGTGATTGGGATTCCGAACAGGGCCTAGAGGTGCTCTTTAGACATCGCCCACAGTATGGGAATGATGTCTAGGGTCATTCTGCATAACTTGAAGACAAGAAAGAAAGTATAAAAGAAGCAAAAAAGGAGATGAAAAAGGGTGCAGCCCATTTTTTTCTCCTTTTTGGCATTCCCTCTGTGTTTTTTTTCCCTTTTGGGTCTAGAAGTGTAAAAAGGGAACAACTGCAAAAAGAATGGCATTTTACATGCCGATTTGGGTGAAAGGAAGAAAAAAGGAAGCCAAAAAGGAGATGAAAAAGGGAGTTGCAACAGGGGGTTTGACAGTAGCCCTTTTTTTTCTTCCCTCTTTGCTCCCCTGTTTCTGTGGTTTTCAGTGGTTTGTGCACTTTGACACAATGTTTTTCCCTTTTTCACACCTTTTTACATCGCTAAACTGAAAAGGGGGGAAAAAAAACAAGTGAAAAACAAAGGGAATGCCAAAAAGGAGAAAAAAAAAAGGAGCATAAAAGGGCTACTGTGAACGACCCTATCAGTAAGATGATAGCTGGAAAGCAACCCAAATTTGTTGAAGACATGAACAAAGAAATGCCTGCAACCCATGGCAGAAGTTTTCAACTTGGGGATGCTCATCACCAACAAAGTTCCTCACATCTGATTCCCTTGTGTCCAGGTTTCTGTGCATACACATGATACCAAAAATCTATGCTGCTGCTTTATTCATTCCCTCATATTGAGGAGGTAAAAACACCTAAACTTGAGACACATGCATGAAGTCCGCAGATTAGGCATGGAAAGTCATATATATACACTAGACTCTGGACGGGGTCTAGTTGCAACAACTATAACTTGGTTCGCAAACAGTGTCGTGTCAACCAATGGAGAACCAGACAAGATGCCGTGACCTACATGGTCATGCGGCCAGCAGTTGGGGTGCGTGTTTGGCTAGCATACGTGCTAGGACCAGCAGGCCTCGGGAACAAACCAATATACCTAGTATGGGTTTGAGATGGTCAAATCTAGATGACTCGTCTCGGCCTAGGACCACAAATACCAGTGGCATACCTCTGCAGTTCCGTGTACATCAAATCTCTCTTATATTTTGACTCATTTCTCATTACTATCTACAATTCCTGTATCGTATATAAAGCCTATCAGATCCTGCGATTCAGTACTGCATCTCCCACCAAGGTAACAGTGTTGGTGCTGGTCTGAGCCTATCACAGAGATATGTTTATATAACTGTCTTTGTTGTTATCGTTCAAATATAAAGTGGTCTTGTTGGCATTAATAAAGCTTTAAAGGACTTAAGCTGTGTTCGTGGAGAGTTGTGACACTTGTGTGAAAGGCACCTGTTGATTGTTATCTCAGGTCTGCTGTTGGCCCTGTACTCGTGAGTGCAGTTGCAGTACCCGGTCGTTGGCATCTGTTCCAGTGAGCTCAGTCGCAATCCAAAGTCTAGATCCAGTGCGGTCTCTGTCAGAGTACGGCAGGAAATTCTATCTAAGTCTAGAGAGACTTATAGGTCTTCGAGATATCTTTTTGAGGTTTCTAGAAAAGTACAAAACATATAAAACCCATATCGCTTCAGTTGAAGTAGTTAATCCCTGGTCAATCTTTGACTACTTTGTGCTCATATTAGTCCTAATAAGACTTCTATTGAGTTGGCATTTTCGAGGCACAAACCTGAGAAGTTCAATCTTACCTGTAAACTGCAGGACGACCTGAACTCAATTGTGTGTGTGTGTGTTGGTTGGTTAGTTGCTGTCTAGCAGCTTTCTGATTATCTTTGTGAACATCAGTGTACTCATAGTCACTGTTTCATGGTGACTTCCACACATGGGGATGATGGTGAGGGCACCGTGGACCTTAGCCAGTTCTCCATGGACAATCTCTGGGAGGTTCATCACCCCGACCCAAACCTAATCAACAATTCCGCTATTTGACATGCTGTCACGACTTGCAACTCTACCTTCTTATTCAGCAGTAGATTCTTCCACCCTTCTGGATTTCAGATAGGCCCAGCATTGCCGGTACGACACAATGGAGTGGCAGGAATTCTTATGCTACCGCTTTACAAAGTGACCACCACCTTAGAGGAAATCATCACACCCAGAGCCATTATTGCTTGTCATGGTCTATTGAGAGGTGGCTGGATTTTCACTACCGCACAGCATCAGCAAGAAGGTTACACATGTTTGTGGTGTGCTTGCACTGTTGCCTGCCAACAGACACTTATCCACATTGCCAAGATGTTCATTGACAATTACACCTAAGAGGTCTCCGTTCATAGATGGTGTCCAAGTCTGTGTGAAATCAAGAGGAAATGGCTCATGCGCCAGGAGTAGATTACAAGCAGTTGAAGAATATGTTGACCTTTCATTCGACTGAATTTTATCTAGCCTTTGACTTCGCACAACTGAGGACAGTTGCTTTTATTCTGCTCACCGCGGATGTTGTACCTAAAAATTTTTTGGTATAATAGCAGATACACCAAATCTTAGTGGGTGAACAGGAGAGAAAGGGGATGTAAGCAGAGTCAGTCACACTACAAACCGTTCAATGGACTTTGTGACCCAGTCACCTATCAAGTATCTCTGTGGACACAGTAGACAGTGGGAGATGATTGACGAGATGTTACATTCAAAGTCTAATAAATTATATTGGAAAGAATTTCCCTTGAGATCCGTACAGGAATCTGACTGTAGGGAAATACTTTGAAGGATATTCCAGAGTGTCCCTGGAGGGAGGGAAATCTGTACAGGAACCTCCCCAACTTCACTGCATGGAAATCCATACAAGGATATGCAGAATTTTCCTGGACAGAAATCCATGCAGGGAAAAACATCCAACACAAATGGCTGAGGCGACACGTAATGCTGTCTGTGTGTAGCGCCAATGCTGCCTGCACATGAGCACTGCAACACTGTTATATCCATGTAGCTTTCCACCTCCTTCCGACCACCTTCTGGTACTTCCAGATCCTTCCGGGCTCCAGTCATTGACTGAAGCCTCCAGGTCATCCAGATGAATCGGGTTTTTACGCAATAAAGGATTACTGAGCGTTTCCCATTTATCTGTCTTCTCTCTTATTGTCCTACAACTTACCATCACTCCTCCTGACTTGTCTTATTGTCAAAAGCCACCCTCCTTCCCATTTTGGATCACAATTAGCTACTTAGTATAAATACTTCTTCAATACGTCATGTACGTCAGATTGATAATTAATGTTGCTTGGCTTGTCTTTTTGCACTGAGTCGTCTCTGTCTCTTCTGGTACTCCAACTTCCGTCCCTCTATCGGATTACCTGCCGGTCAAGGTAGTCACTCACCCTTACTCTCCTGTGGTGTTGTGATCCCTCTGTATATTGCTCCGGACCCAGGTCCCTTTGGCTTGGTATATAACATTTCTCTGTTCTACACTTGGGAACGAGAGAGGTCAGTTGTGATGTGATGCGGAGGGAAGTGCTGGTGCTAGACTGGGGTATGTCAGTATGCTTGAAGTCTCCGCGGTTGTAAAGCCCAGCTTCGGAGTGTTACCAAACACAAGGTAGGGCTGGTCTGCTGTGATTGTCAATATTCTGCACAATCACTCTCTGCTTTGTTCCTTTCTTCTGCCTCTACAGAGAATTCCCTTTTCCCAACAAAGAGCCCGCTCCTTCTGAAAGCTTCTTGAATGGTGTGCCATCATTCTCCTGATCTACTGTAGGACCGGGTGTCCCGACGGGGTTTCAACGGCTACACGCAAGTACGATGGAGTCGTTCGCGGTGTCTTTCATAGTGGGAGTTCTTCTCTGCTTGGGCCTATACGGTGGCGAAGGAGGCAAATATCAAATAAGGATGGGGTATAAGTGTCTCCGCTGCAAGGGAACTGCAGTGGAGTGAGGCAGAAGGGAAGGAAAGGTGTTCCCTTCAGTCTCGGTGACCTTAGGTTCTTTTTGTTGACTGTTTCCTTCTGTTCTAGAGCAGTTTTAAATGCCTAGATTGCAAGGGGAGAACTAGATGTCGTTACTGGAGTGTCTACGCCCTATTTATATCCTGGCAGAGCCCATACACAGCCCACCCAGAGTATTGTTAGCCCTCTGCCATCATTCCTCTCCATGTGGTGGGTCTCTGCCCACCTTGTGGACTCCGCTTTCCCAATTTCTATGGGGCCTTGAGGCACACGTTCTTGCATACCTATCATAGTCCTTCGCTCGTGGGCGGAGGGGTGAAAATCCATGGTGGAGTGCGTTTTTCCCACTCTGCCTCTCCTGATTTGTCCCATTTTGGATATTGTTGTTGACCATCACGTATCGCATCTGGTTTGGGAAGTTTGTGGTTTCAAAATGACAGTGGTTTGGTGTTTCTTCCTTGAAGAAAGGGCTTTGCCGTACTAGGTCATATGGATGACGAGGCGGAGTCCTGAAGTAACGGTACCTGTGTGCCTGATCACATTGTTTCCATTTGACAGGGAGGGGGGTCTTATCCAACGAGAGCCGCGGAGCAGTGTCCATGGTGATGAGTTCTGGTTCGGGTGGAAGCCCTCTTCCCGGTGGAATCGGACAGCAGACCCGCGCTAATCTTGATGTGAGCGCATTTCCCGGGCAGAGGCACGATTCTGCTGGCGGAGCATGTGTTTTATTTCCTTTACAGTGTTTCCATGCTTTTCATCGTCAGCGGAGTGAGTTTTTCGAAGGCAGATGTCGATCTAACAGCATTTCCATCTTTTCATCATCTGTGGAGTGGGTTCCCTTTAGAAAGACACTCGTGCCCATCCGTATATTGACACCATAGTAGGGTAATGCACTGCGAACTTCTGCGTCCATCCGTGCCGTAGCATATGGTGTTGCACCGCGGTTTACTTGAGGGACAAGGTATTGTTGTCGTGGATGTCCCGGGTTCAACTCCCGGCGGTGCTGTTTCTTTTTAATGTTTTGGTCGTAAAGAATTATCACTGCTGCTTCTCCGCCAGTCATTCCGCCGTGAGGGATATCATGAGTTTCCAGAGTCAGTGTGTGGAGCCGGCTCACAGCCATGTCATGTGGAAAATATGTAGGTAACCGGAAATGACTTTATTCAGGCAATTCCCACCAAGTCCTTTTGGAGTGTGGTGTAAGGTTTTTGATAGAAAATTAAGATTCACGTTAGACTAAATAACTTGGCCCAATGGGTGAGTTCTGTTGAGGATCCGTAAACATAGGAAGCTGGTTGCCTTAGTTGTTCAGTGAAGATTGGTACTGTGGTTTTTATAGAAGCATTTGATAAGACTTAGAACTTCAAGTAGTCTGAGAAAGTAGACTTTGAGATTAATAGTAGCTATGTACAATTTACTGCAAGTAAGTGGGAGATTGTCCTTTGTCCTTCTTATATACCTTTACCATGTGAACTAATTTCCATCCTGAACCTTCTTCTTCCTTATTCAGCCTTACCAAGCCGCTGAGTGATCCTGACAAATCCCTCAGTCAGTATTACTAATGATTGGTAATGGCTTTCTAAGGATTATTCAGCTAATTATTCAGACTTTGAATATTTCTTTTCTTTGCCTCGTCTATGTGTCACATGATGAGTCAGGTGACAAGTCGCATCACGATGTAGTGTCCAATTAATACCAAACTCCATAATTAAAATTTTATTATTCTTGCTCATTGATTTATATGAAAAATGAGGCACAACAGCGGAGGGATGAAAATCCATGGCAGAGTGTGTTATTCCCACTCTACCTCTCCCAATTCATCCTTGGATATTGTTGTTGACCATCACATATCACATCTTGTTTGGGAAGTTCTAGTTTCAAAAATAACAGTGTTCAGTGTTTCTTCCTTGAGGCAAGGGCTCCGTTGTACTAGGTCATATGAATGATGGGGCGGAGTCTCAAAGTAACAGTACCCATGTGCCTGGTCGTGTTGCTTCTGCTCGATGGGGAGGGGGTTCTTATCCAATGAGAGCTGCAGAGGGGTGTCCATGGTGATGAGTTCTGGTTCAGGCAGAGGCCCTCTTTCCAGCGGATAGTCTTGGCATGAGTGCGTTTCTCAGGCGGAGGCATGATGCTGTTGGCAGAGCATGTGTATCAAAGCGGAAAGGCTGTGCTAAAGGCGGATATTGATCCAACAGTGTTTCCATGTTTTTCATTGTTGGTGGAGTGGGTTTTCCAGAGATGGATTGGTGGGCTTTCCAAGGGTAGATGTCGATCTAACAGAGTTTCCATGCTTTTCATCATTGACAGAGTGGCTTTCCCAGAGGCGGATGTTGATCTAACAGCTTTTCCATCTTTTCACCCAGGCCATTGGTGGACTAGGACTAAGTCCCCTTTAAAAGGACCCTCATGCCCATCCGTTGAAACGATGACTATGAGTATACTGATGTTCGCGAAGATAATCAGAAAGCTGCTAGACGGCAACTAACCAACCAAAAACATTACAACTAACACATACACACACACAATTGAGTTCGGGTCGTCCTGCAGTTTACAGGTAAGATTGAACTTCTCAGGTTTGTGCCTCAAAAATGCCAACTCAATAGAAGTCTTATTAGGACTAATATGAGCACAAAGTAGTCAAAGATTGACCAGGGATTAACTACTTCAACTGAAGCAATATGGGTTTTATATGTTTTATACTTTTCTAGACACCTCAAAAAGATATCTCGAAGACCTATAAGTCTCTCTAGATGTCACGCTCAAGGCTCAAGAACACCCAATGGACGCACAATGCGGATTGGAGGTGCTCGGTAAGAGTGAGGCTCGAAGAATGATGGAATAAAAGACTAAGGAATACAAGCGACTAGCTACACTACTTATACTGTTCAACTGTGGCTATGTAACTAGTGCTAATGATATATACAATAGAGTGTTCATGTGCTACAAGCACCATAACCATGTGTTCTGAGTAAGAAACGTCCCGAAGCCATGTGTTCTGAGTAATGCCCATGCATACTCCACATGTCCGCAGCATGACACCTGTCAGCTGTCCAATCACCAATCCGTCGTGCTTCATTGGCATGTTCCTGTGGGAACCCGATCCCTGGCTGTCTGATCACTGATGACTCAAGCATAGCCTTGGTGTTTGAATAGACGAGCACTTGATTAGGCGCTTAGATAAGGTGTTGTTGCGATTAGATAAGGGGTCAAATCGTGACATTACCCCCCTCTTAGGGTTGGCGTCCCGACGACCGTGGAATAATTAAATTTCGACTGAAGTACCATGCAAGCATCCTTCGTTAGGGAACTTCTCCACAATTTTCTTCTGTCTCGTGATAGGGTTGTATAGATATCGTGTCGGATAGTCAGCCGATTCCTGCTTCGGCTTATACCGTTTGATTAAATAATCCCAGTGCCCCAGCAGCAAGACCGGAATCCCATCGGTCTGCGGCCGTTCCAAGGCGATCAAACCCTCTGTGTCCTGCACGTCCTTGGGTGGCATCAAGCCTTGGCGCACAAGTTCAGCGGCTAGCGCCTTCTTCTCGTCATCGGACATCCCATCTACGATCTTGGCGAGCGTGACATGGTTGGCGTTTAGGTTGTGCTTGACATTATATCTGTCCAAGAGCTCCTGTGTGTTCACCAAGTTTCGTTGTGGCTTCCAATTCCATTCTCCAATTGGGTATCCCTTCCACTTGATTAAATACTGGTAGCCTTGTCCACGTTTGCTGTGGTTGAGGATCTCCTCTACTTTGTACTCCTTCTCTCCCTGCACGATCTGCGGTCCCAGCCGCTTCTCTTTTCGTCCCTCGGGCGGCTCCACGTAAGGCGTGAGAAGTGCCTCGTTGAAGACTGGATATGTCTGGTCCATCTCTGGCAATCTCAGCTTCCACGCCGAAGCCCCGGCCTTCTCCAGGATCTCGTAAGGCCCCAGCCTGAGATCGTCTATCTTCTTGGTCGGTCGGTCTGTCTCGATATTGGTTCCTTCAACCCAGACCTTGTCTCCGATTTTAAATACAGGCGGCTCACGCCTATGTGCGTCATAATACTTCTTCGTCTTTTTCTGGGTTTTCTCAAGAGCGACCAATGCTTCATCGCGGATCCTCTTCATTTTCTGTGCAAATTCATTGTGCAACTCGACTGAGTTCTCTATCCCCTTCCAGGGGTGGTATCCCGTGTTTGTATAAAAAGGCAACATACTCGTCAACGAGCTTGTTTTATTGTTGTGAGTGAACTCGGCCAATGCAAGCCACTCAGCCCAGTCCGACTGCCAGTGGTTGACAAAGATCCTGAGATATTTTTCAATCTCCTGATTCATCCGTTCCGTTTGTCCGTCTGTCGCCGGATGGTATGCTGTGCTCAGGTTCATCTCTATGCCGAGGAGCCGATTAAGCTCCTGCATGAACCCGGATAAATATCAGGTGTCTCGATCCAATATAATTTTACGGGGAATGCCGTGATATCTAATCACGCGATCTCGGGTGAGTCGGGCGACACCTTCACTCGTCAGCTCCATGTTTGTTGCCTCGCAATGGAGCATCTTGGTGTAAGTGTCGACCCAGACTTGGATGGCGTTAAAGCCATTGCTGACCGGCAGCGGACTGATAAGATCCATAGATATAATCTGCCAAGGCCCCTTGGCAATCTTGTGCAGGTTAAGGTTAAGCTTTCCCTGCTTGTACCGGTGCACTCGAGTCCTTTGACAAGCCTCGCAGGCCTTTATATATTCGGCGACCTGGTTTCCCAGCCTCAGCCACCAATAATTACGCTCCACCATTTCCTGCGTGCGGTTCTCTCCGGGATGGCTGAGCATGGGTAGGTTGTGATGGAGTCCAATAATCTTATCGCGCAACTCCTGATTCCGGGGTACATATATAAGTCCGTTGTAATATATAATATTGTCCTTCTTTTCCCAGGCTGGTAGCCTTTTCTCGAGTGCCAGCTTAACGCTCTTATTGATCTTCTTCTCCTTAATTATCTCTTCCAAGATCCCTTCCAGCACTATGTCCTGTGCTCGGAAATACTCTGGCTTCAGCAGAACAACGTTGTTGTTGTCGTCTTTCCATTGGTTGTGATCTGATCTCCGAGATAAGAGATCCGCCTTCTTGTTCAACACTCCGGGCCAGTGGTGTAACGTGAAATCGAACTCCGCCAGTTCCTGAATCCACTGGGCCTGTCTGCGATTAACCTTCTGAGACTTCTTGAAGTATTCGAGATTTTGATGATCAGTAAAGATCTCAAACGTTTGGCTTGCACTCATCAGCAACTCCTGCCACTCATCTAGTGCGGTCATGATCGCGAGCATCTCTTTATTGTAGATCTCGTAGTTCCGCTCAGTCTCATTGAGTCCGTGAGACATGAAAGCAACAGGGCACCATTCGCCTTCCTGCTCTTGTGCGAGCTCCGCTCCTATAGCTCCGTCTGAGGCATCAGCTTTGACTTGGAACTTCCCGTGATCTGTGGGAAGCACCAGTACGGTGTCTTCGGCGATGCGATCCTTGAGCCTTTGGAACGCTCTCTTCTGCTCCTCTCCCCAACTCCAGCCTTCCTTCCCGGTCAACCTCGTCATCGGCTTCGCTATCTCCGCGTATCCTCGGATGAAGCGGCGATAGAAGTTTGTGAAACCTAAGAACGCCTGTGTCTGCTTAAGGTTCTTTGGTTCCGGCCACTCCATCACGCCCTTGATCTTCACAGGGTCCATCCTCATTGAGTTGTAGGAAATGATGACTCCTAGATACTCGATCTCCGTCTTCTCAAAGTCGCACTTCTCTGGTTTGAGAAAGAGCTTGTTGTCTTGCAGGATTTTAAGTACCCGCTTCGTCAGTGCTCTGTGCTCCTCCAAGTTGTCGGTGAAGATAAGGATATCGTCCAGGTAGACCATGACCTTTCCCTTGTTTATGAGCTCTCGAAGGATGTCGTTCATCATCGTCTGGAACGTTGCTGGGGAATTCGTCAGGCCGAAGAACATCACGAGCAGCTCGAACAGCCCTCGGTTCGTCCTGAATGCCGCTTTCCACTCATCTCCCTCCCTGATCCGCACGTTGTTGTACCCCCATCGGATATCCAACTTTGTGAAGTACTTGGTGCCACAGAGCTTATTTACGAGCTCCGAGATTAGCGGAAGTGGATAACGATTTTTAATTGTCATCTCGTTGAACTTCCGGTAATCCTGGACTGGTCGTAGGCTGCCATCTTTTTTCTTCACGAAGAAGAACGCCGAAGCCATCGGCGACTTCGAGGGTCGGATCCTCCCACTTTTCAGATTCTCCTCCAGGAACTCGTTCAACTTCCCCTGCTCCGTGACCGAGAGTGGATAGATCTTGCAATCTACAGCCTTTGACCCTGGCTTAAGCTCGATTGCGTGATCCCATGGCCTTTTCTCAGGGATGGCGTCGAACGATTCCTTCGCAAACACCTTCACGAACTCGTGGTACTCCTCTGGGACCTTTCCTTCAGTCATGTGATCCTTCCCACGATTCACTTCCTCTGCCATCTGCTGCGCCTGTGATCCTTGCACACGCAGATCAATCTGTTCTGCAAAGTCGACCAATAGGATCGACTCGCCGTCTTCCAACTTCTCTTCCTCCGTGGACAATCCGGTCCGGTACTCCGTGCCGTGCATGTTGCACTCGGGCGGGCATCAACTGAACACGATCTTTTGTGATCGCCAGTCCACCTCCGGGTTGTGCTTGAACAACCAGTCGTACCCAATGAACACGCGAGCCTTGCCTAGTCCTGTGACCAAGAACCGTTGGCGCTCAACGTGGGGTCCGACCGAAAGCATCAACTCTACGTAGTGAGTGATCTTTCTTTGAGAGTTCTCCGTTCCGTCTGCGTTGCAGGCGACGATGTGCACGTCAAGCTCATGGAGCTCAAAGCCTTCTGCCTTGGCGTAATCTCGATCGATGCATGTGGTAGTGCAACCGTTATCAAGAAGAGCCTTGACAGCGCATGTCTTCCCGGTGTCCAGCGCAGTCAATGTAACGGGAACAAGCATCTTGTGATGCTGCCTCTGCTTCTGGAGTTCCTTCATCTCCTTGGCAAGCCGGTCCTCAGGCTGTGCCAGCTTCTGCGCCACCTGTGTCTTCTTCTGACTCAGCATCATGCGTGTTTTCTTTTGTTTGGGTACTTCCTCCCGATCCTGGGGTTGAGCCCTCACGGCATCGCCGTCCTTTTTCGTCTCACTATTTTTTACACTGGTTTGGATTCCAGGGGCCTTTTTGAATGCACTCCATCTCTTATTTACTTCGTCCATCTTCCAATTGTGAATATTACGTTTCCGATTCTGATTCTCCAAGATACATATTTTTTGTTTGTTTTCTACACTAGCTACTAGGAAATCATTTATGCTCTTTCGTAGACTAGTATTTTCTGGGGTATAAATATCATATGCCGGGTCTGTAACTACATTGCTAATATTAACGTCTTTGAGATGTGCATAAAAGTTCGTGACAGGGGGTGCCGCTTTGGCCGCAAGCGGGGGCCCCTTTAAAAACCCTTCTCACGCAGCACGGCTGCGAGAGCCTACAGGTCATCCTGAGAGTAGTCCTCGGTCTTGATCGACCGGATATTGAATTTCCGCCTGGGAGGCTCCGGGCACTCCCGCTTCATGTGGCCCTCCTTGCCACAATTATAGCATACAAAAGGGCGGGCGGTCTGCCTGGCCCTGTCCACGTCCATCGGGGCGGTCTCCCCTGGCCCAATCTTCTTCGCAAGGTTGGGCGCCGGCCCGAACCCTGGTGATGACTTGGCAGCCGGCGCTTGTGTGTGCGCCAGGGCCCAGAACATTCGGCTCTGTTGAGCCTCTCGGAGCTTCTTCCGCTCCATGACCCCACTGATCGCCGTCAGCCTCTTCTTGAGTCCCGCGTAATTCCCTGGGACTTCTACCCCTCCAGCGTACAGCTGGTTTCGGACGTCCTCGTTCACGAGGTTCTCAAGGGTTTCCACAAGAAAGGTGTTGTGGGGGGTGTCCTTGTCATTCGGGGCGTACCCCGCTTCCTCAGCGTTCAACTCAAACGCCTGGATGAAGTCGGCCAGGGGAGTCTTTCCCTGCCGAGTTGTCGTAAGGCGCATGTGCGCTGTCAGCTTGATGTTCTTGTCCTGGAACGTCGCTTCCAGCTCCGAGATCAGATCATCGAAGTGGTAGAGGCTGTCAAGCCCCTCGCGCAGTGTGCGCTTTTGCCAATTGCGTACCCAGTTTGTGGCTGGGCACGAGGCACCATCGGTCCGACCCAATAAGGAAAGGGTGAACACGATCTTCTTCTTTTCGGAGTCAAACTCCGAGTTGTATGCCCATAGGTAATTAAGGAGGGCATTGAGAAAGGTCTCCCACTTGCTCTTGTCAGAGCCATCGAAAGTGGGGGGAAGGTGTGCAAAGGAAATCCGAGAGGACCTAGTCTCTCTCGGGACGGGGTCGAGATCCATAGCGGGCATGTAAGAGGTGGTGCCCTGGTTCTGGTCTTCGTCGGCCATTGGTAATATGAGTGACAGGCGAGGTGGTTGGTAAGGTGGTTGGGTGTTATATCCGTGCACATTCTGACCCTTTCTACACAGCTCCGGTTTTCCGGAGCTTCCTGGAAGTTCCCATCACTTCCGGTCATGCCTTATTCCAAATGATTACTAAGCCCATCATAGCCACTCCTTTCTTACGACTCTCCGGGCTTCCAGGACCATTGGTCATTTCCGCCTAGCCATTCCGCTCATTCCACCTTCCGCATTCTCAGGCATATCCGCCATTCTATTCCCTTCCATTTCTGCAACCTCCGGCACAGCCACCTGCTCCGGTTCGATCATCCTTTCTGCGGAACCTTACCATCTCCATCACTGTGCTCTACAATCCGTTCCGTTCCGCCCAACCGGCTTGTCTTCTTCCGAGGACTCTCCAGGGATGTTCCCACGCTTCCGGTCAGGTTCGTATGCTTGCAGGCCTTGCGATGATTTGTTCCCACGCCTCCGGAGCCTCCGGCCCTCCGGCCCTTTTCCGCAGTGGATCAGTTGGCCATCCATTCGAATGCTTCCATCCTCTCAGCTCGTTTCCATGGCGGCGCCTCCGGTTCCGCTCCGAACCGATCGGACCCTCCGGCCCTCCGAACAGCCCTCCGGAAGCTTCCCACGGTTGTCCATGTGTCCGCTGCCAAGCGGGTTTGCATCATATCATATTACTATGTCTTTCCTTTTATCCGTCTTCTTCTTTATTGTGTCTTATAGATCTTTCCCATGCATTTCCTTTTTGGGACACTACTTATTGTTACGTTCCCAAGTCTCCTGACTTATCCATTTACAGTATTACAATAAAGGACTTATCTATATAATCCCAGTAGATTACATTCTGTACTCTATCTGGAAAATTAATGTTATTCCATGGCTTCCTTCATGGACTGAGTCTTCCTTCAATCTTGACTTCATTCCGGAGTCTTCTCGACACCTCCGGATCTTGTTTGTATTTGTTATTCTTTCCTCCGGTCATCTGCATTCTTGGCCAAATCCCTTCCGCTTCGTCCGGAGCCTCTTCGGTTCCCTTCCGGGCATCCTCCAAGTCTCCCGCACTGTCACAGATCAATCCTGGTTCCCACGCCCTCCTTCCGGAACGCTTCCGGTCACACGGGTCCCATCCGGGATGTGCATCGCTTCCACAAAGTCTGTTACATTTGTGTTGGGCTCCAACGGAGTTTGTTCGCTTCCACCAGCTTCCTCCGGATCACTCCGCACCCCTTCCGGTACCCGTCCGGGTCCATCGGGGGTCACGCGGTTACCTCCGGAATCTTCTATCCTCATTCGTTCTCCATCTTGTTTCGGCTCGATAGTCAGACAGTTCACTCACCCTTCCGAGCTGTGGTGTTGCGAGAACAGCCGACAGGAGAACCTCCGGTCTTCTTCCTGATGCTCCGGACTTGCGTCCACGTCCGGAGATCCCGGAGGTCTCTCTTTCCTCTTTTGGCTCGGCATATAACATTGGGCGAGGGCGGCGTAAAGTCGATCGAACGGAGTGAAGGTAGGAAGTTTGGCGGAACGGTATAAGGAAGTCAACGGGGATGAGGTTCCCGAAGAGGAGGTGGATGGGGCGCGGAAGGTCACTGTGTTGGTACGAATCCGCACTCAGCGGTTGGTGGAATTGCAACGGTCTCTTGCGACAGAACTACCCCGGGTCTTCTACAACACCCCCGGCAATAGCGAGGCAGTCTTCCTCGAAGGTCCGGCTGGCACTCCTGCGACTGCTATGTGGCTTGGGACGGACTCAACGTTTCCCGTGGCCTAGTGTCTGTCTGTTCGGTAAACCGAAAACAACTGATGCTGCACTTGTTTAGACTCGCTGTGGACGAGGTAGAGAATCGGCAGGTGGGGAATAGGGAGAATGGAACTTCAAATATGAGAAGCCAAGTCGAGGGTAAGAAACCAAGTAGTGGATAGAGGGATGGGGG
This sequence comes from Mycena maculata, assembly GCA_029448575.1. Classification (NCBI taxonomy): domain Eukaryota; kingdom Fungi; phylum Basidiomycota; class Agaricomycetes; order Agaricales; family Mycenaceae; genus Mycena; species Mycena maculata. Next base: position 161,045 of record JARJLG010000035.1, on the reverse strand, counting down.
GAAAGGGAAAGGAGGTCAGAGGGTAGGGGCGGTACGAAGGTATGAAGGGTAGTCTTTTATTATGTCATGCTCAAGGCTCAAGAACACCCAATGGACGCACAATGCGGATTGGAGGTGCTCGGTAAGAGTGAGGCTCGAAGAATGATGGAATAAAAGACTAAGGAATACAAGCGACTAGCTACACTACTTATACTGTTCAACTGTGGCTATGTAACTAGTGCTAATAATATATACAATAGAGTGTCCATGTGCAACAACATAATAAACATGCCAGAACCATGTGCTCTGAGTAAGAAACGTCCCGAAGCCATGTGTTCTGAGTAATGCCCATGCATACTCCACATGTCCGCAGCATGACACCTGTCAGCTGTCCAATCACCAATCCGTCATGCTTCATCAGCATGTTCCTGTGAGAACCCGATCCCTGGCTGTCCGATCACTGATGACTCAAGCATAGCCTTGGTGTTTAAATAGACGAGCGCTTGATTAGGTGCTTAGATAAGGTGTTGTCACGATTAGATAGCGTCTAAATCGTGACAGACCCTTTGTGAAGTCAATTCAATACTATGAAGCCCACTGAGTCCCAGACACCGCACGCTAACCCCCAATGGTATAAGGAACAAACTGTATTGTATCTAGAAGACAATAGTCCTCTCACGTCATGAACACCTAGCCAGCAGCTCGGAGCTCACTCTGACTCTACTTATATATTACCGGATAGAGGCTCTAGTTGGCGACTAGAAGTGCAAAAATGCATGATTACACCGGTACCCATTTGCAAGCCATATCAACGGACTGGCTGGATTTATGCTACCACTTTGTGTGTTGATTGTGAGTTGAAGTGGAAGTTGTTTTCTGCTCAAGTGATACATGTGAGGTGGACAACTGTGGCTCCAGGAAATCTTTGTCCAAATCCATGTGGATACAAACCCTCTCGCTTTCGAGTGACTGGTACAGGGGAATGTTGTGGGGAAGAGGGGAGCGTAAGGTGAAGTATCTGTCAATAGAGGTCATGATACCCTTGTCTCCCTCTGGATAAACACATCCCATAGTTGTCATCATGGCTCGGGGACAAAGATGCTGGATGGCCAATGGACAGCCAGAGAATGGGAATTTGTTAGGCAAAATTGACAGTTAAAGACAGACCAATTCGACAATCACCAACATGTAATTGGAATCCATCCGTCGGAAGTGCGATCAATGGGTCTTGTTGGAAAGTGGCAGTGATATCGCTAAAGGCCAGCCAAGACGATGCAATAATATTGGAAGGGAGATTGAGCATGGCAGAGAGAAAGACAGAACCCTGAAGAGGTAGGACAACCGGGAGGATACCAGCTTTCCCAATGATCTCTGGCCAGATGCACCAAGTGAACTCAAGGAAGTGGGCATCAGCCAGGGAAGGATGAGCAAGTAGGTGAGTGAGTACACATATCAATAGCGAGGGACTGGCATGTGGAGAGAGTCAGACAGCGGTTTCTGCAAACACTGACAATTACAAGTTGAGTAAATTCCTGGAAGGGATGTCCACAAGAAATCATTGGAGGGAGAAATGATAAACAGGTGGAGCAAAATTGGTGGAGGGATAAAGACAAACAAGTGAAGTGAATTCCCTGGAGGATCTCAACAAGAAATTGTTGGAGGGAGAAATGATAAAGCTGTGGAATGGAATTGGTGGAGAGGAAAATGACAAGCGAGCAGTGGAGTGAACTTGAATTCCCTGGAGGGATGTCGACAAGAAATTGTTGGAGGGAGAAATGATAACCCAGTGGAACGAAATGCTTGTATGAATATTGATGCAGAGGAAAAAAGAGATTGTCATTAGGGGTGCTCAATTCTTAGGTCAGTCGGTCGGGTCATTGGAATAAATAAAATAAAATAGAAATGTTTCAAACTCTGCTCGGCTTGAATTACCCTGAATTACCTAGCAGTTTGACACTTGAGACTCTTACACTTATGTACCATCCCTGCTGCAACCTTTCTTATAGACTCAGCAATCTTCAGCCAGTTGAGGCTTTCAAAATCCAGGATCTCTGAGATATGTCATTGCAAAGGATCTCAGCTTCGTCCCCTTCAAAGCCATCCAAATCATCAACATCCTCTTCTAGAGCAACAGATGCAGCAAGTAGATTCTCAGCAATGAACAGGATGTCTGAGTACTCTTGGATTTTGGTAGGTTTAGGCATGGGTCGAAGTGCTCCGGATGGATCTTAAGGACGAGCTCGAGCGGAGTTCAAAATTTGGTATATTATTTTATTTATTTGCAACGACCCGACTGACCGACCTAAGAATTGAGTACCCTTATTGGAGGGAAATCACTAGACAGAATATACAGATTTTACTGGAGGGGATTCCGCCATCATTTCCGCCCTGTCTCAGTAACCCAGACGTTCCGGTGTGATCCATGCCACGCGAGTTTCGCTCAAGAATGATGGACGGAAAACACACCGGAACATCTGGGGCATTTGGTATACTGTTACCCCCCATGGTGTCACGTCTTGGGCTGTCACGCAATTCTCAATAGCCTATACTAGGGACCTCAGGACACTCAAATAAAACCAAAAACAACTTGGAGTTACTTGTATTATGCAATCAGCTCGATTCCAATTTTTTCCCAAGTGAAGAAAGTTTGAACTGGACCTGAATGGGGTGAACGGCACCAAAAACAGGGGTGTTTCCAAATGCCTGTGGCAAGCTGAAAGGTCGTCATAAAATCCGGAAAAAAATGGGCTAAGGCATCAGAGCATATCCAAAAGTCAGTTGGAGAAGACAACCAGGCAGAAAAGCGGTGGGACAGACCAGAAAACAGATGTGACTCCATGGGGGGTAAAGGTCGCCCAATGCCCCAGACGTTCTGGTAGCCATTCTGTCCATCATTTTTAGCCGAAACTCGCATGGCATGGATCACGTGGGCCAGGATGGCTACCGAACGTCTGGGTCACCGAGACAGATTTCCGCCATCATTCCGCGGGTCCACAATCAGTCCTATAGCACTGGTGCTTACCCTTTCTTCTGTCTCGGTAACCCAGACGTTCGGTGTGATCTTTATCTTATCAGTGCTACGGATTGATCCAGCGGAGTTTCAATAAATGATAAGAAAAGATGGGCGCGGATCACACTCGAACATCTGGGGCATTTGGTATAGCAACACCCCCCGTCCTGTCACATCTGTCAAAAATTGTCACGCACACCAGCCCAGAGCTGGCGGGGAATTGATTCTTCCGCACGCGCCACTCAGAATTCACCACGCGGCCTTCAAGCCAATTTTCTCGAATCATCTGGCCAAGAAAAGCTCAGAGAAGTAAAATGGAAGTAGTTGGACTGACCTGATCCTCTTGGAGGATTTTCAGAGGTGATATTATGAACATAAATTTGTCACAGTGCAACAGCACAGGCAGCATGAAAGGGACGGTCTTCCCGGCGCCAGTCCCAGCAATGACGACCGCATCAAGACCCAAAATTAAGGCTTCCACGACGTTGATTTGCCATTCGTACGTGTCCTTCCCTTTCGGAAAAGACGCATCTGTATTGAGTCGTACTTCTCCTTCCGGCTCGCTTCTTCGCATGTTTCCCGTAGGATGCGTTGGGATTCAGCCGTTCTCTTTGTTCCACGGGCATTGGATGCAGCATGCAAGCCAGGCAGACAGCGCGTCGAGAAATGAAGGCTTGTTGATATCCCACGCCCCCACACCGGTAATCCGAATGACATGTTTGACATATGTGACGGGACGGGGGGTGCTACTACACCTCTGCTGCATTCCTGACACTCGGCAAGTAATAGCAGAAACGCGAGCCTGCCAAAGCAGGCCCCGAATAGATAGAAGAGTCAAAGAGCCTGGAAGCTCTGTACAAAAGTAATGCTAATTCTAATAAATTAGTCCGTTTGACTACAAATAAATGAAAAGGGAGAGGAGGGTGGGGGACAGGAAAATAGACTGCACGTAGGCGGCGTGGGAGATAAGCCTAGTGCAATATTAGCCTGGCAAAATCCCTAGGATTGATTCGGCGGCGCCGCTTACTGAAGCCAAAATTTGCTTAGTGAATTCAGGATGGCAAAGCCACTGATGAACAGCAAATTCTGGAGACAGTGGGAGATGAGCATCACAAAGGACACGGAGGGCGCGAAGCGCTTACCTTGTGCGTGGTAGTAGAGGCGAAGCCGTAACCGCACAAGGGATTGCTTCCGAGCTGAGACACCTCTGACTCAGCCTCTGCTAAAACTTTAGCACTGAGCCTGAGTCAGCTCGGTAAGCAGGGAGATCGACGACATCGACTCACTCCGTAGAGAAAGAAGATTTTTGGCGAAGCCATAAAATAAATTGGCAGCGGCGGTGCCGCTGCTCACTCGCATCGGGTAGGCGCAGAGGCCTCCGAAAAACTTCCCTACCCCCGGAATCCAGTTTTACTCCAACCAAATGCCCCAGACGTTCAAGCGTGATCGCTGCCCCACTTTTCTTATCATTTATTTAAACTCCGCCGTATCAGATCCGGGACATTAGATAAGATAACACGCTACAGGCCTTTCTTAGTTTTTTTAAATCTGGCGGTACATGATTTGTCTCCCATTTGTCTCCCCTTTTTGGACATGTTTTCACCCTGGCAACGCCTGGCCCCCCCCCCCCAACATGGACCCAACCAGGCTTATGAGTGTCGTTCACAGTAACGGTCATCCTCTAAAGTGTACACGCCCGCCCGATGATAGCACCCAAGGTTTTTAAGGGTTTTTTTCATCCGAAAGGACGAGAAAATTGCAAGTTGAGGGAGCCTACGGATGCGATGCGCAAACATCTCGTAAGTACCCTCACAAGGAATCATACTAGACCATCAGGCCAATGAAGGCATCTGCAAGCCGCACAGAGGCGTCGCCCGGATGAATTATATGCACCCGGACGGCGCGATTAAGTAAACGGGTAGGGCATGCTGTCGGGAGTGGGGACTGCGTGCGGTCATATGCGGAGACGGGTCTCGGACGCATGATGTAGCGGAGCAGGGCTCACAATGCTCAGGATAGTGGCGCGGGGCTCTCGACGCTCGTCGCCCGGATGAAAACCTCCCGCCCCCATGGCAAAGTGCACCAAGTTTCAAAACACTCCGCCGCTGATCCTGACAATCCATCTCCTTCGATTTCTTTTAGGCATCGATTTTTGCAATCTTCTCGCCTTTCTTGTCTTCCCCTCTGTGCCCTGCATTATTTTCGTGATTTAGATCGGATAGAAGGTCTCCAAGTTGGTGCGGAGCTTGCTACCATCTTGTCCCGCTTTCGCCTCTCTTCTTCTGGGCCGCCTGGATTTGAACAGTCATCACAAAACTCCGCGTATTTCGTCTTACACAATACAGACGCTAGGCTCACCCAGCGTGCCAAAATCTGGGCGGTGCTTAGTATTCAAGGCTCTATACAAGACGGCTGGCCACTGAGATCCTTCGTCTATAGTTAGAGACCAGACCTTTTTGCAAATCCTAGAAGGCTCTCGGGTTCTCCGAATCGGACTCCTATTTTCGGGAACGAGCATCTGTCGGTATGCAGACAAATACTGTCTTTTCGTTATCCATCATCCAAACCCTTTCGCTGTGTTTTACTATGCGGGAGATCGGCGTATGTCTGGGACTCATTGTGTACAGCCGTGCCTGACGAAGAACCGCACAATATGGCTAGGGGTCCTCCACCATGATGTCGCAGAACGCCTATGAGCTAGTTCAAGTACGGTCGTGCTACGTACTCAGAAGAATCCACGGTGTTTCGGAACGCCCTTCGTGAGCCGTAGGTGGAGCCATCAAGTCACTGACACGAGCCCGGCAGGGGCATCCTCGTGTAGCGAGCCGGAGCAGCGGCCGTGAAGCGGCCTGAATATACATTCAGAAAAGTCACTTCAAATTAAAATAGAGGCTGAAACGAGCTTAGGTGCGATGGCTATAATTTAGTAAGTATTGCAATGGTGCTTGCCAACTCATTTTAAATCTGTTTTCTGACATTTTAGACTTTTCTTGATGCTTCAGTGGTTCTCTAGTGTGATTATTCTGTGAATTCAGCATACTATTCGCGGTTCGTTCAACAGCAGAATCAGTACTGATGCCCTCGAAAACGGGCGACGTATATACTCAACACAAATTTCGACGGAAATTATTGGAAATCGACAGTTCCCTCGATGTCTTCAAACATGCGCGTGCGGGCCCCGGTCTGCATATACAGATTTTTAGCAATCTTCCTATTTCAGAAAATTATGAATGGCCGAATCCGACCCCGTCGCGCGGTCTGCACCAGCGAAGCCACATGGGTGGACACACAAGAGTGGAATCTGAATCGCCGGGATCGGATAGACAGAATCTAATACCATAAAACAGTATACAAATCAAATGCTTAACAAAGGTGTCTCGCCTGTCCCGCCTGTCCAAGCTACATACAATCGCGGATTGTATACAAATATACGAATATAAAATTCGATGGCATGTACATCACATTCCCCGTCCCCTGGTGGCGCCTCTGCCGGCAAATCCTACGCGGAATATACCTCCTAGAGGAAACCCCGGCTGATGAGGGCTGTGACTTGGTAGACCATGCCCACCACGGATAGGTCGTCTGGGTTGTGGCACCACTAACTCCTCCTCTTCAGATTCCTCGTCGTCCGCATCGGGCTACAGAAATTTAGCGAGTGTTGGATATGTAATCGATGGAGACGAACCTGCAGATCGATGACCAAGGCCCCTGCGTTCCGATTCATTTTCGAGATCGCAAGTGTATTATCGAATCTCACCTGTTTGCCAACCCGAAGCACAGGCCGAGAAACAAAAACGTTCCTTCGGCTTCTTTCGGGTATGATCAAAGCGGACCTCTGTTGGAATGTCCGTGTTGAGCGGCGTTCCGATGCCGCGTTCCAGTGCATCGAGACGCTGGCGCTCGGTGGCGAACGCGCCCGGGGTCCCGGGAGGCAGAGAGGTCGGGTCCCCCAACCCCAATGCTCCGGCCGAATAGCCACCCCACGTCAACAGCTTGCCAGACGATGTCAAGGCTGCATTATGCCAGTCGCCTGCGCAAATCATGGTGAGAATGGATAAGCGCTGTCGAATAGATCCAGGATACTTGCCTACAAGCACTGATATGACAGATTTATCTTGAAGGGCAGGGTTTATATGGGGGTTGGTTTCCTCCGTGCAGTCCGTATCTCCCTGAAGGACCACCGCTCGAGCTCCGGTGGAGTAGGCGAAGAACTTTAAAAAGTGCGCGGAAATCTGCACCCGTGATATGAGCAATGGACCGACAACCCATTGATGCGGGCTCACATGAGTGATCTTCATCGTTTGGGGAGGTGAAATGGCGGATGCCCCGTCGGTTGCGGCAAAGGGCGGCAAGTCCCGTACTCGTTCGAGCTCGCTAAAGTTGGGAAGCTGGATGTATTCTGTATCAGCCCAGAGAATTGATTAAACAAAAGTTCTTGCATATTTCCAATTCCCGCCCAAAACTGTACTCTCATTTTCAAGACCCCGGAACAGTAAGACATGACCTTGATTTGTTAAAGCGACGAGGTGCGCATCCAGCGCAGCGATCTTGATAATCTTGACTTCGCCCTCACTTTCGTCGCCGGTGGTGGATAATTTCGGCAGGGCAGGAAGCCGGGGGAGTCGGTAGGGATCAAACTCCATATCCCAGTGGGCACATTGAATCACTCCGTCAGGCATGGCTCTGGCGAAAGACTGAGGATCTTCGTCCATCGATGCGTCCCTGGCCTCGATGCGCTCCCTCATAACTCCTGAACGTGGCCACCAAACGAACACCTCGTTGGACTTTGTTAGAAGTGACGAGAAGTCCCACCCGCACTCGACCTGGATCGGTCTTGAATCGCGGAGCAGATGCCGAGAGGAAAGTGTGAATGGACGGCCCCAGCTCGTGAACGACCAGACGCGACCCTTGGAGTCCAGAGCGGATGAATGGAGCCTTCCACAGCTGTTCAATGATAAATACGGGGGCCGGAATTGTAGAGGTGAATAAAATTGCCTAATTTCCTTGATGCGCGCAGGCAGGTCCAGACGTAACGGTTTCGGCGCGGTTTTGCCCGACTTGGAAAAACCATCACTCGTCAAGGTCGAGATCGTCGCATCGAGGGTTCCTGTGGATATGTTAAATCACGAAATGAAGACCGCGCAACATGCTCACCCCACACGTAAATATTGCCCTCTGAATCCAGGGCATGAAATGACCTGCATTAACGACATAAAGAAGATTCCTGGAGCGAGATTGGATGATCATACATTCCCCCGGCGACAATAGCGACTATCCGAGCCTCGGGGATCCTCAGTTGGGTGGGAAACGGGACCCCGCCACCCATGAGACCAGATCTAGGGACTTTGGAGCCCAGCCCGAGCCTTCCATTGGCTTTCTCGCTGAAACCTTGTTAAAGCCGAACTAGAAATTATCGTGGGGGAGCTTACCCCCAGACGAAGACTGCGGACGTGAATGTGACAAAATTAAAATTGAGCTGTGTCGGGCTGGGCCGCCCTACCTTTCGGGTTAAACAACCCTTTATAAATAAATTTCCAGCCTGACACGCGAGCGGTCCCCGCGCCTGAGAAATTGAAGTCGATGGCAAGTCTGCGTTGCCAGAAGAGCTCGTCGGCACAGATTTCGGCGAACAGCTACGCGATGCAAGTCAATTAGGCGATGAAGCTGCGATGAAGTTCACAATGATCCTCCGACCTGGCTGGTACATCCCAGTCGGAGGACGCTCTGGATGGTCATGAACATGAGCAGATCGTCCAGCAGGACCTCTACGGGAAGAGTTTGGAGGGACATTGTGGTTCGAGTTCAAGAACGCGCAGTTAGACGCGCGATCATGACGTCAACTTGTTGATAACTATTGATTCTCAAAGCTACCACTGCCGCTGTTTCCCACGGTGGGGCTGAATTCCGGATATACACGCACGGCTGTCACTACCCGCTCGCTCGTTGCCGCGTCGGTGCTGCGGCATGCCCAGCTTTAGACACATCCATCCATTTTTGGGTGGTTTGCTCGGTCGATGGCAGCATCTTCGGAGATCTCGCCGCCCTGGCTGACCTCGGACAACGACGCACCTGTTTTACGCTCATCTCATCGCTATTGCAACGCTACTGCGGCCTCGGCGCTCTCCACAACCACAATCATCTCGAGCGACGGAGCACCTGACTGCCATACCTGACACCGTACGACTCTTACCAGATATCCTATGACCGCTCGCCTCATGCAATGCACGCAAGACGGAGGCCGGCTCCTCGCTGCTTGTTCGGGCTAGGGGCCATATTGGGGCCATATTCAGTTATTATCCTTGCTTTTCGGCCCTTTGGATGTCAAGTTGAAGAGTATTCGCTCGACTGACTTGTCTATCAGGATTCAGACTTCATCGTGTTGATGGAACCGGTATTTCGACTCGGGCACGCCCACTGATCCAATCACTCTCCCGCGCACTGATCCTGCCCATTCGCCCATTCACAACGTCGAAAGGAATGCATGTGTTCAATAAATCCATGTGTTTTTCGCCCCTCTCCTTGCGCGACGGTGTCTTCATCGATCCGTGCCGTAACATCTCTTGAATCTTATTTTATTACACTTATAACGCGATCTGATCAGCGGTCTCCCTTATCCCGCCCTGGAATGATAGTTCTGAACACCGAACACCCACATCTCATACGGCAGAACTGAAATTTATGATTATACCTCCGGAAGCTCGATTGGCTGCTATTGGCTGGCGTCAGCCAATTGCCGCGCGGCCGACATTCTCGGGAGCGCCCGAGGGCGTTGGGCAAGCCGAATCGCCATCAGCTATCTCCACTGCGGGTGAACAATTCAAGGACCGATGTCTGTGCTCGGTTCTTTCTTACCGACGCTGTGCGGCTCCATCCTTCGGATCGTGGAAGACGCGATTTGGGGAGGGGGATCAATCCCATGGCGAACTCACTCCGCAAAGATCCGTCAACCCCACACACGTCCGAAAATAAAATAAAAGCAATACAAGTTCGTATGGCTAAGTACCACGATTTCTTGCAGCATAAAGGGACTTCTGGCCACGCGCTTCTATGGGTTACGGAACTGATCGCAGTATACGTAACAGAAAGCCGTACACGGTTAAAGAAGCAAAAAAGAAGCACTCGGGGCGGTTGGCAAGCCGATTCGAACTCGGGGAAGCAATGTGGGACCGAAAGAACTCGAACTCGAACTCGATTCGCATGTATTAATTCTGCATATTAAACCGCGCGGTACACAGTAGAGAAATATACAACAATGGGGTCTAGCAAGACACGTAGAATGTACAGGGTAATAAGATACGCCGAGTGACAGAAGGAATATGAGGGTGTATGGCTATACATCTGGAATAAGTTAGTGTGAACTATATGCATGAAGATCGAACAATTAGTGGGATAATTATGGTGGGGAGCAAAAAACAAGAAGGTCTGCAATGGTGGTACAAGATTGGGCCAAGAAAGATGAGCTCCGTGTCCGTAATTAGGAGTGATACAGATATGCGACGAACATTAATACTCGTCGCCGCTGCCTTGGTCGGCACGCCCGCCGCGGGATTTATCGTCGTAGTAATTGTCAGCATAGCTGTCGGTGACCTGCCCGGACGCCACCAGGGGCGTGAGCAGCATGCTGTCCGGCGGCAGGCGGTTCATCGTCGAGCGCGACGGAGAGTGATACGGATTGGTCGACGGCGGGCTCTCAATCATCTGCGCGTGGCTGTTGTCGAGGTACGGGTAACTCGGCTGAGCCGAAAGAGGCGATTGATATGTCTCGGCGCGCGAAGACGAGGCTGCTGGCCACCCTGTGGGCGCGCTCTGCTGCCGGTAATCCACACCGCCATATGGCTGCTGTGGGTCAATTTCCCCGCGGTTGTCCGGGGAATACCGATGGTCGACGATGTAGCTCCCATCTGTCCGCATGTGGGGGATCGAGACGGAGAGCGGAGGGGAGAGGGCGGAATTATGAGAGAACGATCTATGGGGGGCGCTATACGGATGGCCGCGGTACAAGTCGTGATGCTCGCGACGGAGACTCATGCTGCGCCGGATAGGGCCAAGCCCGGGCGATTCATACTCCTTCTTGGCCTTTCGCCACTGTTTGCGGAGTTCTTTGAATTCTAGGGGAAATAAATTATCAATAATTGCCGACGGCCGATTACAAGCGCTCGCTTACCGTTCGGACTTCGCTTTGCGCCATGCTTTTGCATCTGAACGTGGGCGTTGAGATGGTTCAGCGTGCCGTAGGCCTTGTTGCACTCGGGCCACGAGCAGTGGTACAATCGCTCGATCTCGTCATACCGCCGCCGCGGCCGTTTGCGAACGGCGTTCCCCGGCAAGGCAACAAAAGAGTAGGTCTTTTTATTGCCGCTCGGGTCGCCGGGTGAATCCTGTGAGCTCGGCAGCGGCGGCAGCACGCCCGGCGCGGTCGACGAGGAAGATGTGCCCGTGCCCGGGGGCGAGGGCCCATAGGTATCCTCGCCACGCACGGCATACTGCAGTGGCGGGGAGCCAGAGATACCGCCAGAGAACGAGGGTTGGTACGGAGAAACATCACCGAGTGGGCGATGCTGTTCTTCCGCGTCCTGTTTCCAATCTGGATGGGGCACCGATGGGGAATAATCGTGCCGCAAGGAGCCGAGGCTCGCGACGCGCGAGAGAAAAGGGGACTCTGGGGAATGGGGAGACGTCTCGTAATTGGGAAAGCCGTACTGATGGGCGCGATTCTGCGCGCCCGACGCGGGGGCGGCCTGTTGCATGTAGGGCACTGCGGGCTCGGACATGCGGCGCTGGTCAAGGAGGACATTAGACATAGATAGTTTGGGTAATGTGCCATATCGAGACTGGCGATCCGAGAGCGCGTCGAGACGGGTGCCGGGGGTATAGGCCGACTCGGAGATCTGAAAACGATCTTGGGAATGAGGCGCGCTGAGGGGGCCCATAGACTGAGGCAGCGGAGCTGGAGACGGGGAAAAGGACTCGTCGCGTCTCATTTCGCTGGGATATGGATAAGGGGCAGCATAGGAATCGTAGATGCCAGAGGGAGAACGCGGAGCGGGTGCACTGGAAGCATAGTGGTAGTTGCCCGAGGGCGAGGCGGGCTCGTCGTCCTCCACGGTGCCAATGGAGGTGTTGGACAAGGGAGAGACACTGTCGGCCACGAGACGATTTATTTCCTGGAAAAAGAGAGCAGAGCTGCGAGGGACAGATGGATCCTGGGTGTGGTCAAAGCGAGGAATCTGGAGAGGGTTAGGCGGGTACTGGGCAGAGAGCATGGCCTGACGCGGGGGACTGCTGGTGCAGTGGGCGTCGGTTTTGAACGTTCAAGGTCATCTGAAGAGCTGAAAAATATAATACCGGCGATTCATTCAGATTCGGTTCAGGATCTGAGATCTAAATTCCGGACACCATCAATTGATAGATCTCCTACGTCTCCTTCTGGCTTTTCTGTGGAGAACCAGCGAAATCCCTTATCACGACAACGAAGAGCCCCGAAGAATCAACACACACATTCCCTCCGCAGCGACCCGCCATCCGCCTTCCGGCAGCCCGCTGCTTTCGCACCTCAAGTACAGACCCCACCCGGACACACAAAATATTTATTCGTTCCTGAAAACGGATCTTTAATTCCGTAACGCTATTTCTCGGCGTTCAGATCCATAGTTCGGCCCCCGAATTGGGCAGTGCGCATCACGATCCCGCCCGAGCCTGCCGGGAGTGTGTCCAACTATCGTCCACCACACGTCAGCCCCCCGGCGTCCGGGATCTCTCGCGCATCTGCTCGCCCCTCGTCAGTGCTGCCACTCCCCCCTCCCCGAACACGGAGTTTGGACGGTGACATGCTCACGGGTCCAGGTCTCGCTGCAAAAGGGCATATAAACGAGATAGATCTGTGAAGTTGATTGAAGATTGCTGTCTTGTATGCTTGCTTGTTCGCTCTATGTAGAGTTGCTTGTAAAAACCCAGATAACTACGAAACTTGACGGCCCGCAAACGAAAGGCGCCCGAATGAACGGGCCAGCGAGCCCGGATAAATGGCCTCGAGATTGGTGGATTGATTCAGTATCGCTGATTTGCATGACACCCACGCTTTGACGTTCTTGACAACCACTGAACAGGAACCAATACCCAGTGACTTGTCGATGTACTCGCCCCTCCCACGTGAGCCAGGCGCAGAAAAGGCTCCGTAAAGGCCCTGAAATTGACGATTAAATGAACCGCAAGGAGGCAGCGTTGAAAGCTTCCGCGGAAGGCAATATCAAACATATAGCACCCCGATAGGCTTTTTGAAATACTGAATATATGGAGGCGCATCTTGATTGGGTCAATGTCGGGGCTGTCATTCGCCAGGGCGGGGTGCTGTGCCTGAGCCGAGTTGGGACGCACAAGAGGGGCCTCGTCGCCAGTTGGAAACGATGATCTCAGCTTACAATCCAATCAACATCAGCGCACCCACGAACGGCCAGAAAAAGGCGGAATCTCTTGCCGGCCGTCGGGCGACTTGAAACCGAAAGAGAGTGCTGTGGTCCATAAGCAGGCGCATACGGGGCTAACGGAAACATAAATTATCCTCTGGGGTTCGGCAAGGAGCCGCAAAAGGAAATTCGCCTAATAACGGCGCGGCCGAGGTCGCAGGCAAGCGGGACGTCAACAAGATTAGGTCCCATGACAAACTATGAATGCCGGATACCCGACGTCACGTAGTGTGTCAGAGTTGAGCGACGGTCTGGAACAAGCCAGCGGGCGGCGGGACCTAGCATCAGCGCGCGATTGCGGCTCGACAGATGAAATTCGACAAGCGCCGGAGGAGGTTAAATGGAAAGATGGAGGCGCCCACGGATGCACACCGAACGCGATGTATGATAGTTGTTTCGGCGAAAACCAAAAAACACGAGGGTACCAGACCAGATCAAACGGCCAAAATGCAATAGCCGCGTTGTGGACAAGGAATCCAAGCCTCTGCAAGACAAAATTTAGAGATGGTGAGTTCAAGATTTCAAAGAACTTGAAGACCGCAAGTGTACCGCACCAGTTACGAGCAGGACAGTAAGATCAAACGGCCAAAATGTAACAGCCGTGTTGTGGACAGAGAATCCGAGCCGCTGCAATACAAACGTTAAAGCTGGTGGTTGGAGGCAAGTCGTGATTCCAAAGAAGTAACCGAGATTATGTCAGCCGGGCCGACATTCGCCGGTGATAGCTGCTCTCTCCGCCAGCAACGATGCCCAGAGCCCGCGCTCCACCGACGACAAGGCCCACTACCAGACGTTCTTCTCGTCTGAACAACCAAGGTCAGTATTCCTTACTTCCGTCTCCCTAACCTCACCCTGTCCCAGAAATAAAGAATAATGCCATTGTCGAGATCCAGCAACGACCCAAGCGCAAGCGTAAACCAATTGAATCGTCCTCGTCGATGCTGGAAGGGACCTCTCTTTGTACTTCAGACACCCTCAACAAGACTTATGCCATCTCGGACCATCCGCGAAGATCTAGACGTATTACACCCTCCGAGCTCCTGCGCCGCGAGACTGCACTCGAGATACGCGAAATAGAATGCAAACGCAAGGCGGACGAGCTCGAAGAACGCTCTTTGTCGCTCTCGAAGAAAGAGGACGAGGCCTCCACTATCATGTCCCAGATCGCAGCGCGCGAATCGAAGGCGACCCTAGCCCAGCTCGAGGAGTACTTTACGTGTGCACTGTGCGTCCTTTCCTCGGACTCTCCCCCCGCGTCTAACCCGCGTGCCCCAGCTGCTACGAAATAATGGCCCAGCCGTATTCCCTCAATCCCGGTCAATGCGGTCATACCTTTTGTGCGTCCATTATTCTTCTTCTTCAACTCCTATCTTCAACTCCGTCCAAAGGTGCGCTCTGTATATTACGACATTTTTTCTCCCGCCTGCACAAGGCGTGCGGGGGCTGGCACGAGTCTGTCGACTGCCCCATGTGTCGCAGTCTACTCGTGATCACGCCAGATCGCGTTCCGCGTCTAGGTACGCGCCGGTAGCATTTTACTTTTCCAGTTCTCATGTACTCTATAATAAATCCACAGACATTACCTTCCCGTTTGTAAGTCGACGCTCGAATTGTTTTCGTCGTTGCGCTGATCATTCTGAATGCAGGTCCCCAACAGGACAGCGGCCGCCGTGTGTGAATCGATGATAGAGAAGCTCTCGCAGTCCTCTGCCGGTTCTGGGCTAGTCGTAAAACGGGAGGAGAGCGAGGGCAATTGGCCCCCTGGATCGGAATGGGATATGGAATGGGGACGCAAGAAGGGGAAATCAAAGGAAGAAGAGGAGTTGGAGGAAGAGAATGCTGATTTGGCGGGCTGGAGAGAGGGTGGGAATCTGCGGACAGAATGGCTCAAGAAGGACCGGCAAGTATTTTTTTGCGTCTCATGTTCCCCAGGACTTATTTTTGTCGAGCCAGGGAAGGAAAGAAGGAGATGCTCCATCTGCTCAAATATTGGACGACAATGCGTTCGCAGGACTTTGTCGATTTGAAGCAGAAGTTTGGCGTCTGAGCGCACGTTGCTCTGCCCCCACTCTCATCTCTGTGAACCTCCACGTAAAGCTCCCGACCTCTCGCGTGGTCATCCTCGACTAGCGCCAGCGGCTTATCCTTCCGTCTTCGATCATCCGCGATTATCTCGATCCCCGTCCCGCTCTGGCGGAGCTTTAGGACCCGTGGACGAGCGCGAACTGATATCCGACACGCCTATTCGCATCTCAGCATCCGCTCGGTCGTACATATATTCCTGGAACACTCTGGACTTCTTTCATTTTCGGACTCATCGGCTGTTTACCCCCCATCCATGTACTCCTTGTAGGGCAGCTTCGGCTGTTCACCATCACTGTCTTCGGTATCAAGAATCCCTGAGTGCACAATTCAATACCCGGAAACCACGCCTGCCGTTCTTAACCCATCACTCCGAAGTGCGATGCACTTGTGAAGTTCTCGACTAATGGTTGATCCGGACTGGACTTCCCATTCCACCCCCTCTGCTCTCGAGTGACGACAGAGGTAACGTTTTCTTTCCCTTCTTCCTCTCATCACTAGAGTGCTTCCGCGGTGATGTTTTCCGGTAATCAACATAAATATGGAACATCCCGGTTGCCAGCAAAGATTAGAGTTTTCGAACTGGCAACCAATGGTCCAATATCGGTGTGAAGGTCCCGGTCCGTTCATTTAAATTTTGTTCGGGCCCTGTTCGCTGACCTCCGCCAACAAATGGAAGCCCCGTGCTCAACGATGCTCGGCCGGGTCATATTTCGGCGCCCTCGTTGGCAGTTGTCGCGCAATGTCGGTTCCATCCGATCTGGATTTACCCGACATATCCCTTTTGGAGAAAAAAGGACGTTCGGTTCGGTGGTCCGTTTGAATTTCTCTAAGCTCTTCTTTTTTTCTCCCCATCACGGCGATTGCAACGCACTAGGTTCCGGGTGTCGGCCCTGCCCTATAGAGTTCTTCGGTAGGCATTCTGACGAACCCTGTCCTCGATGTTCATCACTGATTTATTTACTAAGTCTTTGGAGAGATTTCTCTGCTGTCCCCGATCTCGGGGCGAAAATATTGTGTCGCCTGCATCGCCTTCTGATTTCATCTTGAGCATCTGCCATCAGGCCGTTTAGCGACGGCGGTCTCCCGTGAAGCGCGCTTGGCGTGTAATAGAGCACGTCTAACTCGTGGCCAGAATTTGATACGATGAACTCGAGCATACCGGACATCGGGGCGATTGCTACGATCTAACCGGAGCCTCTGGCCGCGACATCCAACTCGACATGTAGCCATATCATAAACTACCAAAGATGGATTCCGAAGTCGTTTGCAAATTTGGCATTTACGTTACTGTTTAGGAGCGTGGGTTCCCAAACATTCTCACGAAGTGGTGCAACCTTTTTGCGGCAAGAACTCGCGGGACCGATCGTGTTTTTTCGGGGTACTTTGTCGAAACGTTTGCTATACTCGCCAAAGTCTTCGGGAGTTGGAACACTTCATTTATAGTCGCTTGGCGCGCATTTCTCAGCACTCTCCAACGCACCGTAGAAAGACATCTTGACCTAGGTCAAGATGTAAACCGCAAGGCCATAATTCTGTAGTCAAATCAAATTAATAGAAAATTGGAATTTCCTTGTGGTGTAAAAGTGCTGCGGAAATATGAACAATCCTGAGTGGCCATTTCAGAGGCTGCAAATGGATCCACTCTCAGTGAGGTACGAAAGGACTGCTGAAATTCAGCTGCATATTTATCTACTTTCCGCCAACATCTCGACCTAGGTCAAGATAATTCTTTATATCATATATGGTGTGTGAATGCAGTGCACGCAGCATCACCCGCCGCAGCAAGCCACATTGATGAACAGGTGTGAGAAGTCCCGCAGCAATTGCCATTAGTATATAGCGCAGCACACCCTCGTACCCTCCTCCATTAGCCCAACATGACCATTCTTCAAACTGAGAAGGTCAGAGTTTTTTATTCCAGCTTTCTCAGCCTGCCAAGTTGAAGGTTTTCGCAGACTCTCCCTCCTCCACCGTACAACAACCGCGAAAAAGATGGCTACGGTGACTCAAAACCCATGATGGTGGCTTCGTCGCCGTCTGAGCCGTCTGTCCCCCGGCGGCCCGACATCAAACTTCCTTCAGGGTCCTTTAGTCGTCTATGTCTCCAAACACGATTCGCAGATATAACTGGTGCGTCTTCTGGTCATTCCTTGATTATAAGATCCTATTAATTTGAAATAGGGATGTACTACATCGATGCCAAAAATCCGGCATCAAACGTGACAAGCCGACGCAAGAAACGGAAGCAGAAGAAGATAAAGCTCATCCCAGACGCGATCTTCCGATCCCGGCGGGGAAACCTCTCGCTAGATCTTGCTACGAATGGCTATGCACTCGATGTACCCAAAGCATCCGTCGTAGCTTCGACAAGGAGTGGAAACATAAGTTTGAATTTGATTCCGGGCGCAGAGAATAAGCCTCGTTTTGATGTGGAGGTGAATACACGGAGTGGTGAGTGTGGGACGCCCATTTACACGTCAGCTTACTGAGTGATCTCTAGGGGATATTGTTCTGTTCGTTCCTAGCACATATTCGGGTGCAATACAACTCCACACCAAGACGGGAAATCTCGATTTCTTGCCGGGGATCTCTTCTGAAATGCGGGTCGTAAAATCGACGGACACAGAATTTCTGGTTATTGTCGGAAACCAGGGGGGACAGCAGCCGCTTGGTCCAGGCCAAGCGACAGCTGATTTTTGTCGACTGCGGAGTCGTACTGGTAATATCATCGTTGGTGAGAGAGGGAAAGATACATACACTAGAGAGCTCAGTCTTTGGCAGAAGCTTACGGGATTTCTTCGAAGTTGACCATTATTTTCGCGGACATTGTATATACTTGCGATTTTTGGAGATAACTTCCTTTTTGGACGTTCGGCGTTGTTTTATTTGGTTACCGAGACTAAAATAAATTTGATGACATGAAGCGTCTTAGTCAATTCCGCTTCTTCAAGGCCTTGAACTGAAATTTATTGCCGTCGAACAGATGGAACAAGTCGCACAGCCCCGCCACAGCTCTGGTTTCACCTTAGAAGTAATGCTCATCGACCAGCATAAATCCCAACTGGCGGCGGCTGAATCGTCTGCGGTACTGGCTGAGTCACGCTTCAAATCTGACGAACGCTCATAGTCTCCTTTAGTTGCCAATTGAAGAGCGTCCTCCACCATATTCACTCGCAAGCGGCTCTAGCTCTATCAGCCAGCAAACATCACGACTCAGCGTCTTACCACCTCTCCCAACAGAGGCCCAGAGTTTCCAAACATCTCCCTCATCGAACCTCGGTCCGAGACCCTCTCCCACCACTCCAGGTCCTTCTTACAGTCAGATCCGACTGGAAAGCCGTTCTTCCGACATAACTGGTGCGTATCCTGCCACTCACCTTCATTCACCGAATCTCAGTCGCCCTCAGGGACGTTCTATATTGAACCGAAGCCTCCACTATCACAATACACGAATAAAAAGAAAAAACGCGACAAACCCGTGCCGGATGCTGTCTTCCGAACTCGCAGCGCCAAAATAGCCTTAGAACTCGCTACGGTTGGATATGCTCGGGATGTCCCGAAAGCCATCGTGAGAGTGGCATCAAAGTCCGGCAGGACAACATTAAATCTTCTTCCTGCCGATGAAAGTAGACCCCGTTTTGACCTTGAAGTCAAAAGTAATTCTGGTATGTATGTTAATCACCTCATCGATCCAGTATTTATGCATAGGACCAGGCACCGTCGTCCTCTTCGTACCCCAAACCTATGCGGGCGCAATCCAACTTCATACCAAGCACGGAAGCCTGGAATTCTTAGAAGCTATATCATCTCGCATGAAGGTTGTCAAATCTTCCGAAACAGAGTCGCTTGTGCTGTTCGGGAAGCAAACGGAACCCTCGAGTCAACTGCCCTCCGATTTTTGTCACGTCAAGACACGTTCGGGCAAAGTGGTTGTTGGTTTGAGAGGAGAAGATATATATGTCGAGGGACCAGGACTGTGGGAGCGCATCGGCGGGTTTCTGAAGGGTGACTTCAAGGGTAATCATGCCTCGCCTTGAAGGTTGGTTTATTTTCACTCATTTATGTATGCGGTCTGTATAATCTTGCACTAGCACTGCGGTGGACGATGTATTTTACTTTCGCTTCAAGACGACTGTTTGTCCGAGTAAAAAAGGGCTCCTCCCCAAGGGGAAAAGTCTGTACCGGAATAGACGGATTGTTTTATCACCTGAACAATGCTGCTTTATTTTCCTTTGGGTATGACAGGAAAAACACGTAGAACACTAGGTAGGGTTTTCAAGCTTTTTTTCCTCGGGGTAAAATACCTTGATCACTGAAAGGTGTGCGCTTTTGACGCGCCTCTGAACTCAATCGCGGAAGCGAATGTGTTTATTACGTATACACCGCACCGTACGGAGTCGCATCAACTCACCTTTGTACCCGATTCCAAATATCGGGTGGTCAGTGGATCCGCTAATATGATGCGTCCGATCTCCATCGTTGCGCCCTTAACGTTAACCACCACTCTGAAATGCCTGGACATCAAGCTGGTTGTTTCGGTGCTTTGTTTCGGCGAAAACAGGTCTCCGTCTTGGACAGAAGCCACGAAACACCGCTCCAAAAATCTCACACTGCTCCAGTCGGCTCTTCCGCCGACGCCGTGGGATCTTCGACGCAAAGAGGATTAAAGGTAGTGTTCGCTCGATTTTTGAGGAGTTGCACGGGAAGCTCATCAACTCAGTGTCATTATTTAACGCCCTGCGATCATTCCTACACCGATGTATCGAATTGGTGGTTGGAAACCGACGCCAAGCCCCCGGCTTATTCCTCTGGAAGCGATCTCAACTTCCAATCCGTCATTGATAATAAATTGGACGAACTTTCGCCACAACTCCGGAAGCTCAGCTTGGAGATACATGGTATTGTTCAAAGTACAAGATATGCGGAAGTTCTGATGCATTATCGCAGACCACCCGGAGCTTGGCTTTCACGAGACGTCTGTCTTTATATTTGTGCCAGAGCTTTCTTGACATGCATTCTTCACAGAATTGCACATGATCTCTTGACATCGTTCATGGCATCCCATGGCTTTACTGTGACCCAGAGTTATCTTGGCCTTACTACAGCCTTCAGAGCGGAGTTTACTTACGGAAACGGCGGTCGTGTTCTAGGTGTTAATTCAGGTGAGATTATGCCATTTATCCGGCCAAAGAGTCTCAATAGTTGTAGAATACGACGCGTTGAAAGGTTTAGGTGAGTATCTCGTATACTCCAAATCCCCCCCCGCTTATAACAATGAGCAGGGCATGCTTGCGGACATAATTTGAGTGAGCCATCTTTCTAATTTTTCAACTTTCGCTGCATGCTAATTGCGCCACCCCTCCGTCCCAAGTCGCGGTAAAGCTTATTCGAAACTAAAGTGCGAACTAATCGCTAACTGTGAATGCAGGTGGCCGGTTGTGGAGTGGCTCTTGCCGTTAAAGCGGCTCTAGAAGCCCATGATATCCCTGGCAGAGTGGTTTTGCTCGGAACTCCTGGTATTCTTCAAGTTCGCCGTCATAACGACATTCATTAACCACAGCACAGCCGAGGAAGGTGGTGGGGGCAAAGTTATCTTGCTGGAACAAGGCGGATACGAGGACATGGACCTCTGTGTCATGTGGGTTCATTTACATCGGCATTGGAGTATAAGCAACCATATTTACTCAAATGAAAAATAGGTGTCACCCGGCCCCAGGAGCGACGAACTCTGCAAATATAGGAACTTCTATCGCTAGTAGAGCAATCGAAGTAGAATACGCCGGGCGAAGGTGCGCTACGCTACGATTTTCCGTCCGCTAGAAACGAAGTTCTCCGCCAGCGCTCACGCTGGAGCTGCCCCGTGGTGAGCGCGTTTTTCGGACTTGGTATGGAAGTCACCAATTTCTCAGTCTTCTGCCGCAGGGAAGGGACAAATGCACTAGACGCTGCCTTCTTAGCGTACTCTGGTGTTAGTGTGTTGCGGCAGCAAATGCGGCCTGATCACCGGGTGCATGGAATCATCGCAGGAAACGATGACTGGGCTGCCAACGGCAAGTATATGTGTTCGAATTCTTCCTCTGCTAATATTCAACAGTTATTCCCGACTATGCGAAGATGCATTGGATCGTGCGGGCTCCATCGAGTTCGGAATTACATGTTTTCGTCGAGCGGGTTAAGCGTTGCCTCGAGTGAGTTTCTCACTCGCTGATTGTAACGTGTATAATAAGGGTGCCTTCTGCAGAGCGGCGGCTCTTGCAACCTCCTGTGAAATCAAGATGAATCTTAAAGCCCCATACTACGACTTGAATCAGAACCAAGTTCTTGGTGATCACATCCCTTTTGCGTCGCGTCGCCCTCTCATACCTTGAACAGGCGAGGAATTTTCCGACGTCGTCAAGACACGGTATGGGATGAGCACCAACGGCACGGCGAGTTCCGCATCAACTGATTTTGTGAGTCTTGGCAACCATCTTCTCCATGCGTCTATCCATCCTGATAACTGTTTGAAGGGCAATGTCTCCTATGGTACGTACACCGTGAACTCCAGTTTAATGTCGATTAAAAATACCGAAGCGCTGCCCGCTCTTCATCCGGGATATGGTGAGTATTCTTTTCCTTCTTTTCATTTATCAATTGCCGGTTTCTCATATGTTTCGGCAGCCATTCCCACAGGCCGCAACTCAGGTAACCATACCATCGGCTTCACAAAGGCAGCGGCTTCCCAGCAAGCCCACGATGCGACCATGGTTGTCACCAAAGGCCTCGCCCACACGGCTTTCCGCGCATTGCGGGACGACGAATTTTTCAAACAAGTAGGCTGCCCTACTATTCGCAATCTCCTCGCTGATGCGCATGTCAGGTCAAAATATCTTTCAAATCATGAGAAAATCTCACTGCTTAAATCTATAAGTATTCATAAATATTCGGCCATGGGAATGCGGATAGGTATGTCCCGAAGAAATCGGAGGGTGGACAATAAATCGAAAACCTGGCGCTCAAGACCTGAATCTGCGATGTCAAGTCTTATTTAAATCTAATTTCTTTTGGTAAAAAAGTTGTGCTGAATTGTAACATCGCCCTGTACTACTGTCGGCCGGTCAAGAACCTATTCTTTCGCAGCCAAATGATGTTGCGACTCTGACTGACCATTCAGAATCGACGTACCTATCAATCGTTCAGCCAACGGCCAGGTCCGGGCAGTTTTTGAAAATCATTGTAAGGAGCAAGATCGCACCGTCGCAGGCCGGTATTTCCATTCTTTCTCTTCCCAGTGCTATCCCCACCTCGTGCAGGGTACTCATCAAACGCACCCCGGCGTTATTGTTTCTGAAAGATAGAGCGCGGCGAGCGCCGTTTGACTTTGACACTGCATGACTTCTGTATGGTATGAATAAAGGAGCGGCGCGCTCGAGGACCGATTCGGGGTTCCGAGTCCGTTTCCAGCAAATCGAATGAGACTCAGAACATCCCGCATTCGCTGGATTCTTTTGGCAATCGGTGTATTTTTTCGCCGACAAAGGCCCAGAGCATGATTTCAAGTTGAAGACTTGGAAGTTTGGTGACCACCTTTCTCAGCGGGACCGTGCCGTGTAATCCTACCTACCCACATCAGGCCTTTAAATGGTATCCACAGACTTCGAGCTTGACCAACTAGGCTTTGAGGACCCTGCATCCCTGCCCCGGCCCGAGGCTCCCGCCGATCATACACGCGTCCATATTAGGCAGGTAGTATCATGAGCTGTGGGTAAAACGCGCAAAAAGATCAAACAAAGACGACAAGTACAACGATAAACTGTCCCCCGTCCTCCAAACAGGCGTAGATGAATTGTTCGTGCTCTATTACCACAGAAATCAAACTTATTATGGACATATGTACATTACTCCGAAAATTATCAGTGGGCCGGGGACGGGGTGGCGTCTGGATGGCCCGGGGCCTTCTCCTTCTCGAGCTCCTGTCGAAGCATCTGCTCTCTCCGCGCTTTCGCGGCTCGCGTCGACGTTTGTTTCGATTTGGGCGCCGCCGCCTCGGCGACCATTCTATGACCGTGTCAGTGACGCTACTACTGCAAGGACACAATCAGCAAACGCACCTCTCGAGCTCCCGCCGCTCCTCGTCAGATTCGTCGGGGACCGTGGATTTGAAGATCGCACCGGTGATGAGGAGGCCCTGCAGAGTTTTCATATTCGAAGAACGCCTCTCCGACCAAAGAGTCTACGGACCTTGGCTCGGTTGTACAACACGATGTCCGAGGCTTCGGGGTCCTTCAGGACATTGTCGACAACCTAGACCCAAGAATGAGATGCCTGTAGGCAAGCGGGCTTCAGATCCTCACTTGTCGCAGAACCTGGACGACTTCGAGGCGCGCGCCCCGCCATGACGCGAGCATGATCTAATGTACTGTGAGCGGAGGCCACCATCGTGTTTGAAATACCAACTTTGCCGGTCACATCCATCTCAAGAGCCCTCAGCTCCTCTTCCCCGAGCTCGCCTTTGGCCTGCTGCTTCTCCATTTCCTATTGCACAAAACTTGAATCGACGAGTGACAGGACGGGGCTAAGACGCACAATCATCAGATCTCGGACGCTCAGACTATGTGCACCATCTCAGTGAATAACCATATTACAAGGGAGTTGGAACATACGCGCTGCCGATGACACCGAATACGTCTTTGACGAGGTCACTCTTCTCCTTCAGCCGGGAGAAGAATCCGGGACTATGGAAAGATATTAGTTGTGTGCAGATTAAAAATGCAATGGAATGCGCACATTCCCAAGAACTTCTTCGACTTCATGAACGAGCTGGCCTTCATCATGTATACGTTGCCGATGGCATGCAACAGCTGGTCGTCCATTAGTTGAACAGTTCTGCAGAGGGCGCAGCAGACGCACCTCAACCCCGAAGCTCTCCAACTTGAGGTCATCCGCCTCCCGCTTCATCCGCTTCTCAAAGGCCTGCGTCTCCGCATCGTCCTTGTCCCCCGGGTGCTTCGCCTCCACAAACGGGCGCAGCCGCTCAATCATTTTCGCGGTGAGCATCGCCACGCGCGCCTCCATCACCCGCTGGCGCTCCCTGTCCTGCTCCCGAAGCTTTTCTCGCTGCTCGGGGGTAATCTTGCTGCGCTGCTTCCTGTCCTTCGCGCTCGGTAGGGGCGAGTCGGCTTCTGCATGCATGGTGATGCTCGCAGGCGTTTGCGATGTATAGCTAGGCGGGGGTGTTTTTGGCGGAGATGTCTTGCTCCCGGTTGGAGCGCCGGGTGCGCCGGTGGGTGTACCTGTCGATGTACTGGTCGGTGTGCCCGAGGCAGAGAATAATGTAGATTGGCTGGCTCCCGATTGAGCGGCTCCCCCAAGTGGGGTTGATGAGCCTTCGTTCATCGCCTTTTCCATCTCAGCCTTCTCCTCGTCGGTCATCATTGTCGTCGCGTGCGCGGTCATGTCCTTCATGATTGAGATTTCGCCGATCTAACAGACCAGGGTGGGGTTAGTCTGCGAAGGAAAATACAAGTAGATGAACGGACATAGTCGACAAACCGCTCTCCACCAAAGACGTTTGCGAAGAAACCCGCCGCGTCGTCCATGTTCATCCCGCCCTCCTTGTCCACCATCGATTTACCATTCTTGTCGTACACTGCGCGGAGATTCTTATCGGATGATTTAGAACCTGCAGTTCAGTCCGTTGCAGATACAAGAACTCACGGAGTCGGACAGGACCTGATAGGCTTTACTGCCCGGAAAACGTTAATTTTCCAAGCTCCGAACCGACAACTCTGAAAAATAACAAACCTTATGTCCTTGAACTGGCGACAGCGAATTGATCAGTTCCTTGAAGCCTCGCGAAATGAATGCACCTTCTCCTCTGCGTCCGCGGATTTGTTCTTGTCGGGATGGTACTAACACTCCGTTCAGTCCACCGCGCACAGAGCGCAAAATAAATCGATTACACCTTCATCGCTTGCTTCCGGTACGCCTTCTTGAGCTCCGTGTCGTCCGCCTCGACACCGACCCCGAGCTATAATATTTGGGTGGCGTTGAGGGATCCAGGCAAGTCGACGGCACTGAAAGGAGCGCACCAGTTCATAGTACTCCGTTTCGACAGGGGCCATAGTGTACAAGGTCGTGAGAGGTCGTTGAGATTAGTATGCAGTACAGAGCGCTGTGGTATTCCGATCACGTTGCTGACCTTATCTGCCGGCTCCGGACGATCCCGACTCGCGTCCAAGCAAACACGCTGAGTCCTTCAAATTTCAAGTTGGATGTCCAACTGGACTGCTCAATTTCTGCGACTGTACCAAGACTGTTCCTACGACTTGGAGGGCTTTCAATCCAATTCTGGGCTTTTTATTCTGCTGCCAGCAATTAAGTCGCCACAGACTCTGGATACTCCCAAGAAATTCCCCACTGTTGCGCTCTGTGAACGTGGACTCATGCTGCACGACAAAAAAGAACAGTATGCGTAGCTCATCTCAAAAATACGACCTTCCCCTCCTCTCCTGCTCCCTCTCTCTCGCCCCCCTCCGCTGCTGCCTCAAATCCACCATCAATTCCCGCCCCGCCGCCGATAGCTCCAACGATGACGCCGGCGACACCGGTGGCCGCATCTGGTACGGCCGCGAAATCGTCCCCGTGCGGATCGGCGTGCGCGGCAGCTCCGCCCTCGCGCTGAGGTGCTTGTTCTCCTTCTCAAACACAGCAAGTATCGACCGCCGCTTGCTCCCCGCCCGCGCCGGCGTCTTCTCCTTGCTCTTGCTACTGCTCGCCGGCGCCTCATCCCGCCTACTTCCAGGCCTCTCTGCCATCCTATCGGCGGTCGCGTGCCGCCCTACCGCCGGCGCCGACTCCACCCGGCCTGCTCCCGCGCTCTCCAGCGAGCTCGCGCGGCGCGACACCCGGCGCGGGGGCAGGGCCGTGAAAGCGTCCCGCGTAGGCGGCTCCCTCCGCTGGTGGAGCGCCCGCGGCCCGCGCGGTGCCCGTGCGGGCGCGGCAGTGTTGTCCTGGTGGAACGACGGCGTCGGCGCGGTCACGATCACCCGCGTCGGCCCGTGCGCCATCAGCACCTGCACCTCATTCGCCTTGCCCTCTTCCCGCGTCTCTCCTCCTCCAAACGCGTCCTCCGTCGGCGTCACCGGCAGCGGCGCGATCCCCTCTGCACTGCTGTCCGACGAGAAGTGGGAGCGCGAGCGGTTGCGCTGCGGGGGCGGCGAGTCCGCGGATTCGGAGGAGCCCGACGCGTCCGACGGCGAGCTGAACACGCTGGGGAGCTCTGGTAACGACCGCTCATCCGCCTCCGCCTCCGCGCGGGGGCGCCGCTTGTTCGTGAGGAAGCCGAACACCTGCGATGCACGCTGCGGCGTCTGCAGGCCCTGTACACCGTACGGGCTGCGACCTTGTGCAACCGGCGAAGGGGCGCGCGGCGGCGTCTCGGGCCCGTCACTCAGCTCGACTTGGAGCGAGGAGATCCCGGGACCGCTGTTGATGCTCGCGGATATGTCATGGTGCGTGCCGAACGACTGGTCGCCGTCCAGCGGGAGGGGCGAGTCGTGCAAGTGCGAGTCGGTGTCGGGTGTGGGGAGTCCGAGGGAGGAGGTCGAGGATGAAGGGCTTGCCGTCTCGCTGCAATGCACTCAGTCAGTAAATAACAAGTCACAGGACGAACGATGAAACCCACCCGAGGAAGCGTTCAGCCCACGATATGTCGCCCTCTCCAGTTCCCGCGTCGCTACGCGAGTTGACGCTCCCTCCGAGCAACTGTCTCAGCGTCGACCCGTTGCGCGCCACCTGCGCGCGGCCCTCCCCGCCGCTCTTCTCCTTCCCCTTTGGCGGCGAATTGGAGAACGCGCGCGCCGGGAGGCGCCCGTGCTCGTCGTACAGGTCCAGCAGGCTCGCGACAGATGGGTCGGAGCGCAGGCCTGGCAGGAGTTGAGCCGGGGGTTCGGAGTCGCCGCTGCGGTTCGCGTTGGGGAATTCAGTGTGCGCATGGTGGGTGCGGCGGTGGATGGTGACGGTGTATGTCCCGCGGGAGGCGACGCTGCTGAGGCTCGTGGTCGCGCTGGCGAGGCTCACGGTAGAACTTGCGGGCGTTTGGAGGACGTGGTTGATTGGGTGGGCTGGATTGCCGTTAATCAATGTGGTTTTTGGGGAAAACAAGACGCACGAAGGGGCGGGAGGGAATTATAATCGAATTCGCGGACGACGGCATAGCGGGCAGAGGAGGAGCGCAGGAGCTGGTTTGCTGCGAGCTCGCCAGACTCGTCTGGCGCGTACTCTGCGATTGGGGAGAGGGCGGGCGTCGAGACGCTGTGTGCTCCTTGTTCACGCTCGCGTTTTTTGGTGCTCGTATTCTTGTTTTTCTTGCCAATGGAGAAGAAACGCTTCAAGCGACCCGTGAAGGCCATAGTGACTTGTGGGCGCAGATGGGCGTAAGAAACTCGAACTATTTGGCCAATGTTTGGCTCGTTCCAGTCTACGCGCCGGGCACGTGCCGTTCCAAGTACATACCTTCTTCGACAGAACCTTCATGAAATCGCAGAATTCGGAACCGCTGCTTCCACGATAAGTACCCTTAGATAGCGACCACGATGGACTCGCTTATTTCCTCGCAAATGGTCGAAAACGCGGGCAGCACTGGTATGTTCCTCAATTCTCAACAGGTGAAATTAACTCACGAATTGTACAGCGCGGGATTTCTGTATGCTCGAGCGTAATCTCCTCTCACACCTCAAGCTTGCACTCCTCCTGTCGCTGCTCTCCTCGTCCGTTCTCCTCCGCGCACGCCTGGTACCCGATCCCTCGGACAAGCCATCAGAGTTGTCCGGGGCTACTGGAATCGCGGTCGCGTCGTTGCAGTTCGTCGCGGCGCTTGCAGCCATCGTTGCGGGTGTGTACGAGTACTATTCTGGCTACCAGGACATTCGTCGCATGCATGCGTTCTTGGTCGCTGTAAAGTGCGTGTGTTCCGCTCATTCAAGATGTAATATCGGAGCTGACCGGTGTGTTAAAGATCTCACCTTGCTCTGATAAGTGTGGTCGCCGCAGTCGTGTTTTTGACCTGCATCATTGTGCTGGCGGAGCGCTGAGCACTAGTTCGTACGCGCTCCATATAGCACAGCCACACCAACGACGACTGGAATTTTGCCAGCGAACCGTTGCTCGGGGGAGACTGTAGAGGGACAATGAAGGACGTATAAAAGCTGTAGTAGTACACATGATACCAATTATACTTGGAATGAAAGCGGTGTAATCTAGCCAGCTAGCTTGACCAGAGCCATCACAACTTTCACCGCACACACCATGGACAGCTGGAACAAGCTGCAGTCAAGCTTCGGCCAAATCAACATCGGCTCGTCCGTTAACAGGCTCTCGAAAGGCTTCAACTCGAGCGTGCAGGCGACGAGGGAGCGTTTGGGCACGGTAGCGCCCGAAGAAATCACCGAGCTTCCCCAGGGCAAGTCTCCTCAACCTCGATACTTCATTCCTAACAACCACCCTAGAGTACAGAGATCTCGAAGCGCGCGTCGATGCGCTGAGGGAGGCGCATCTCGCCCTGCTCAAGTCAGTCCAACTTCTGCTTCGCACCCCGTCTCTGACTCTTGCTGGCCCCGCAGGATCACGAACGTCTACGAGGTGGAGACGTACGACTACCCCGTGCAAATACAAGAGTCCATCACGGAGCTCTCGACGTCCATTGGCGCGGGGATCACCAACTTTGCGTCGACGAACCTCAAGGGGACGAACCTCCCCTCGCCTGCGCCAGTGACGCTGCCCGCGCAGCAGCACAAGACTCTCCCCCATGCACTTGGCCGCTCCGCGACGACCGCCGCGACCGCCATCCAGGCGACCAACACCGCCGGCGCGGAGGACAAGCTCGGCAAGGCGCTGGGGCTGTACGCCGAGGGCTGGGAGAAGATCGCGGCCGCCCGGGGTCTGTGTTCCCTCCATCTTAATCCTGCGTGCATAGCTCACTCGTGCTGGCGCAGTGCACCACGACACCGCCGTGCGCAACGGCTTCCTGCACCCCTGGCAGTCGACCCTCACCACCTCGATCAACGTCGCGGTCAAGGCGCGCCAGGCCGTGCGCGTCAGCCGCCTCGAGCTCGACGCCGCGAAACAGTCGTTCGTCGCCATATCTTCCCCTAACAAACCTTATCCACTGACTGAACTCTAGCCTGAAGAACGCGAACCCCGCGCGGCAGGAACAGGCGCGGCTCGAGGTTGAGAACGCCGAGGACGACCTCGTGCAGAAGACCGAGGTCGCCATCACGCTCATGAAGACCGTGCTCGAGAACGTGCGTGCCCATGCCCCGCCCGCATCTTTGCCGACGCCAACTGATTGACGCCGCAGCCCGAGCCTATCAAGAACCTTAACGAGCTGGCGAAAGCCCAGGTGGGCACCCTCCTTTTCTTCAAGCCCGGCGTCTTACTGAACGCAAACCCACGTTAATAGCTTATCTACTTCTCCGCCGCCGCCGAGAGCCTGTCGGGCCTCCAGGGCGAGATCGAGGAGCTCAGCGTCGCTGCGGACGGCGAGTACAGGTTTGTTTTTTTCCCCTTGCCTTCTCCTCCCTTACCTCCTCCTGCTTACCCATGTCGCTCACCCGCACATCCCAGAAAGTCCCGTGACCACTGAAGTCCCGCTCAACTAACCCCGTCCCCGTCCCCATCCCAGTAGCCACGATAAAGAGAGTGTAAGGCAGAAAGACAGACGGGGTGCTGTGATGTGTGTATGCTGTGCCTCTCGGACAATAGTGATAGGTACATTCTGACGCGCCCGTGTTATTTTATGATTCGCAATTATCATGTTTCCTTTTGCTCTGATTTGGTTCCTTTGGTGAGGAGGGCATACAGAAGGAATTGCGGGATTGCACCTGCTGAGAGAATCAAGATGGATAGTACTTAATTTAACACTAGCGAGGCAATGTACATTATACGATTGTAGGGGTAGATTATCCAAGAGTAGGGTTCGATTCCATAACTTTCGTCCGTCTACCATTTGACCTTTGCATGTATAATCAACCGCGATTCTGGCCCACTGCAATTTCGCTGGGAGTCAATCTAGGTGGTGAGGGCCGAGTCGAGGTCGAGTCCGTGGTCCTACACGCACTTGAGGAGGAAGCTGATGGGCATGGCGTAGGTGATGTCAAGCCGCCGAACTTGGAGCCTGCACCGCCGGTGAGCAGGCCGCCGATTCGTCCACGGCCGTCGACGATGACAGAACCGCCGAGTCGCCCTTGTCCGAGAACGCGCCGGACTTGTAGTCTCGCGGGAGGATGGCCCATTCTTTGGACGTCTCGGCTTTGCCACCGGCGTATTAGTTGCGCGCGTAGGAGCAAACATTGGGACGCCCAATGGTCAGGCCGGAGGTGTTACCCCGCTCGATCACCATAAGGCACGGGTCGTCGTTTCGGTCGAGTGCAGTTGGGTGACGCATCTCCTCGTCTGGAATGGTGTCCTTGAGCCTCAGAAGGTTGTCGAGCGGATATTCGAAGGGATGGACATTCTGTTGCACGAAAGGAACTTCTCGGGTGAGATGCTGGTAAGGTCGATGGCATTGCCGCCGAGATTACTCGCGTCGAGCTTGGAGGCGTCGATCTTGATGACGGCCCAGTCCTCGGCACAATCGTCACCGCTGCTGCCCGCGCCGATGGGAGGAGAGAGGATCACATGGCCCAGAACGCGGTTCTCCGGGGTGGTCCAGTGAGTCAAAACGTCCCGGTAGAAGGCGTTGAGGACTGGTAGCGCCTTCCTCGCAAGGTTCAACCCGAGCTGAGCGACCTCGCGCCCCGATTCCACGCCAGGTCGTCCTTGCCCTCCATCGTCGTAACACGTTCCTCATGGTACTGGGTCACAATTGGATTACCTTTAATCTTGGCCTTGATAGATTCGAGGCACTTGTTGAATGCCGCATCGCCGAAGAACACGACTTTAAAACGGTGCTGGCTGTCGTTCTTATGCTTGAAGTGCTTATTCTCGTTCTCGTCCGGCGGGAAGACGACATGACAAGCGGTGTCGAGGAGGAGCCTCTTGTTGCTGCCGCCTCCGCCAATGAAGAAGCCGCCAGTACTCTCGGCCCAAGGTAGACTAGGCACAGATGAGGAGACCGATGATAGGAATTAGTGGCTCGCGGATTTCCACATCGGCGTCAAACTGACGCAATGCGGGCGCTAAGAGCTTGGGACCCGCCGAGCGCGTAACGACTGACTCACGGATCTCGACCTCGACGTCGGCGATACCGTACTCTACAAGAAGCTCCTGGCACTTCGAGGCCACGACGACGCCGCCAGAGAGAGATGCGGGAATCACGTCGACCCAAAGGATGACGGGAGCGGGAGACTCTCCGGGGCTCGCGATGCGGACGACATCGGTGCTAATCCACTCGACCTGCATCGAGTCCAGAAGGGCGTGAAGCTTGAGAGCCAGGTTGCCGTCCCAGGCCTCTTTGAGCGCGTGGTTGCCGACAGCGCGGAGCTCCCTGATCTTCGGATACGCCTCCAGGCCAGTGCACAGAATGCTGCCAGTGGTCGCGACCAAAGACTGGGCGAAAGGGCAAGCCGGCGTAGTAGAAGATGGCCTCCTCGTCGGACGGGGCCGGAACCGTGGCGGGGGAACTAGGTCCTAAGAAAGTGGTCGTAACACTAAGCAGGGTCCTCAAACACTGGAAAGAAGGCAAGACGAGATCTTCAAGGAAGACACTCAGAATGTCGGACCGCCGGTCCGACATTCTCGCTGCTCTCTTAACCAGGCGCCCAATGCAGTAAAAAATCGTAAAGGTACTTGAGCGGTCACAATATATTGTACACGTAGAAGAGATACCGTCTACCGTTTTGATCGTTTATTGTAATCAATCGCAAGTCGCTGGAATCTCTGGCCCACCGACAGCACTTGAATACGGCCCTGTCCCAGATGCCTCGCCTTCTGCTTGTGGAGAGTTACGAGCACACAATTAATAGCTTTCACCAGCTCTGCGTCCTCCGTGCGTGTGAGCGTCCACTGGAGCCACTCTGGCGACTCGCGGAAGCGCTCGTCGGCGAGGTGCAGACGGTGCAGAACGTACTGTTCAAAGGTCAAGCCGCGCTGCTGCTCTGGCCCTAGGTAGTGGCCAGTCCCGTACGGGAAGAGAAATGGGAAGCGCATTGCTTCTTCGTTCGGGACGAGGGGCGTCACGGGCGGGATGGGGTCGTCTGGGGAGGGGGCCATGAAGCAGTCCCATTCCAAGTAGAAAATCTCGAAACCCAGGCGCATCAGGCGCTCCGGCTTGCTCGCGTCGGGAGGGGGTGGGGTGGCGGCCTCGGAGGGGAGGAGGATGAAGGGGATGAGGTGTGGTTTCAGAAGCTCTGGGGAGAGGCACGGGTCTTCCCGTCCGGGGGGAACGACTCTGGGCCATGGTTGGCTCTCCGTCCAGTCGCGCCAGGTCTCGATGTGTTTCCGCAGATGGTCGACAAGGACAGCATCATTATCGTCGTTCTTCGTGGCTTTCTTTGCACCCTTTCCGTCAGGCTTGCCAGTGCCATTCTCAACGCCTGCACCGTCCTTCGCCTCCTCCACTGTCTTGTTAGACACGCCCGTCTCCGTCTCGCACTTCCAGACAGCCGCGCGCACCGTCCCGCTGTTGATATGTGCCTCCCGTTCGGGGTGCGCGGTTTTGAGGCTCGCGACGAGTCGCTTTACGCCGGGGGGGTTCGAGACGGTCCAGAGAGACCTCACCGCTGTCAGTATTTCGTCGTCTGTCGGACTTGGGTTCAGGGACGGCATGGTGGTCGGAAGGAGAGGCGCCATAGACAAATAACAAGACACGGGAACTAGAACCTACTAGAACTCTCCTAAATACTTGAGACATGTTGCCAACTTTGACCGAGAATGGTATATGATGAACGTTGAACGTGCAAGTTCTTGGGCTGAAGAGAATATGCTGAAAGCGCGCGTAAAGTAGTTGCTGGGGCTACATGGACGTTGTGGGGAACAGCCGGGTGGCACTTGGTCTGAGCCGTTGGAGGCCCGAGATGCCGGAGCGGAGTAAGATGCGGCTTGATTCTCCCGAACCAACGGATCAATTTCTCGGTCGCCGCGATCGTATGTCCTGGAATGTCCACCAAGACCTCGATATTTCTTTGAATTTTCCGAGCCTCTAATATCAACTGTGTCCGTCATGACGCGGCCAGACTCGAGTACGAGTCACGTGAAGGAAGGGAAGAGAGCACACACGAATCTAACGAGTCCGTGGACTCGTAGTTTCGTGGGTGTGGGGGAAGAGCCTACGGCTCTTCCGCTCGGCCGCCTGCGGCTGCTGCGGGAGCTGGAGAAAGGAGGCGACGGGGGAACACGCGGGGGGGAAGCTCAGCTCCGAGCGCGCGGAGGAGCTCCCGGAGGAAAAGCAAGACGCGCCGAAGGCGCGAGCCAACTCTACCACCCCAGAGCGAAAGCTCACTACAGTTGGCGAGCGCCCAAGGCGCTTGACCGCTTACCCCACAAGAGCTGCAGCGATGGAATTAGGAAGGAGGAGGTAAGAAGAACAAGAAAGATTTTGACTCGTAAGAGAGGCTGTGGGTAAGATTGATGTGTGGAACATAATTAATGGTGGTGAGAATCAATAGCTCGTCGTTGGTGCTTTGAAGACAATGCTTGTTCGGTGCGGGGAAAGATTGGTAAGGGCATCTCCGAGACTCAATAGAATCAAAAAATTGTCCTGGAGCCGCGAAGAAGTCGCCAGTCGTTCGGAACACCTGCTCAAGATCGGAGCGAATCGAGATGAATCGCTGGCGAGTGCCTCGGAAACAGGAAATGTGTCGTTTACGGAGTATCGGCGCAGCCAGGGTCACATGAAGGGATCCAGTGAAGCTTTCCCGAGACGTTGACTTCAGTTGAGCGGAATTGGGGGAATGGAGGTTCGGGGGACCTGAGACATGTAGCCGTTGGGGTTGGGTGCTAACCATAATCGCCGCGCTCCAATGAAACTGAAAACAGGCTGCCTCATGTGAAGAAGGCGTTGGAAGAGGACGTCTGGATGTCAGCAGGCAAGGGTCATGACAGAGTGCATCTGCCCCAGCTGGCGCACAGTTAATGCGGGGATCTGGGTTGGGTGTGGATGCGGCGAGAAATCATCGAAAGGAATGTGAGAATATACCTGCGCGGTGTGGCAGGAACGTTCGCCAGACGAAGTAAAAGGTCCATATTGCGCGACGAAATGTGAAGTGGGTGCGTCCACATGGGAATTGGGCGGAATGAAAGAGGTGGTCGCCTCTGCTCGGAGGGCGTCCTTGCCAGCCTGAGCGCAAACCGCGTGATGGTAATCTCCCGAGTTGCACGGCGGCGGCGTATTGGAGAGATATTTCATTCAGTGTCCATCCGAAGGTCGGCCCACTGGCTCGCAATGCAAGGGAGCTGAAAGAATATTGGTGAGTCGATTTGCGGAGGGGCAGCATATCAGCACCCTTGAAGAACGGGGGTCGGCCGCGCGAGGGACACCAGAAATCAATCAACCCGAGGTCGGTGGCTTCAAGTTAGAAGTAGATCAGACTGTGATCCGCCCCGAGCAGAGACGGCGACCATCGGAAGGGCAAGTGAAAGGTTGCCGGGTGTGGCAAAGGCAGCGGATGGATAAAAAACTTTGGAACACTGGTGATTTCCAGGGATCCGCCGCCCGGAGGGAGCGAAGCCAGAGTCTAGGATAAGCCGTGTGAGCATGCCGCGGGCATTGTGCGGGTCAAAATTTGATGGCCCAAAGGTTAGAAAGCATAGAAAAACTTGATGCGAATACTTATACGGTGGGTTCGCAAATTCAGAGAGGCGATGAGCTTGAAGAAGCGAAAAAGATACGGGATGAACAAAGGGCGATGCGTGCAGGACATTGTGCTTCCGTGGAGGGAGACGATAATAAAGTCAAGAGCGGACTCCGAGATTTATCGTGAAGGAACAAGAGTATCAAGGCCGAAAGCGAGTAGCTGGGTGAAGCCTGGGTCATGGCCAGAGTGCTCGAAGGAGTACAATGGTATCTGTCATGTCTGCAATACCACAGAATCCTTGGAGCACATTGCACTGGAATGTGACTCCCCCGAACGGAAAGTTATCTGGTCACTAACACGGCAATTGTGGTTGAAGAAATTTCCATCCTGGCCAACACTCAACTGGGGATTGATTCTGGGATGCAATTTATTAAGATTTAAAGGATGATTGAGACAGACTGTTAGGCCTGAGCAAGGAAGATTGTTTGCCATACTAGTTTCATTGGGTTGGCACTTGATTTGGAATATGCGCGTAAATCGGGTCATTACGAACCCAGGTGCGACCCTTAGTGAGGGAAATATTCACAACCAGTGGTTGAAAACAGTGAACTCGGCACTGCGACGTGACCGCATTCTCACTGACAAAATTAAATTTGGCCCGCTCGCATTGAAGAAACAAGTTGTGCTCAGCACTTGGAGCGGGCTACTGATGGACGAGGACTCACTGCCGGATGACTGGACACTCACAGAGGGGGTTTTAGTGGGTATGTGGCCCTTGAATGGTATAGGATAAAATTGCAGGCCAGAGTCCCACACTGGTTAATTCACGTGCGTAAAGGCATTTCCTCCTGGACAAACTCACCGGCATGACTGGCTCAAAACCAGCAACACAAGCGGACTGACTCAGAATGCATCTGCAGACTTTGATCTTGTTACCCCAAACGCTCCAAAAAAAAAAAAAAAAAAAAAAAAAGGAAAAGAAAAGGACGAATAAGGAAATGATGGCATCAAGACCAGCTGACGTCACTGCCTCACATCCAATGATGTCATTTCTCTCATCCTCTTCTAGTCTTTACTTCCCCTGTACGCTTCACCCTGTATATCCAATATCTTACACAATGTCATGTTTTGCTTCGACCCAACTTTTACCTCGACGCAGGTTGGAACCGAATCCGCCGCCCAATTCCCTAGCACTCTATGTAGATAAACGGCAGCCGTCCAAGTTTGGCTTGCCGCTCTTGCCGCGAACTAGTGCGTGTTTTTTTCGCGTACAATGTATTGCCGTTGAAAAAGCACTCCCAACTCACGCACCGACTCACCCGCGCCCCTACGTCACGCGCGACTTCGGCACATGGCGGTGCTTGCCACGTACCACCGTCTTGGGGAATCACGCTGCCGCCCGGCGCGTATACCCAGTGTGACGAATAATTGGTACACATGTGGGGTATGGCGGGGTCGAAGGCGTGGCCATGGCGCAATGGCAACCTGGTAGTAGGCCGAACGTCGCCACCTGCTAATGCATGTACGCGCCGAACGCGTGAAAGTGAACAGACTAGAGTATGTCGCACGCATCGGGATTACTTGCCGGCCCTTGCCGGCCCTTGTGCGGGCCTGTAACTTACAAGCTTGACAAGCCGACAAGCGCACAAGCCATGTCGAAAAAACGACAAGTTTGGCAAAACAAAAAAAATCTGAGTGGGTGCATTGTCGTCTAACCATCATTTCTGTGCTTTTATTTTTTACAACAAGTGAAAAAAGGGCGACAAGTTGACAAGAAAAATGTCATCATACAGATGCGTCCATAATCCTGGAGGCTGATAGCTCCAGCAGTCGCGCTGGAGTCGCATTTGTGCGCCCATGGCAGCTGAAATAAATACTGAGGATGCACATGAGCATGGAGATAGTGTAGAGAGTAGCGAACAGCGTCAATTCGTTGCCAAACACCTGGGGTGCCAAATAGAGATGATTTGTAAGACTGATAGCGGGCGTGGGCGGGAAGAAGTCGGGATCAAGCCTGGCAAGCAGTTATTCCTCTGATATTCGTGAAAATAATCCCCTGGCCATACAGTCCTCAATCAATTTTTTCACCGCCGGTTTCTTCGTAGCATGACGAAAGCTCGCCCATTTCTGAGGTTTCTACCCGCGGAAGCCACCCCAAAAAAGCTAGGAAGAACGGGGAGGGCATAATGATATAGGTCTACACCGCAAAAGAGAGCTCCATTTCTCCGACTCCGCTTCAACGAGAAAGGTCTATAGAGGTGAGTTTTTGCCCATCACAGTGACCGGCTTAGAAAATTCAGGGAAGGAGGGAGAAGACATTGGATCTACACCAGCAGGTTCTGTTCCTTACCTGTCTTTCTTTCAGCTCGAAACCTAACGGAAAAGGTCGTCCAAGCATTGATAATCTCTGATCCGGGTTATCTTATAGGGGGTGCCAAAAAGAAATAGGTTATATGGCACCCAGATAAAACTGTGGATAATGCCACTGGCACCTGGGGTGCCAAATAGATATCCTTCAAAAGTGTGTCGAGTAGAAAACAGCTGAAAAATCAAAATCGGAAATCGGAAGAGGTGCAGAGGTCCCAATCAGGAACAATGCGGGTTTGTTGGCAACCGTGTCATACGCTTACACGATCCCTCTTCATTTTTCACAGTATCGAATCGCTGGGCTGAACTCCGACATCACGGGTGACTTAGCCGTGTGCAATTTGGCCACCCTTTTCGAGACATGTCCGAACACAATTTTTGTTGTGTCACTCCGGATGGAAAAGGGTGTTTGGATTTAGGTGCCACAACTTGTGCCCCAACTTTGACCCCACCTTCCCGCCAAGTTGAGGCACAAAAAGAGCCGGGGCACCAAGTCGGATGTCGAGTCGGGCTCCGGACCACGTCGACATCCAACTTCAACCCCAAGTCAATGCACCGACTCTGCCCCTCCGATTTCGTCGACTGTGCTTCCCGGAGCAAAAACATGACGGAGTTGGTTCCAACGTTGGGCACCGAGTTGGGGCTTGAAAGTCTAATTATGAAACATCCTATTATCTTGATTTTTTCAACCACCCAGTTTAGCATCAGGCTCGAACTACAACTTACACTACCGGGCCCTATTCCGACCTGGCTGCAGTATTCCTGTCCAAATCGTGTCGTCCGACTTGGGAATCGGATTCTGGGTCGACCACCCCTGCTCCAAGAAAAAAGTCTGCTCTAGTACGCGAGATTCGATGAAGTGCACGTCATAGCCACACGACAACTAACGTTCTATATGTGGACTGATATGTTTTTTCCGGGTCTCCTTCGGCGAGAAGAGTTCGCTAACGAATATCCTTCTTGTCAGGACTAGATCTGGGGGCCAGACTGCTATCGTTGTTCTCTGGAAGTTCCTGCACCGTAACGCCGCAACAAACCCAAGGACTGGGTCAAGTTCTCGCTAGATCATATTACTTCACTGGGGGATCGTTGTCCGAAGGAATTCCTGGAGCCTGTCACTTTCTGCCGCCTGACAGGTTGACGGCAATTGCCACACATGAATATTGGTTCAATGGTTCCACTGTCGGTACCGCTGGGTGCGGACCTTCCCCCTTGTCATCTCGCCACTCCATAGCGCTTCAAAATACACTAGGGCGTCTATTTTCTCAATGAGTTGAGGGACTTCTGCTGTTTTCGACAACGATGTTACTTTCCAGAAGCTCATTGCTCCTTGTCTCCCTGGGAATGGCCGGCTGTTCTTCCTGCATGCCAGCCTCCGTCATTCTTTCCGTCCTCTCGGTCGTCTGTGCGACATCAAAAATGTTCCTTAGCCACCCACTCGGTCCATAAGCATCGGCTGAAATGAGAGTCTAATTTCAGTTGATTTCAACCCCAGGTCTTTGCGCTTCTGATGCTCCTTTACTCTATTTATTTCCGCCCATCATGGGACATGCGCTGGAAAATCCCAGGTCGGGGGTCCGATTCTCATAACTCTTGCTATCAGGGAAGTCCAGGTCTAAGATCGCTCTCAAGCACTCCTAGGTTCGCCCTCCAAGAGGTTGGTCGCCGGTACACAATCAATCTTAGACCCCAAACGACGCGAGG
This sequence comes from Mycena maculata, assembly GCA_029448575.1. NCBI lineage: Eukaryota > Fungi > Basidiomycota > Agaricomycetes > Agaricales > Mycenaceae > Mycena > Mycena maculata. The sequence goes on along the minus strand of JARJLG010000035.1, from coordinate 121,725 downwards.
ACCAGAATCCACGAGTTCTGAAATCTGCCCAGGACACGCATCCTTCTCGCCGCGGTGGATGCATCTGAGTGACTAGTTGTTCTTTCACCCTCCCTAAGATTTATATCTCCGAGTCAAGGGCCGCCGTTAAAACGTTAAGCTCAGACCCTGAATCAATTTTTGTAGAACGCGCGTCCCTGAGAGTCGGCCAAAGTAATCTCAAATCGTGAAAGGTCTTCTCCCTCCAGGATACACCTACCTGCCGAAGCCCTGAATCAGACACACCTACCTCAATTCCCGTGGTCATTTGCATCCGAGATGAACCTTAGACATTCGTCACCCCAAGATCTAGAATGAGGACCTCAATTCCCTTCTTGGATTGTCTGCCGTTTCTGCGCTTCATCGAAGACCCCAAGTCACTGACCGCCGTTATAGCGTGGTTCACCTAAGTTGTCTCACCCGTCCACGATTAATCAGATTATTGATGCCTAGCGGCTAGATTTCCGGTAGACGAACCCAGTTGCTACAAGATTTCAGAGAGGCCGAAGCGTTATCTATCCCCACTTGCCTTTGCTTCTTGGTTCACCCGACTTGGTGGTTCCCACAAGATCTGAACACCTCACTGTGTTCGCGTCCTCTGAAGCCGAGTCCCGGAGGACCCTGAACTTCTTTTTTTGTCGGGCGCTAGGCTGGCACCCTTTGGGACCGTGTACAGCTCCGATGCTATCCTGCATACGTGCTCACCCTAATTCCTGGCGGATCTTGATTCGGTGACTGAGAAGGTTTCTTCCGAATTTGACACATCTGGAGAGATCTCCAGTCTGCTTGCATTTTGCTGCCCGTTGTCTGCAGTTGGGGGACGGTGTGAATGGATTTAGCCTAGTCTCTCGCCCAAATTTGGTGATTCCACAGCGTGACCTTTTTCCCGCATCGGACATCTGAAACCCGGCGGGGAACATGAACTATTGACTGGTCCGCCTTGGTCTACAGCTACCTTGTATGTAGACATGCCCTCGCCTAACCTCTCCCCTTTTCTTCATTTGAAGAGGCAAGTGTTGCAGTCACCGGCCTATCGGGGACAAAATCTCAATACTTGCAGGTTCCTGATTGTGGTTCGAAAAAAATGAAAGGCGAGGCATGGAGGACGCCTCGTCGAAGGACAATCTGGAACTCTCGGGGGGTATATTGGGACAGAGCGCGGTGTAAATGTGAGCGGTCTTTGCAAACAAACTTCAAGTGGCTCAATCCTAGTGTCGTCCTGCGATTGGCTCCACGCTTACGTCTGTGTCCTTCTCTTCGTTCGTCCTTACTCCCCCGTCTTCCTTCCCGCTGCTCTCCATCTCTTTCCCTCGCTCCCCATCTCCCCCGGTTTCTTCTCGTTCCTCCTCCCTCTCCCTCTCCCCGTCCTTCCTTCCCCCTCCCTTCTCCCCCATTTCCACGATCTCACTCGCTTACTTCTGACCTTCTCTTCTCTTCCCCCGTCCTTCTCCCCTCCCTCCCCTTCCCTTTTTGCAAACAAACTTCAGGCGGCTCAATCATGGTGCCGGTGGCTCCCTCTCTTTCCCTCGCTCCCCCTCTTCCCCGATTTCATCTCGTTCCTCCTCCCTCTCCCTCTTCCCGTCCTTCCCCATCTCGCTCGCTTACTTCTGCCCTGACTCCTTCTCTTCTCTTCCCCCGTCCTTCCTCCCCTCCCTCCCTTCCCTTTTTGTAAACAAACTTCAAGTGGCTCAATCCTGGTGCCGGTGGCTCCCTCTCTTTCCCTCGCTCCCCATCCCCCCCGGTTTCTTCTTCCTCCTCCCTCTCCCTCTCCCTCTCCCTCCCCATCTCGCTCGCTTACTTCTGTGTCCTTCTCTTACCCCGTCCTTCCTTGCTCCCCTCCCTTCCCTCTCCTTCCCAAAATCATTGGCTCAGCCTGGCGCATCCCCTCCTCGTCCGTGGTCAACGAAAGCGGCCCAGTGGAAAACCCGCTTCAAGTTCTGGCAGTAATCATCGGATTTTGTGCTTCGCGTGGGGCGTGCTTCGAATCGTGCGGACCATTCGCAACCAATGGGCTGGGCGAAAGAGACGGGTAACGCATCCAAAGGCGACCCCGCTGCCTTCCCCGAATGACCGCTCAACGCCCGGCCTTCTCGTTGCATATTGGATGGGTCCCCGGGCACGTACACTTCGAGCCCAACACCGAACGCGTCTCAACGCAGAAGCCAAATCTGCCGCACAGAACGACGAACCGTCGCATCCCCGAATCCCAACGCTATGATTGCACTCCCCCCCTCCCCCCCGAGCGCCGATGTTACAAAAGCAGCCTTCCAGGCCTGCACCACCTCACTTTGGGCCACTGCACCTTTCTCGGAGAAACTCCAGCCTCACCGTCCAACTCCATACTCGGGGTCAGCGCTCGGCTATACAAGATGCAACGAGCTTTGCCAGACATGCGAACGGCGCGAAAACGTGCCCCATTTTTTTTTCTTCTGTGCCCGCTTCGCCCACATCGAGCCCTGCTTCGTGCAGCCCTCGGCCGCAAGGCTACATCCTTAGGATATCTTCTCACGGAAGAGAAAGGCATGCACCACCTCCTTCGCTACATCCACGCCACAAAGGTCCGCTTGCCCGCTTACCACGATATCGCCCCTCCCAAACCTACCACTTAGATCTCTGCCATTCCATTCCTCCCCTGCTCCCCTATGCTCACCATCTCACTTAATTCATCGTTTACATATGGACTCTGGCTTCGCCTCGAGATACCAACCAGTATTTGATGTTTTGTACTTGATGTTGGAGGCGTAGCGGGGTTTCGCAGGTATTCCAGGGGCTAAGCTGTATAGTATCCGTAGCATACATTGACATCAATGTATGTAGTACGGGCCCCGGCTATTTCTTAACGGGTCCGCGCCGGAATATACCTACCTTACCTGTGCAACTCTATTTTCATTTCTTATTCAGAGTAGATTGTGATCTGGTTCCATAGAAGAAATGGAACTCATCTTCGGACTGAAGAGGAGACGATCCGACTTGTTCCGATCGCGACTCGGACCTCTAGTCAATCTTCGCCTTGGTAGGTCCTAACTCGCTTTGTTCCGTCTTCCTAGCTTGCTTCAGGTATCGACATGGCAGCTTCATCCGGGGAATGCAACACTTGAACTCACCTCTCAACCTAATTCTCAGCCGCCAGAGTCGGTCGGAAGTTCATTCCCTGTCGCCTCGTTTGCAACTCTTTATTCTGGACCACCAACTTCACTGAGCATTGCAAGGGCCGTTGATCACAGTCAAGCCTTCAACATTTCCATCTTTTCCGGGACTCCAACCTCGACTCGAGGGTGATCTGAAATGCGAGAGTGAAAGGAAAGCCAGGAAGCTGATAAATGGGAAGTTGGGTGAGCGGTGTGGTGCGCCTGAGCCGCTAGATGCCGGAGATGCCGGAGCGAAAGCTTTTCCCGAACCAATCGTCAATAATTCAATTGTAAATCTCAGTCCAACGCACCCGGATACCAATTTTTGACATTGCGCGGTCAACTCGCGCTCGCAAATTACTTGCCAACTGCGTTCCGCGATACCAAGACCTGAGCCGAATCTACCGAGACCTCGAAATTTCTTTGAGCCTCTACTTTACACCGGCGCACTACCGGCGCTTACAGCTAGCCTATAGCTATTCTCCAATTGAATCCTTTCCACATGTTGCCGATTAAAAGTGCAGTGCGCTACAGTAAGTCGGTACCCCCGTTTTGAATGCTTTCTTGCAGTTGGTTGCTCAAGATCACTGATACGTCGCCCTTTTTGCGGTGAGTTGTCAAGGTCGTCAGGTTCTCTTTGGTTCTCTCGGCATCCGACTCAACATCCAGCGCCAATCATTGGTAATCCCGAGAGACTCGAAGCTGTGAACTCTTCAAGTTTCTCGTATTGGCTGGCAGTCGTGGCCTCTTACTCGCCCGTTCGTTCGCCCCAATGGCCTTCGCGCTCGACCCAGTCACGGTCAAGGAAGGTCCAGTAACTGTTAAGAAGCCTGGACTTCTTACCTCCTGGCGGGGCTGGACAGAAAAATGGATGGTCTTGAAGGCTCGAAATTTAACGATATACAAGAACCGCGTTCGTCATGACGTTAGTCATTTTCATTATCCGCTGAACAGCCGCGTTGACGTCCACAGTTTTCACCTGAGTCCGGTATTCACATATCTCTCAATGGCATCACTAGGATGGAACGCATCCACTCGTCCCGGAAAGGACACTGTCTTCTCCTTGACGCCGGAAACAACCAACGGTTTCTTTTCGCGTTTGGAAGTGACCAGGACCTATACGACTGGCACGACGCGATATACTCTAACAGTCCGCTCACGCTATTCAAAGCCACCGAAGAGACAGAGATTACCCTCGAAGACATTATCCGTGGATACAGTGTGTGTGAACTGCCCTCTTCTCCAAAACAGCTCATTCATTGTGCCCTCAAAATCTCAGAGCACAGATAGCCCCGGCTTTTCTTCTCGACCATCATCTCCGCAGACGCTGCCTGGGATTAAGACCCAAGGGATTAATGGACCCCGACCGCCCCTCCCTTTATTTCGACCATCGACCCATTCTCCAGCTTCCTCGCGGCAACTTCTCCTCGATTTGGACGATTTGAAGTCACCAAACAACATGCAATCGATTGAACCCTTACCTGTAGAGGGCATGCGGGCGCTCAGAAATAACGGGCTGACGACAGCTGAACGAGAACTCATTCGAAAAGCTGTCTCCCTTCTGTGCAACTTAATGGAACCACGTCTCCTGAGAAAGAGCGAGCCCGGGGGGGAGAAACCGTTCGATCTAGTCGAGGTTCGACTACGTTCACTATCCCGATTGAAACGAAAGTGGAACAAGCAGGAAATAAGTGGCGAGTCCGATTCGGAGGAGACCCAAACTTTCGCCGAGGCCTTGCGAGATGGCTATGTACTTTGCCAGTATGTGTGCGGATCTTTGTTTTGACCATGGGATGCTGATGTCCCTAGACTTCTGAACACCCTCCATTCGAGTCCAGTTGTGCGACCGGACGTTCGGGGCCAGGATTACAACTCTAGTCTCAATATAACCAAGTTCCTGGCTGCATGCCAGGCCCATGGACTTCCCCAGGAGGACCTTTTCCTTCCCCTCGACTTGATCGAAGCGTCTGGATATTCTTTGGCGAGGGTCGCCAGCACAATCATCGCTCTGGTGCAGATGTCCGATTCACCGCAGAGTGCCACACCCAGGGCACTGCCCATACCTCCTCTTGACCACACCTCGGCTATTCAAATGGCGGCCGGAGATCTGGAGGAGTGGGTCGAGCACTTTGTCGCATTGACACGGCAGAAGATGGTCTCTGATCAGCTTGTGGACGATCATGCCGATGAATCCTCCCCAGAACAAGATTCCGAGTTTGTGCGTCTTCAAATCTCCATACTCATCAGCATATCACTGACTCTCATCTCATGACAGGCGGACAGCAAGGTGTGTTATTTTTTTTCAAGGGAATTTTCGTGTGTATTAATCAATATATACAGGTATACCAGGTGCGACTACTTTCTTCTCGTCATTCCCTCGTTCTAAGCATCTACATATCAGCATCTCATATCCTTCATTACACGAGCAGACGCCAGTCAAGATGAAAGGTGTGTCTCCGTACCGACTCCACGCCCCCCATCCAACTCTTCCATACAGATTCCTGGGAGTTTTGGAGAGACTAGTGAGGTTCATGGCCTCGTTGGATCCAGTGTGGAGCCTTGTACAAAGCTCGCAATTCCGAGTCAAGATGCTGAAGGTACTGGATGCATGCTTCATACGTTCTTCTAATCTCGAGCATTGGTACCCTTCCAGATTTCATCTGTGCTGGGTGTCTCGAACGATCGCCGGCTTCGCGAAGCACTTCAGAAAGACGATGCCGATATAGCCCGGCTCTTCAAGTCGGTGGTCAGCTCGGATGTTCACAAAAAGGCCGTCTTGCGTCTGAAAGGAGGAAGTGCTCAGAACTGCGTGGATCTTATTCAAGATGTACGCAGGCTATTTCCTCGGAATGTTATATCTGCTGATAGGCCCCTAGGTACTGGACAAAGGATCTTTCCAGGGTACCGAGGACGACAAATTCACTTTAAAGGCCCGCCGACTCTTGGTAAAACTCTCGGAAGTGTCCGACACCTTACCGTCGTCGTTATTCATCCAGGGTGTGGCTCGTTTGGATAAAGAAGCGACGTTTGGCGGAACGTTTGGGGACATCTACCGTTGTTCGTATCAGGGGCAAGATGTCGCTCTCAAGCGTATACGTGTTTTCCAGCGGGATGCGGCCCGGAAGATACGGAAGGTAGCTCGACCTATTACTTTTCTTGGTGGACACTTGTTGATCGCGTATGCTCAGCGATTTTGCCGAGAGGCCCTTCTCTGGCAGCGACTGCATAACCCATATGTACTGCCGTTCACTGGAATCGACGCAGAGAGTTTCCCTTCATTTCTTTGCATGGTTTCCCCTTGGATGCGCCACGGTACGATTCTCAAGCATCTTCAGGAGAACGGCAACGCCAATGTGGAGAGGAGGGTGTGTTTTCCTCTGCGAAGATTAATCCCGGACGTTTACTGTTCTCAGTTATTTGAGATCGCGCAAGGGCTGGCGTATCTCCACTCGCAGGATATCATCCATGGCGATCTTAGAGGATCTAATATTCTAGTGGACGACGATTGGCATGCCTGTCTGGCGGACTTTGGACTAGCTGTGTTCTCTGACGCCACGGTGGCGACACAGACCTCTCACCATGGCGGTTCCGTGCGGTGGATGAGCCCCGAGTTGCACTACCCGCAATCCTGTGGCTTGGATACCTTCAAGCGGACATTTGCCAGTGATGTCTACTCATTTGCGTTTGTGTGTATCGAGGTGCGCGTCCATTCAGGATGAGGGGGACATTGAATTAAAAGAACTCCAGCTTTTCACGGGCAAGCCACCGTTTCCCGATGTGCCTCATGATGCCGCCGTCATGCTGCGTGTCATGGCCAAAGAGCGACCGCCACGCCCGTCCGACGTGTCGGGGCAGATCATGTCGGATGCGCTATGGACGATCGTTCAAAAGTGTTGGTCACACGATGTCGGAGAACGTCCGAGCATGGTACGCGTGGTAGAGATGATGCAGGACGCCAATGAGGACCTCCGCCTCCATGTGCGCGTTTTTCGACTGCTTTGCCAATATACTTATGTATTGCATTCAGTCCCAGATATCGACCCTCCTTCCGCGGATGCCAAAGACCCCGCCAGGTGGGAAGCCGGCATTTCAGATGCATCGCTCTTCGACGAGAAGGCGACCCAAGGGGTCGGCTGCGACTGTATATCAAAGTCTCTCATTTTGATCATGCCCAGCTGTATTTTAGCTACTTGTCATATAATCATGTACCACCAATATTACGAGGATGGAGGGTCCAAGCCTTCTGGGGATTATACTTTAGATGCCGCGACCGTAAAGCATATAAACGCGGGCAGATCGGCGATTATTATCCTGGTCAGATGCATTCTCAGCCATTCGCCCATTGGCTTTGTGGCTTTCCCATCCTGCCCGCCTGCTTGGATGGCCGCCAATAATCTCATTGCCTTCGGTCCGTAGAGGAAGTGAGCCACGGTGAAGCCAACTCCCATCCAATACCACTTGAGCGCGCCAACAGCCTCCAGGCCTGCGCGATCCGTGAAAATGTTGGCGAGTCCCACCGCCACAGTCGCGGGAAAGCTGACTCCGAGGGGAAACCACACTCCTTTCTGCAACCAGGTTTTGAACCAAGAAGGAAGCAAAGTATCCGCCTGAGCGCGGTACGAGGAGCTCATCCAAGAGCTCAGGAAGGCGTATTCATCATGTGCCCACATGAGGTTTACAGTTGAAGATATGACAGGGAAGAGACGGAGAAGCTTGAGGGTCGACATACTGGGGCGCTGTCAGTGACAGTTAGTATGATTACTTCAGTTGAATTCACTAGGGACTTTTGAGCGATCGAGAAGTGAAGCTGAAAGAGATGTAAGTCCCTGAATTTCGCAGGCCGCATATACGCTCACATTCTTGCACGACTGTGTCGTGGCAAGAGACGAGGCGGAACAGGCGCTTGAAATTCCGTAAGCTGTTTTACGCTGTTTATTTAAGCGCGTCCAATGGGTTCCGCTCTGTCGCGTCTTCGTCTCTCTCTGCAATCTTTTCGGGCTATCGCCACTGCCTACGATGAGCTCAACAAGCGCATTCAAAAGTCTCCTGGAATTCCGGTGTCCGATCCGTCTACCTCGTACTGGGAAATGCCTGCCTCTCCCATAGCGCGGCATGGTTCTGAATCAATTCTTCCCTCCCATGCCGACATCGTAATTATTGGAAGTGGTGTTACAGGGACTGCCTTTTCACGGACGTTGCTGGGGTTCAATGCCGCTGATTCGCTGCAGATTGTCATGCTCGAAGCCAGGGACGCATGCTCTGGCGCGACTGGCCGGTATGCGTCCACCACATCTCTTATCTGGTTCTAAAAGCCGACAGCAATGGTGGTCATATTACTCCACCGCTGTACCATGACTATCTGGCACTGAAGAAGGAACATGGCCCCGAAATGGCCAAATCTATCATTGAATTCAGATTAGCCCACTTTGCAGAGCTCATTCAAGTGAGCAAGGAAGAAAATATCCTAGCGGATAGTCAGTGTCGGGAGGTCGAAACGTTCGACGTCTTTTTCGAGCAGGAGATGTTTGATCTGGCGGTTCGAAGCTTGACTTTATATATCAATGAAATGCCCGAACAAAGCGAAGCTTGGAGGTTAGTTGGAAAAGAGGAATGCGTGCAGGTAAACCTGGTTACCTCTCAGCTTCCTGCTTCTCAAATATTGGAAGGACTTGCAATTTTCTACAACTGTAGTAGGAGCCATAGCTACCACCGCTGGCTCTATTCATCCCTATCGCTTTGTGACCGGCGTTCTTTCCCGATTGATTGCGCGTCACTCGACAAAGTACGTAGCGTTTTTGTCTCTCTTTTTGCTCCTGCTCAAGGCGGTATAGTTTTCGCCTATTTACGCACACTCCCTGCTTTTCAATCAGTTCGAACACTGACGACCTTTACACTATATCGACGTCCAAGGGTATTATACGGGCCCAGCACATTATCCATGCAACGAACGCGTGGGCTTCGCATCTCCTCCCTCCGATGCGCGCAAAGATAGTACCAGTCCGAGGACACATGAGTGCCCAGAGACCCGGCATGGGTCTAGGACGCTCGCAGTCCGACATTGGGCAAACTCGACCCGCTGGCGCCAGTGATTCAGTTCTTACCCTGGCTGACCCGGCTTCTTGGCTGGGGAGACGCTCGTTCGTCATGTACTCCGGCGGGATGTACGATTACCTCACCCAGCAGCCTCTTGCGCCACTCTCGTCGCAGTCTGTATACCCCCCGCCCGCGGCAGAGTTCATGCTCGGCGGCGGCGCCGCGCGGGGCGAGATCACTGAACAGGTGTTCCTGAACGAGGTCGGGGTCGCCGACGACCGCGACTGGAGTCTGGAGACCGGTGCCCACCTTGGTGGTGCACTCAGCATGTATTTTGGCGGGTGGGGCGCCGAGGGGAGAGACATTGAAGGCAAATCCGCGGAAAATTTGCCAGACAATGTTCCAGCCCCAGAATCAGAGGAAGGGCGCGTCAAAAAGCTGTGGACCGGCATCCTCGGAATTTCTGCGGACGGTCGACCATGGGTAGGACGAATCCCTGCCAAGGTCAGCGGCCGCCCGGCTCCACGGATGAAGAAGCACAAAGGAGTCAAAGAAACGATGCCTCTTGCATCGCCTGGTGAGTGGATAGCTGCTGGTTATTCTGGAGAAGGGATGCCACATGCATATCTCTCAGCCAAGGCACTTGCACATATGGTGCTTGGACACACCGCGGAGCTTCCCGGGGCTTTTTTGGTGACAGAGGCGCGTTGGAAAAAAGCGAAGATAGAAGACCTTATCACTGCCTCTATAGTTTGAAATATATGCGGTTCGTAAATGTCCTACAGCAGAAGTATTTATCCTGCCTCGGAGGGTTTCTTCAAATATATCCACTCTCTTTTCCCACAGGTCCGACCGTTGTGCCTTTCGTTGCCGCATCTGGTGCAGTACGCCATTTTTTTGTGGGGCTTTGTATACTGCCGGCTGTACGGCCCGAGGACAACGTACACAATTGTGGCCCTTTTCTTTGCAGATGCCGCAGTGGTCTATAATGTCAATCAACACGTTGGTCAGAACCTGGTGTACACTCGAGGCGCGGTTGTAATTGCAATTCTTCCCAGCGTGGATCTGCAGCATTTGGCTGAGACGTAGTCGGGCATTGAGAGTATACTCCGTTGGGCATCATCATCGCACCGCCAAGGTTGCAAGATCCGTCGTCGGAGAAACGGGTTTCGGCAAAGCACTTGTCGGGCGGAATGAAGGTGCCGGCGAGGCGCACAGCAACCCGCTAATCTTCATGATGGTCAAGATATCAATGAGTTTTTTTCCCTCCGCCTCTCAAAAAAAAAAAACTCATATGGTCTGACTAGGGAGACTAGGTCAAGATAGCTGCTGGGAAGATGTCGTGCGAACTTTGCTTTATTCTTGCGGAGATGAAGTCCATCTGTCCACTGGCACGGGGAATGCATGACTGACAGATAGTACTTTCCGCTGCAGCAGCAACTCGAATCGTGAGTTGGCGGTATTTAGGCCTTTCGCGCAAAGCTATGTCCTTCGCGGAAATGGTTGACCTTTTGAGGGGAGGTGTGTTGGAGAAAATTTAGGGTGAACATTAGACCGGTAACCGATCTCTCTCTGAAGTGGGAAATTGTCTACCGACAAGCTGGCTTTCTTGTAGACAGATTGGTCACCAGTCTAGGTAAACATAGATTTACAAGTTTTTTTTTGGTTTTGCGTGACAGTCGCTTGTTATATTTAGCGAGACTGATATGTAGGCGAGATATTTTAGTTCGGGAACACAGTAGGAACTCCACGAGGCTCCACGTCGGAGTGGAGTAGACACGGAAAAAGCACAATTTTGTTCATTCCGGATGACGGTTCGTACCGTGTCGCACACATGAGGCTAGCGTGGTCCTGGCCCTGCACGCCGACGTCAGATCCAGAAATATCCGTTCGATTCTCCGAAGAAAGTTTTTGCAAGGGCACCAAGTCGAATATTGAGCAGGGATTAAAGAGAAGTGAACCAAGATTCTCAAGGTTGTCTGTGACTGACTCTGAGCGCTGAGGCCTGAGGTTGGAATGCTATGTTTAGGCCTGTCAGGCATGTTCGGCAAATCAAGACCGAGTTTGATCTCCATAGGGACCACGCTTTTCTTTCTTTCCCTCCTCTTCCTCTACGCCTCGACAGGCATACCGAAATGTCCTATGACCCTCTAGTCTCGAACCGACACCAGGTGTACGGAAATGAAGACCCCTCATTCAACCAGTCCACTGGCTTTATAACACCCGCAAGACCCAAGAAGGGGACGAGCAATTGGATAAAGTTTGGCATTCCCGTTGCCGTCCTTGTCATTGTTGCCGCCGTCGTAGGAGGCATCCTGGGCACCAGAAAACACACCTCTGCCGCCACCTCGGCCTCTGCTTCTTCTTCTGCCGCCGCTGCCTCTGCCTCAGCAAAGTTGGCTGATGGGCTACTCGCGACAGCGACGAACAGCTACTACATGATTCCCGTATACCCCTCCACAACCGCCACTTCCGCCTACTCTACCCCCACCTTCAATACCGCTGCTGCAGGGTGGCCAACAGACTCCTTCGCACCGGCCACTCCATCCGTGCTCTCTGTGCGCCCAGGCGAGTCTAGTCCCATCAGGGACGGTTGGAGTGCAAGACTCCCAACTGTCCCTATTATTTTGTGTCCAGAAACTAAACAATTTCCCAGACCGGCCTCGGCTCATCGCGCCCGCGTACAAGTGGGCGGCACTCCCGGCGCTCATTGCGAGCGACCCCTACCTCACCTACTGGAATGCGTCCATCTTCAGCAACGCTTCCCAGTACGACGCTCTTCCTGCTGTCGTGTATTATATGGAGTACGTCGTCATATCCTTGCGATCAATATCTTGGCTGATCGTGTGTGTAGTGGAGACAGCGGTATCCTCGATGTCGCCCGCCAGGTCAAACAGCGTGTCAAGGCCTTTGGCTACGTCTACCGTATGACCAACGATAGCCACTGGGTTGACCGCACGTGGGAGGAGCTCCAGGTGGGCATGCTCACGTTTTTCGTCCAGTGCACCCCCCTAACTGTGGACTATGCACAGAACGCCGCTGGAAACGGTACTACTTCATGGGGTCCGGACGTCGACCGTTGGAATGCGGCGCATTTCCTCGACACCGCTGAACTCTCCGCCGCGTACGGCATTGCGTACGACTGGTTGTATGACATGTGGACCGATGACCAGAAGGCGATGATCCGTTCGACCCTCATCGAATACGGGCTGTTCCCTGGTGTGCAGGGGTACACGAACAGCACCGACTACAACGGCTGGTGGGACAATGATATCTGGGGTAACTGGAATTGCGTGTGCAACAACGGGCTCACCATGGCTTCGCTCGCGATCCTCGGCGACGACACGACCGGGTACGCGGAGCAGCTCCTCGGCCTCACCGTCGACAACGCCAAAGCGAACTGTGCGTATGCCGTCTCGAACGACGGGACGTGGAACGAGACGAACGACTACTGGTACTTTGGCACGACCGGCCACGCGGAGATGTCTAGCTCGTTGATTACTGCGACTGGCTCTGACTACGATCTGCTTACCGTCAACCCCGACTTCTACAAGACCGGCCTGTTCCACATGTACGGCACCGGCGCGACCTCGCTGTTCGACTACGGTACGTTCCACCTTACTAGTGTTTTAACCAATCTTATTTATTCTATACTAGGTGACAGCGGCCCAAACAAGTACACCGCGACCGCCAACTCGATCATCTTCTACGCTGAACAGTATAACCAGCCCCAGTACGCACTTTTCCAGCGTGACCGCGTCGACGCAGCGGACCCGTGGAACATGTTCTGGTACAACCCGCAAGTACAAGGCGCTTTCTGGGACGGGCTCGCGCTCGACCAGACGTTCATCAACCCGGGCGACCAGTGGATGTCGATGCGCAGCAGCTTCACGGACGCGAATGCACTGTATGTCGCTGTCAAGGCCGGCACGCTGCAGGGACACCAGACGCACAATGACCTCGATGTGGGTGACTTTGTCATCGATGCACTTGGCACACGGTGGGCGGGCGAGCTGGGAGATGGCGATTATTTGTCGCCGTATTATTTCTCGAATGATAGTGAGTGGCGCACACTTGTTTGGAGTGTAAGGCTAATCCGTGCTTGACAGCCCAAGGAAGCGCGCGGTGGATGTACTACAGAAAGATGACGGAGGGCCAGAACACGATCCTCATTGGTGCGACAAACCAGGACGTAAAGGCCCAGCCGACGATCAACTACGGGTCGGACAATGCCACACAAAGCGCGAGCACAGAGTTCACACCCGACTCGAGCTCGACGGCCTTTTTCACCACGGACATGACCTCCGCCTACTTTAACGCGACGTCTGTCAAGCGCGGGATCCGGATGATCAACGGCCGCAAACAGGTTTTGCTGCAAGACGAGATCACCGCATCTGCGTCTGTCCAATGGCGCATGCACACGAACGCGACCGTCTCGGCATCGGGCACCAGCGCGACGCTGACGCTCGACGGGCAGACGATGGACGTCTCGATCTTAAACGCACCGGACGGCGCGACGTTTTCTACATCGGACGCGGTGCGCCTGTCCACAGACGTGACACCGCCGGAGCCGGACCAGCCAAACCCCGGCGTGACGGTGCTGCTGATCACGCTGCCGGCGGGGACGTATAACCTCCAGGTGCTGTTCAGCCCGCAATGGAACGACGGGAGCTCGTCCGTGACGCCGCCGAGCGTCGACCTGGATAACTGGACCCTGACGAGCCACGACTCGACGTAGGAGGAGTGTGAGTTGCAGCAAGTGGTGCAGACTCTATCTTGGCACCGGACTCTCGAGTGCACGGTGCATGCGTTTTGTATTATTGCGGCTGGACATTGCATTTACGTGCATACATTCATACTCGTTCGTTACTCCTAGCTAGGCCGACATTCTTTGAATCTTGACTCTCTACATAATGATACTGGGCTGAATGTATTTGGACCCTAATTTTCATTTCTGTTATACCCTCTTAGTCAGTCGGAAAACGAAGTGGAAAGATTAGATCAATGAGATCACGATCGAACCATATATAAATCCAAAATTTATTGTACCACTTCTCCGCCTCGCCTCGAGAGCGTGTCATTAATCCCGGCTTCCTCTTACGATTTCCCCCTTACGACCCGTGGCTGTCTAGATTTCGAAAGACTTAGAGTACGCACCCGCCATGAAAATCACGCAAAAAATACGCCAGTCCGACAAGGAGAACAAAGTATGGTGGTCCTTCGAATACTTCCCTCCGCGAACGGCTCAGGTGCGCCCTCTGCCGTCCCCCCGCGTGCTGTGCTTATCCTGGCGATTTTTCCGATTGCAGGGTTTGCAGAATCTTTTAGATCGCATCGAGCGTATGCGGGCGCTGGGCCCCGAGTTTATCGACATTACCTGGTGCGTACCCCGGGGACAGCGCTGACTGCGATTGACAACGCACGCAGGAACGCAGGAGGGCGTACCTCTGATCTGACGGCGGAGATGGTCAAGACGTGCCAGGGTTTAATCGGGATCGAAACGTGCATGCACCTCACATGCACCAACATGCCCAAGACCAAGGTCGATGTGGCCTTGCGGGTGCGCGGGATTGTTCTGAATTTAGATTGGATGCTGATTTATTTTTTTTGCGATTCAGGAAGCCAAGGCTTCGGGGTGCCGGAACGTGCTTGCGCTGCGTGGAGATCCTCCAGCGGGCAAGGAGGAATGGGAGGCGGTTGAGGGCGGATTCGTGCACGGGATCGACCTTGTGCGACACATCCGTCGCGAGTACGGCGACTACTTCGATATTGCCGTCGCCGGCTTCCCGCAGAACCAGCTCCTCCCGCCAGAGGAACGTGACCTTGAGATGGAGTATCTCAAGGCCAAGGTAGATGCCGGCGTGGACTTTATATTCACGCAAATGTTCTACGACGTCGACATGTTTATCGCGTGGGTGCGGGCCGTGCGCGCTGCGGGAATTACGATCCCAATCGTCCCCGGTATCGCCCCGATCCAGACGTGGAACGGCTTTATGCGCGCGACGAGCCTCGCCAAGACGGTCATCCCAAAGCCGATCCTCGACGCGCTCGAGCCGCACCAGAACAACGACGAGAAGGTCCGCGAGATCGGCACGAAGCTAGTTGCCGACATGTGCCGCCGGATCCTCCAGGAGGACAATGGCATCCGTGGCCTGCACTTCTACACGATGAATCTCGAGAAGGGCACCAAGATGCTGTTGGAAGAGCTCAACCTCGTCCCGCGCGTCGAAACGATCAAGCCCCTGCCGTGGCGACAGGTCTGTCCTTTCTTCTTGCGCCCCAGAAATCGTCTTGACGCGCCATGTTAGTCTCTTACACCCAACAGACGGACCGAGACCATCCGTCCGATTTTCTGGGCCAACCGGACCAAGTCATACATCTCCCGTACGGAAAACTGGGACGAGTACCCCAACGGACGGTTCGGAGACTCGCGCAGTCCGGCGTACGGTGAACTCGACGGGTACGGCGTCTGGATCAAACAGACGGTAGGTGGACCGAACTATAGCCAACAATCTTTATTGACGTAGGCTGCAGAAAGAGGACGCGCTCAAACTATGGGGCGAGCCGAAGAAGTTTGCCGAGATCGCCACCCTCTTTGCCCGGTTTTGCACAAAGGACCTCAGGGCCCTACCGTGGTCCGACCAGGCGCCGGCGACCGAGACGTCCATCATCTCGTCGCAACTCGCACGCATGAACCAATACGGGTTCCTAACGATCAACTCGCAGCCCGCTGTCAACGGCGCAAAGAGCGAGGACAAGGTCTTCGGCTGGGGCCCGCGGAACGGCTACGTTTACCAAAAGGCAGGCTTCTTTATTTTGCGGTGGGCATGGAACTGACGGAGTGTAGGCGTATCTGGAATTCTTCGTCAACCCGGGGCTGCTTTCGCTTCTGCTGGCGCACATCGAGCGCGACAGCAACATCACGTACTACGTGATCAACAAGCGCGGCGACTTGCGCACCAATACCCACTCGGACGGGCCCAATGCCGTGACCTGGGGCGTCTTCCCCGGCAAGGAGATCATCCAGCCGACCATCGTCGAAGCAGTCAGCTTCATGGCGTGGAAAGTTCGTTTATCCCCTTTGTCATCGGTGGCCAAGTATTCATTCGTTCTTACAGGACGAGGCCTTTGAGCTCGGACAGCAATGGGCAAAGCTGTACGACGCGGACTCGCCCTCGCGGAAAGTCATCTCAGAGTTGATGGACACCTGCTTCCTCGTCAACGTTGTGCACAACGACTTCCACGACCCCGAGGCCATCTTCGAGCCCTTCTTCAAGGCGGGCGCCGAGTACGCCGCCCTAGAAAACAAAACGGAGCCCGCGCAGCCGCAAGCAAACGGACATTAGACGGTTCGCTGCGTCTAGATCTTCTCTCCTTTCCTCGAGTCCCGGTCCCGCTGACGACAATCGACCACTGTATAAGTATCTCTCCCTTCCGCATCTTGTGTCATAGCATCCACCATCTGCATCTGCATTCCCGGGTTCAACCCCCGATTGTTTTTTTATCTGCTCCGTTATCTGGCTGTCTGTCGCTATCATTCCATCCTGCATACTGCATCTGCCCCAACGCACGTACCACTTACTACCACTGCATCAACTGCATAGTTTTGCATCAACTGCATCTTTGCCTACCATACATACTACCTCGAGTAGTTACCAGATTTCAATGTTTGAAGGGTGTGACTGAAACGAATATAGGCGATTTCATTAACGCGCGACTCGGATCAAGCTGGTGCAAACAACACAACGCCCAATGCTTGAATAAGCAATTTAAGAATCCAACTTCGATTTTATCTCTGGAACTGCCCTTAGCTCTGACTATCAAAGAGGGTATCCTCTTCCCCCAACTACAGCCTTTCGCGTGCTGGGGCTGGCCTCCGATACTTGCTATAAGATGCTGTATCAAGCTGCGCGAGGACGTGCACGAGCTTCTCGCGGCTCGACCCGTCGCTCTCCAGCAGCTTGATGCGCGCATGGGACGAGCGCGCCGCGAGGGACAGTCGGATGAGGAAAAAGGAGACCAGGACGGGGATAAGGAAGGGGAGCACCGAGTACAAGGCCTGTGCGCATGTTAGTGGGACATGCGTGGACTAGACGGAGCGGGGCGTACGATGTTCATGGGGAAGCGGAATTGTAAGAAAGGCGGAAGAAGGGGGCGGCTGGGCTTGGTCTACTTGAACCAGGGGGGAGATAGCATCGTGGGTTTGGGGGCAGGTGGCGGCGGGACTGATGGCAATGTGTATGATTTAATGCGGTGAGGATACTGGTCGTCGATCACTCTGTATTTTATGTCAGTAGCGAACCAGATCCTCAGAACGATTGACTGTCTTCTGAGCGCTCGATATAAAGTCTGGTTTACGTGACCACCCGTGATCGAGAAACGGGTGCCAACAATTCTTCCTTCCTTCTTGAGTTTCTCTACCTCGCCTGCTATAGGTTGGTGAGCACAAAATGACAACGCGCAACCTGGGTCACCTCTTATGGTACACGTTCGCCGCGTCATATGTTCCTAGAATTCGTCGGTGAATTCGTGAAATGTGGGCAGAAAGGTGTCTCCCTACCGGCGTCTCGATTTGTTTCGGCAAGAGAAAGGTGGAGAGAGGGAGCAAGGATCGTCTCTACGATGACGCGGTTGACTTTAGTGGGATTCTCCCACACGCCATGAACGAGTTTCGGCCATTTTTCGAGCAGTGTCAAGGAGAGAGGCACGAGTGATCCACCAAGAGAGGAAGTGTTAGAGAAACATTTCATGTGTGCTGCCTTACGAGCAGATAGAAGCCTTAAAGCGGAAATGTCTGCACTCCTGATTCGCCATGCTACCTGGTCGAGGTTGTCTTATTTTTCAGGCTGTGGAGGGCGACAACCTGTGCCTCCCGTCTTGCCGAACGTGTATTACGCCCGCTGGACTACCTGGGTTCCGTTCCGTCGATCTTTTCACCCATATGTTCAACCGTGCAGCGAGATATCCCCATACTTGCATTTTCTTCTTGCTTGATCAACCGACTTCCTAAACTGTTACTACACCCTCAACTCCTGTTGCATCCCCACAGGCGCTGTTACGGCCTGTTCATGCTGGATTTCCCACCTGACTCTTCGCAGGACTGGTCTCGTTGCGACTAGCGGCATTCAGTTGGCCTGCACCGAATATTTTCTATCTCGGTCTTGCGGCAGACGGTCCCGGCGGCAAAGAATTTTTAGCAATGATGATGAAATGCGTGCGCGACGATGTTTTTCTACAGTGGTACAAGGTATGTATTTGTTGGATATAATGCAGTAGCGGGATTGAATGTGGTCGTAGCGTCGTAAAGTCATCGAAAAAGTAGTGCGTGAGGTGAGAAAAGGAAACGAGGTCATCCTTGGGAGAGGCGGCGTTTTGTCGACGTGCGCGAGGCGCTGGCGAGAGTGGCTTTCGCATCGACAGTGGTTGTAACGGCCGAAACAATACGGCGCGGCCCAGAGCCCGTCTCCGGACCCATCCGTCTGCTGCCCGTCTGGAGCGACTGGTACCGCGGCCGCGGGCCGGGTGCGGCCACAAAACTCGCCGTGGTCTCGATGGGGACGCGTTCGCGGACCTCGGTGGAGGATACGGCGGCGTCGTAGAACCAGCCGTCGCCGACGGGGGCCGCCGCAGAGAACACACCGGTAATCGACTTGCGACGACCGATGCAGCGCTTCTTGACGGCGTGGAGGGTGCCTGCAGGGCCTTGGGAGCGATGCACGCTTGAGGGAGGAGCGACCTTGCCCGCGACCGAGTGGCTGCGCACGCGGCCCTTGGCGAGTGGCATGCTACTCTTCTTTCCCCCGACCGTCACTTCGCCCTTAAAGTGCACATGGCCGTCTGCGGGGGTAGCCGTCGAGACTGCCTTGCTGACAAGGCGCTGCTCTGCCAATGGCTTGTAGTCGATCTGGGAGCGCTTGAGCACTTCGCGGACTTTTTCGGCCCACTCGTCGCTGGTAGAGCTGAGCTTGTGGATCATCATTTTGAACGTGAAGGTGTACGTCTTCCCGAGGGGGAACTTGGCGACAGACTCGCCCTCGACTTCCGAATCAGAGCCGGACGCGTCGCCATCGGTGTCTGGGTATGGGTTGGTGCGGCCGAGGGCGGCCACGGTGTTTCTTCGGAAGCGGCCGGAACGCTGCGAGCGAGGTGGGATGACGGTGGCAAGGCTGCGGAAGACTGGCTCGAGTTCGGCGGGGACGGGGATGGTGTGTGTGTCGTCTAGAAGGGACTGTGTAGCCGTCATGCGCGATCGGCGCATCGCCAGCATCTCGAAAAGGTCGAAGAGCTTGGCGAACTCGGCCTTCTTATCGTCAGAGCTAAAACTAGCCATCGGGGTCGCGCGCTTGGAATGATAAAATGACTCCGCGGGGGCAAAGAGCTAGAGATCTGCAGGCTGTGACCGTTGGTCTTATACAAGGGCGGCGTCGGTGGCCAGCTGTGCTGGGACCATGCCTGATGTGGCCCACCTATTGTTTTTAAGCGCATTGTTATGTAGGCACGATAATCCGAAGCGTGCATCCATCTTGCCACTGAGTATCGTACAAAGGATTTCCATATTAGGTGATCTCACTTTGATCAAATACCACCATCGTGCCACGGACTCCGACGCACTCTGATCCGCCCATTCTCCCGTAAAATATGTACCGTCGTGTCTGGGTTGCGTCGGTCACCGGTTTGTGCACACGGGGTGTGGTCGAAAAACGAGCTGAATCCAACGGTTCGCAACGCTTTGAGGTATTGCGCCAATTCGAGGCCGGCAGCGAGTTCGCGCAGTTGGACGGTCGTGGAAGCTTTGTCGCATAAGATGCATTCTTCGGGACCAAAGGGGATCCCGCCCTCTCTTTGCCCGTGAACAGCGTGTATGAGCGTGAGCATCTCGTCCGAGAGGTAGAAACCCAGATGGAGATATGTGAGGTGGGTTAGTGGTTTCAAAACTTTCGCGAAGATGACCTAGACGAAAACTGAGTAAGTTGGGGGCGAATGCATCGTGGGTCTGCGTACCGCCATGGCTCTGGAATCCGAGAACATGTCAGGAACAGGGGAATGGATGGTTAGTCCGAGGCTTTCTTCGTAGCAATGCCAGCAGTGAAAATCAAGTCTTTCCGTAGAGCTGAGATAGAGGTCCACGAGAAGGGGGAACGAGCCGGCAATGAGGCGTAGCAGTGGAATATCGATGCGGGGAAGGGAGGTTAGAGTTAGCATTGTTAGCTTGTGGAAAGTGTTGTGAGGTAGCAGGTGGCGACAGAGCAGCTGGAGGAAGGGATGCTGGGTGACGAATCCTTCACTATCGAGATCAATTGATAATTCTTGGAGATGGGTGCTAAGAACAGCGAGGCTTTCGGAATGGGAGGGAGCGATTGGATGGCTCTTGAGGGCTGGGATGAGCGTTTGGGAAGCTGCCCGTAGAGATCTGGGGCAAGTACATATGTGCGATTGCAGCGCATCGAATTGAAACTTTTTACGAACCTGACCCAAACAAAACATTCTTCGCCAGTCCTTTCCTCCAACGATCGAAGTACTCGGAAGAATCTTTGCCATGACATTCCCTTCGCAGAATCCGACAGAATTACATGGCGAAAATAGTGTCGGAAAGCCATCGAGCGAAACCGCGGGGAGGTAAGTGCAATCGCTGCAAGAAGTTTTGTGCTGCCATGCACGCCGAGAGCAATCTCTATTATATGATCAAGAAGCTCTACAGGAAGAATAGGCAAACTTTTGTCGACGGTAGGACCGCCGTCAACGGCCATGGACGCGTACTCAGATGTGGGTGGTCCAAGAAAAAAGCTGACCAAGCGTCGACACGTAAAACTACTACTTAAAACTACTCCAACCTCGGCTTTTTCGGACTCTGCTCGGTATCTGAGAAGCAATTAGGCTTACTTTTTGCTTTGGCCTTTTGACGTACCGTGGCTGGATATTTGCTGCTCGATATTTTCCAACCATTCACCGCCCTCCGCGCCTTCGAAGAGCCAGATATGGCTGCGAGGGGAATAAATAAGTTGACCATTTCGCTTCAGGGTCCAACGACCGACCTTTCACCAGCACGACGTGGTTCCTCAGAGGCGTGCAGGTCTGCCGCCGGTCTTTTCTTTATTTTTTCTTGGAGAAATGGTGGGGAGTCAGAGATTGAAGCTCGAGGTGCAACATTGGTAGAAGGTAAATCCCATCCCAGCTTAGCACAGAGATGGATTATTATATCATCCGCATTGCCTAGAAGGACAATCTGCAAAAGCGATTGTAAGATCTGTCGGGGAATAATATACACTCGGTGGCTTACATCAGGGTTAATATGTCGTACTGGAGTCTTGTTAATGAGAATCTTAGGTTGTAAGAGGTCAGACGCGTTACTAGCGGCCCAGGTACGACGTACTTGGGGCACAGAATGAGGAAGATGGCCTGAAGCAAGGTAAATATGAGGGGAAGATTAGGGTGAGACCCGACTGTGACGCACAAAGAATGTCGGCCACCGGACTGACTTTGAGAGAGGTGCCGATCACAAGAAGAAGGTCAACTTCTTTTCTATCTGCAGCAAACGAATGGTCAAATTCATCTGCGAGCTTTTCACCGAAGAACGTGATATTTGGCTTCATGACTCCCGGCGGATAGGTCGGGCCATCGCTTTCGTCTTCTTCGTCACTGTCCCAGCCACCCTTTGCTTTCTTGGCGTTCTTCTTCTTGGACTTGGATTTGCTAGCTGCCGTACCCGTCTGAGGGGCATTGCAGACCGAACAAAGGGGCACCTTCTGGGCTAAAATATCGGCTTCTATTTCCGATCCGGGGACTTGTCGCCGGCAAAGGATACAACTGGCTGTCGCAAATGAACCATGGCACTGCACCACACGCTGTACACCGGCCAGCCGGCAGAGATTGTCGATGTTCTGGGTGTAGGTCTACGGTCGGGGATGAAAAATGGGAATCGGACGTGGTGAAACGGGCTCCTACGCGCAACAGCTGCACGATGAGTGGATTAGTACGTGGGCAGAACTCCTCGGTGGCGACCGACCTGATTTTTGTTTTCGACCAATCTTATGAATCGATGACAAGGTGATGGTACAAAATTAGACGGATATATTTGACTGGTTAAACGTCAGTAAACAAAGTGGATGGTATTGGATCTCGAGAAACCTTGCAAACGAGCTGGAAATTGGATGGAAATGTCAAGTACGTCAAGCAGCACACGCAGAGTTGCCTACTAGAATACTAGGTGATTGATGCAATGAGTATCTGATAGGGAAAACATGGAAAGACATACCAGCCGGATTTTCTCGGAAATAATTGATATCGAACCTAAATATGTGAGAGGGTGCGTTCAGAATTAAGTAACATGTCATACATTTGCTGGGGATCGTCCAGGTCGTAATCGCCTCTTTGCTTTAAAGAGGCGTATAAACCGTCGCGAGACCGGAAGTCCGGAATTCCGCAAGAGACACCTAGAACGTTCCAAGCGTCAGAGAAAATGTGTGAACATAAAACTGGCTTGAAATCCACTTATTCCGGCACCCGTGAGGATTAAAATTCGCCGGGAATCGCGGATGAGCCGAACGGCATCCTCAACAGTATTGTGATTGGGCAGTTTATCGCGCAAGCGAAGTCTGTAATGGAAATCAGAGGTCAGCGGTTGGATTTGCTCATCTACTTACTCTCGGCTCATAGCAACTCGTAAGAAGTAAGCTAGTGTGGTTGGCGACATGTTATGCAAATTTGGACTCTGGGTTCTAGTTGAAAGACCAAAATGACCTGCAAAAGTCGCTGTGGTGCCTACGAGATTGATACCAAACGCCAGTAGAAGTTGTGGGATAGGAATGTTGCGTTTCAGAAAGTATTCGTTCATCCAGGAAGACATCCCTGAGGAAGTAGATGATAATTCAAAAACTGAGGGAACTATCATCAGATACTGACCGTGTTCCTTCAGATGGTGCATCATGCCTCGGATCTGCTGCTGAGACCATGTCTGGACTTCTAAGCATGATCATGTTCAAAATGTGATGTAATAAACGTAGCGGGACATTATAAATCCACCTTCTTCCGGGAAGAAATACAGGGCAGAGATGTCAAGATCTGATATTTCGACATCAAAAGTCTCAGATTCAACAGCATCTTCGGACACATGAATGCCCGAGTTGACGTTGTCGGCCCTGGAGCTGGCAGTGGTGGTCTCGACAATGAGGGCGTGTACTAATTCTTCAACGGTCTCAGGGTCAATGTCCACGTCTTCGGAAGCAGCTAAAAATGCCCGAACTAGACTTGCGTAAGCTGAATGGAGGTACAGACTTGAACAAGGCGAGCTGACTTTGAGAACTTGAAAGGTGCTGATTTACTCTCAGATCGAGCAAGTCAGAGTTGGAACTAGAAGGTGTTTGTGTTTGTGATATTAGAGAAGGACTGGAGCTGCCAGGAGCATCGCATGAGTCCGGGTTCGACATTGGTACATGAACGCTCAGAGTGAAGGTCAAATTGATCTTCAAAATAAGAACAAACTCAAGCGCCGAACACATCGAGACTCATCGCCGCTCAATGCACTTGGAACGAGGGAGGAACAATCATCTCAAGATCTTTCCAATTTGAATTTGGAGCCTCGTCCAAGCAACGTGATTCCACCTGCAATCTTCCTGTGATCAATCCTCTTCATCAACCGCCATTTCCAATTGACCGACATCAAGGCTATTCTACTTTGGAATCCAGTTTGAACTCACCTTCTGGCCACGAACACTATGTTTCCACGCGGCGCAATATATCGAAGTAGCACGGTGTGAATGGCGTCGAAGACCGACGAAGACGGCGCAATCCCTCAATATCTATCTGTTCATCGTACATCATCCACATGGGTACCGCCTTTCTTACTCGTTGATCAGATCCGCTGGCATTACTTAAAGCGTTATAGGGCGTTGGCAAAGCGATATAAGGCGTTGTTAACTCACTAGCTCATGGCTTCAAAACCTTTTTACTCTTTCAGCCCGAAGACCACGACTATCAGTGTAAGGCAATTGTCTCAGTCATATCGGATCCTTCTCAGATTTTACAGTTCTCGTGGCCGGAGGAGCTCACTGGCCTGGAACGCGTCGCACTCTCGGCACAGGGTGATCTGCAGCGGGTATTGAGGTCGGTTCTTTTCAAACGAGGCCCTCCGTTTGCTGACACCTGGTTCCAGCGCATTCTTTGCGCGTCCGATAGTTCTAGCCCTCATTTACTCTCACACCTTCACCAGAAGTCAGGACAACACATTGGTTCCTCTTCATCTTCCCAATTCTTCTGCGGTTTCATCGGCGTCATCTGAGCTTCCGCTCGTCCAGCATAGGCAGGTTCACCTGCAATGCAGTGGAAAGGTCGTCTGCACCGCGACTTCTACGGTCAAAATTTCATCCCCGCGCTGTGCCCATCTCTTTCTCGAAGAGAAATATGGCATCGGACAACTCTTCAGCAAGATAGGCGCCACTCCCAGTTTCGAGCTCTTGGGTGTGGGTATTGGCGGTCAGGACGACATAGTCTCCGTCGAAAAGGGTCTCGGAGGGGGGTCTCAATTGTGGCGGAAGTACAGACTATCTATCTCTGAGATCGAGTGCGAAATTCTCGAGGTCTTTGCCTCGCGGGACATGTTCGTTCACGGGCAGTCTTGGCTGGAAGGACCAGACGATCAATGGGTTACTACGGCACCCCTGCGTGCATTTCGACGACCGACTACGAATACACTCCTCTGGCTTGCTATATTGACACTGCTCACGTTCGAGCTCTATAGCTATCTTACTGGGCCTCCTGGTTGCGTCTAGAAAATGTTTACTTGATATATACCCATTTTCGCAGCGTACATATTCGGTTTCAAGTCGGCAGTACATCATTCCTACCTCTTGCAATGAGTTTGCCTTAGTCTCCCGTAGTCGGACTCCACACAGATTATATGACAGTCGATATAATCTTATATTGGGAGTTGCCTCCACTTGCAATAATTAGTGGACGAAACAGAATCTCCATCACTGGCAATAATGTCCGACTCCAAACGACAGAAAGTGCCATATGTAAAATAGTTCTGCATGCATGCACTGATTCAGACGGGCTCTGAGCAGGTCTACCATGTCATTTCTATTGCTGCGATATTGTACACGTACTAGACCAACCGTCTGTCCTTGGGTTTATCATCGAACATGTACGCAGAAGCCCCTCGCCAATAATCCCATAATCGTGGCCCATAAAAGTAGTACCAGATTCCAAAGACTCCACCGCCGAGATGTGCAATGTGATCCAATACCCTGTAAAACAAGGGCATTGATCGCAGCAAGGAGTGCGGGATAAAAGGGACGCACCTCCATCCTCGCAACAAACCGATGACGTCGAACATGATCAACCCTCCCACCCCATATTGGATCGGCATCGGGAAGGGCAGAAATATAAGAGTTACCTTTGCTTCTGGGTATGCCAGTGCGCTGAGAGTGACGGCGGCGTAGACGGCGCCTGAAGCACCAAGTGAACCTATTAGGTTTGGTCGAAGATTTGTACGCGCGCCGGTGGAGAGCTGAGAAACGACCCGGTTATATGCATTGACTCTAACCACGTGGGATGCCAGCGAGGCAAAGAGTCCGGCTGATGAAAGCCCGTTGCGTCAGAAACGAAGAGCGGGTGCGAGATTAATATTACCAGAGACAAAGAATGCCAGAAAGTGATATGCTGAGTTAGATTCAAGGCGTTTGGAAGGACCGTTAGCTTGTTGCTTGTCCAAATATTCGCCCGCCGCATAGCCTGTAGATTTGTCAGGGAGCAGTCGGCGTGAAAGATTTCAAGACAAACCGAAGGAAGTCAGGGCCATTGCATTAAAAACGAAATGCATCAATCCCTCATGGCTTAAAAAAAGAAAAACGATAAATAGAAGAGACCGGGTAGCCCGAAGACACGAACCTGAACACGCTTGTTAAGAGAGTGAGAGATCTTCCAGACATCGGTCGGTGAACAAAATTGTTATTCATGAATCCGGCCAATCCAGGAATTTTCCACGCGAGGAAAACTGCACCGTTGAAAGCGCAGATACCGTAGCACAGTTTGAGGGCGTCCGAAGCATTGCCATATTTCTGAGCGACATTCACGTACGCTTCACGAATCGTGGTACGTGGAATTTCGGGCAGACTTTGAGTCTTTTGGGCGACAGATACTCCCCATCTCCTCAACGTCTGGCTTCCATTAGGCAGATAGGGATGCAATGAAGAAATAACGGACTAGGACAAGCTCCTGCATCCTCGCTTGCATGATCGTGCGATTGTTCACCCAGTCTGTTTGCCCGCTCTGCGTAATCTTCTCCACCCATTCATCTGTATCGGTGTTGGTTTTGACAGCAGCCCACAGGAATACGCTGAAAGTGACAAAGCCAACGAACTGCCAGAGTAGAGGATGGGGATGCCGTCTATCGGATTCTGGTTGTATAGCTTACGAGGATCTGATTCCTTGGAGGGTCTGCACGTCTCAGGACTTCCGTTCCGTCCTGATAAAGTAGAGTAGGTTCAGAGGAAGACGCCTCGCTCATGCTCCGCGAGAACCGTGTTCGGCGGCGCGTTGCAAATAGAATGGGAGTTGTGAAGTATGATCTGCATGGCAGAAGAAGAGATCGAACGGGCAGCGTAGAAGGTCTAGTCAAAAACGACCTGGACGAATATCTGGCGCAAGACGCGCCGATCCGGAACATGAGCACCGGATTCAAACAAATGCAATCTCTTTCATAAAACTCCGAGTCAAAGGTAAAAATTCGAGGGCGGTCTGATATCTAGGGTATATCTCTATGTAATGGTGTTGGGTATATTTTTTCCGTCACGATTGGTCTCCTCGACAGTACTTCACCGCCGCTTCTGCAATCAACGGCGTCACACCAGCAATGACCTTCGCAGTCCCTCCAATATTTTGAAAAATCCCATTGAATGTGAGAGGCTCGAGTTGTGATCCAATCTTCTGGCAAAGCTGCTGGGCTGTAGAGTTCGTGTTGGGGTAGGCAGTACGATCTACCCAGTCAAATAGAACCGAAGGTCCCCAGGAGTGAAGTAAATCAGTCGCTGTGGTGTTCAATGCGCTGCGGAGGTTGAGATCTGGAGGTCTATGTGTCGCAAGATTGAGAGCCATGCATTGACCTTTCCTGATGTTGCGTACCGTGTATTATTGGAGTCGACTGGGATCGCAAAGGTCATGGTGTTGACCATCATCAGGGCGCAGATACAGAGGAACAGCATCGAAAATGTGAAGGCGTATTGCGGAGACCAGTCACTGCAATCGTGACGTATTCAAACGTCCTCCCTACGGTGCCAGCAGCGAAAGGAAGTGGAACAAGTGACCCAGGACGTGAGCATCTTATACGCCGAGGCTGGCATAGAAACTGTATCAAAGCCATCGGGATCCCAACGAATGTTGCGGATAACTCAATCCGGTGTAAAGTATGGCGAGTTGCCATGCGAATAGTTCGGTGACCGGCTGTTCTCGTTAATGTTAACGGTAGAATAATCGAAAGGACAGTGTTTCGGAATATGGTCGACGTTAAGCTCGAGGGACTCTGCCTATGGGTTCAAGTCAATTTCAAGTTTGAAAAAGCGCTAAACTTGCACGTGGTTTTCTCTTTCGAGACTCCGCTCCGGCATCCCCGGCTTCAGTCTGACCAACACGTCCATGAGCGTCCATGTTGAACTCCAGCAGCTACTTGGCGCGCACTTCAAGCATCCTGAGGTAGCCTGAGGTCCAAGAACTTGCGGCAGTTGAATGCCATTATTTTCAAGTTTGCAACATTTCTCAGATCTCAGATATGAGCCTCGTTCTCGTTATTTGTCTATTTGCACCTCTCCTTCCTCGTCCCCGAACCCAAGTCCGACGGACGACGAAATACTGGCAGCGGTACGGTCTCTGGTCTCCAAACTCCCGGGTGTCAAGCGACTCGTCGCAAGCCTCACCGCGCACCCCGAATGGGAAGCGCATATCAACAGCGGGACGGTGCGCGCGGCTGTCCGGAAGAGTGAGACGGAGCCAGGCGTGTCGGAGAAGACAGCGGAGCAGGCGAAGGGAAGCGCGGACCTGTACGGGACTGACCAGGGCAGCAGCGCGGCTTGACCTCGGAGCAGTACGTCCTGCACCGTATCCACCTCACCGACGAGCGCTTCCGCGAGTCGCCAGAGTGGCTCCAGCTCCAGTGGACGCTCACGCGCATGGCGGACGTAGAGCTGGTGCAACTATCAATTGTGGCTCGTAACGCTTCGCATGGTGTCCTCCGGTCGGATGACGGCATGAGACTGACGGTCGTTTAGGTTATTCGAGTCTTGACTGGTCGACAGAGCTTCGCGACACAACATCACCGCAAACGATTCGCGCGTCAAGGCTGCGGTACTCGACGGGGGCGAGGAGGAACGAGAGAGCGTTCGCGGGAGAACGAACGCTGCGGGGGGACTGCAGGCTTCGGGTCGGTGGGGTCCCGGAGCCGCTGGGGATTCTTGAGCTCGGTATTGGGACGGGGATCGTCGGTATCGTGCTTGGTGCTCCGGCGGGAGAACGAACGCTGTGGGAATTGCAGGGTTGGAGCTCGGGTTCGCCGTCATGTCCAAACCGATTCTGCTGGGTCAAGCGCAGAGCAGCAAGGCGAAGGCGAAGCTTCAGGACCAGATCGAACGCGTGCATCCGCTCGGGGAGGATAAGAGGGTGCGTCGAGCAAATGGCGTTTGCCTTGACGAGGCGAGCTATGCCATGGGTTCGTGCGCGGACCAACGCACCGCAGAAAATATCGGACAGCGGGATCGGGGTGAGCGCGTGGCTGGTTTCCTCCCTGCCGTCGTTTCCTCAGTCGGTGCTGGGACGGGATCGTCAGTAGTATCGTGCTTGGTGTCCTCCGCGGTTAGATGACTCATGAGTCTGACGGTCGCTCGGGTTATTCGAGTCTTGACGGCAGAGCCTTGCGATGGCACGATTCGCGCGTCGAGGCTGGGGGCACCCGACACAAAGGCGCAATGGGTTTGGGCACAAAGAGATTACAAGGGGTGGCAGGATACATCATACTGTACGCGACGCGGGAGAACGAGTGCTGTGGGGAGCTGGAGAACGCAGGAGAAGCGGTGAGAACCGTAGGGAAATGTCAAGAGTTGTGGGATATTGACGCTATTAAAAATTAGGAATCAGTCACTTGAGGCTCAAAGAATGATTGAGAATGCAGAGAGATGGATTGATAAATACACTAGAGGTACAGTAGAATATAAAGATACGAGAACAAGAATCTAAGATCGTTCGCCACGCAGCCGACGTGCGAGAGCAAGATCTTTGGGCTGGATGGTGACGCGCTTGGCGTGGATGGCGGCAAGATTGGTGTCCTCAAAGAGGGAGACAAGGTATGCCTCTGCAGCTTCTTGGAGTGCCATCACTGCGGAGGACTGGAAGCGAAGGTCGGTCTGGACCACGAAGGATTAGAAGAGAGAAGTGAAGAGAAAAGAAAAGGAGCGCACCTTGAAATCCTGAGCAATTTCACGAACAAGACGCTGGAAGGGCAGCTTGCGGATGAGCAGCTCGGTCGACTTTTGGTAACGTCTGATTTCACGGAGAGCGACAGTTCCCGGCCGGAAACGATGGGGTTTCTTGACACCACCAGCGGCGGCCTGAGACGAGAGAATGAGAAGAGGAAAGGAGAAAGAGAAGAGAACACTGACAGCTGTCTTGCGAGCAGCGGAGGACTTGGCAGCGAGCTGCTTACGCGGGGCCTTGCCACCGGTAGATTTGCGAGCTGAAGGAAGAGTGAGCACAGGAACTTGAAGGGACATGATGAAGATGAGGCTGACCGGTTTGCTTGGTGCGGGCCATTGGGATGAGTGGTGGTGGTGGTGGTGGTGGTTGAGGGCGAAGTGATTTAAACCCAACACTTGTCGTCGTGTATTTATACAGACGCGTCCGATAGCCCACGTGACGGCGTGTTTGTTGATTCGACACGCGTTTGGCATAATCTAACACAGCCACATCACGCGGGGGTATATAAGGCCTGATTCGGCATGTCGATCAAGAACGCACTTTAGACCCCCACCTCAACACACTCACCCCCCAACCCCTTTAACTCTATCACACATGTCTGGCCGTGGCAAAGGTGGCAAAGGTCTCGGAAAGGGTGGTGCTAAGCGCCACCGCAAGATTCTTCGCGACAACATTCAGGGTCCGTGGCATGCCTTGCATTTTATTTCTCTGGCTGACGTTCCAATCCAGGTATCACAAAGCCCGCAATTCGTCGTCTCGCTCGTCGTGGTGGTGTGAAGCGTATCTCTGGTCTCATCTACGAAGAGACCCGTGGTGTTCTGAAAATTTTCCTTGAGAATGTCCGTGCACTTCTTTATTTCGTTCGCTTCCTCTCACATCTCTCCAGGTCATCCGCGACTCTGTAACATACACCGAGCACGCAAAACGGAAAACCGTCACCGCCCTCGACGTCGTCTACGCGCTTAAGCGTTCCGGCCGCACGCTCTACGGTTTCGGCGCATAGACTCTTGTTCCTGTCCCTCGCATTATATCATTATCTCTGTACCACTGTATAATTTATCCTTTTTTCTTTTGGCGCTCTTTCGTTCCTTTCGACCGCCCGATTCAGCGCATGTCGAATTTTATTATTCTGTTTCTAACTTGTTCTCGCTGACCTCATCATTCGGAAGCTGTTTGCTCGTCCCAAACTCCCGTACAACCAGCCAAGCTGGAAATATCGCAACTGCCCACAGCCCAAAGTTCATATAGATCCCACCGACCTCTCCGAGGACAGTGACAGACGTAAGGCCATAGCTGAGAGCCTGCCACGCCGACTCGGTTCCGCGCAGCAAGGCAGCGTATCGAATCACTTCCGACTCGTCTTGAGCCAGGTTCGTGATCATGAAATATCTGTGGTTCATCCAGTCAGCTCCGTTCGATGTGCGTATTGGCGCCTTACAAGAACAGATAGTTTGTTTGGAACCCGATCGTCAACAAGATGTACACTCCAAACGCCGCACCGAACCCCGGGCTGGACCAATCATATGTCGGTCTCGTCTGGCGGAATCCCGTCGCAAGCACAGTTGCCCACAGCCACTACCGCGCCGTCAGTAAACTTCTCGGACAAGGTCTGCATTATGCTTACCCAAGCCCCGGAAAGAACTACGAGCGTGCCAAAAGTAGTGCGAGCCCGGAACTTGAGCGGAATCTTGGTCCGATCGAGCCATTGCTGTTTTTTTTTCTAGGCCAGTCTCGCGTACAAGTTGGCTTCAACTCACTCCCAAGAGATTCCCCGCAGTCACGGCAACGATCCCTGACAGGAAGGACCCCAGAGCTCGTGCCCTGACCGTGAACCATACTGCGCCGTTCATCGGATTTATCGTTCATGGGAGGCAGCCGACTCACAAGAAAGGTACGTGAAGAATACCGCCTCCGCAAACACAGACTGTCCTATCCAAAGCACTACCAGCAGAAACTTGGGTTTCAGGAAATCCTTCGACGTCTCCCTTATCTCCGTCCACGGGTGGTCTACAATCGAGAGTATGACCTTCTTGCCGTCCTTCCGCTCCACTTGAGAAGGCCTGTTCAGGAAGAAAGCGACAAGGGGCCCCGAAGCTTGAATGGCAATGAAAACGAGATAGACGACGTAGGAGACCTTTCCGGCATGGTTGTCGTTCGCATCGAGTCCAAGGTTGATGGCACCACCGAGGATCTGACCGAAGCGGGTAAAGGAGAGCCAGTACCCGAGCGCCTTCCCCCTGTTCCACGGCTCGGGATATGCAATCGCAATGGCTGCTTCTGCTGCCCAGAACACGCCGGCCGAGATCCCACAGAGCGCCGCGCCAAGTAGCACGAGCCACTCCGTGCCAAACCGGTTGTTGGTATACAAGCCAGCGGCGAAGGGAGCATATCCAATTCTAACGAACGAAATATTTAGTCGAGGCTTTTTCTTTCGATACGAAGACTTGCGTGCCAAAAACCAACGCCCCCTTGATCCCGACGTAGTGGACCATTGCGCTTGAGAAGTAACACGACACGACCATAAGACAGAATGTCAGGGCGTTGGCAGCGTTAACCAGCTTGGGGGACGCTGATCCGCCTGCACCCAGGGAGTTCATTGCGACCCAAATCCCAGGCGCCGCCAGGTTACAGAGACCCAAAATGGTCATGTTATAGAACGTGGAGCGATACCATTTTACTGCTTCGTTGTTGGCAAAACCGATAACAAATCTGCGGCAAGGCAACATACCTGCGTATTGATCTTCCTTCGGAGGAATCGTGTCGTCGTGATAGATTCCCTCTGCACCGGTCATGGCGTCGAAAATTACCTGTCTTGCAACCTGGATATCGTGCTATAAGGCGAAGAACAGCGGCCTTGGAGCGGTGCTGAAGCCGGGTCATGGGTGATGACAGCGAAATGTCCGCCAGCACGTAAACGCACGAACTCGAGGATGTACACGGTTATGTATCAGACGGAGAAGGGCGCAAGCCATGTCCCGGTTCAGAAAAAAATCATCGATGCGGATAGAACCAAATTTCGGGACGCAAAACAAAAACAAAAACAAAAGTCGCGGCGGACAGTAAAATGAAAGCATGACACTTGCGTGTAAGAGGAGGCGGAAAGGGCAAGCATGGAAGAAATCGGGACGTAAAATGAAATGCATCCAACGAAATGGGGACAGAAGGAGAGCGGGACTTGCAGTTTGCCATCGCCAAGTCAAGCGCCAAGTTCTGAAGTTCAAAACGGTCCGACGACTTGGGTTAGGGTTAGGCGAGATGCTTGGTCACGATCAGAGATCATCGATCGTGATCGATCCCATCAACTTTCTTTACGTTCAACTTCAAGAGCTCAGGGCATTCCGGTGTTGAAGGTTTTTGCGTGTTATTCCTCTCAAATCTTTCACTCGTCAATAACTCCGAGTCGGGTCTATCCACCGGCCATAGAGTGGCTTCGCCGCTCTTCGCCCCTTCGGAGATTCTCCGTGAATTCAGCTGTGAATTCTAACTCTTACGACTCAGACAAGCGTGGTAACCCCGCCAACTTGAAGACTTTTTGTCATGTAAATCTCATCTTGCCTCTCATGTCTTTCTTCCAGACTACTTACTACACAGCCCGCAACCAATGAAACTGCAGCAACATCCCAGGGTAGGATTGCCGACGCGAGTGTACATCCTAAAAAGGCGCTGGCTAATCGCAACACGAGGATTTATCAGTGAGTGTTAGTAAGAAGGAGCCGGAACAACCTAGACGCGTCAGTTGATTGCTCTCGTTATTCACTCGCAGATACGGCCGTGTAAGTTCCGGGGCCGAAAATCCACCCTGTAGCTAATTTTCCGGAATTTGTCCGATCCATAAATGAGCGGTATTCGCTATTTAGTATTTTCCAATTTTGAGGCGTCCCTTACGGCAATTGTGGACTTGGTACTCGGCGTTGTTGAGCACAGTCATGTCTTCTCCTACTTTCACTCATCCTCCAGCCCCAGACCTGTCGTTGCCCAACGAAACCCTCGTCGCCATCTTCGATGGTCTTACGCCAACTACACTAGCAGATATCACGCGTGTTTCGCGTCGTTTCAACGCAGTAGCGGAGCGAATACTTTATTCTTCAATTTCCATCACGGAATTCCTCTCCGAATCCTCGCCGGTGCCGATTAAAACACTACGATGCTGCCAGTCGATTTTGGAGCGCCGGCACCTAGTCGAGGCAATCAAGAGAGTGCAAATCCGATGGCACGGCGGCTTTCGAACACTCTCGCCTCCGAATCTCGCCGCAGCGTGTGCTGAAGCTGGAGTCGCTCTTCGAAGCCTGACATTTTTGGAAGGCCTCGATATTTTCCTTGGCCCCGCCAACCGTGCCATTATTCCTTTCAACCCTCTCCACGCCATCGAACGCATGATACAAGGGTGCACCTTCCCCTACTTGCGTTATTGCTCCCTCGGAGCCGAGTGGACGAAAGGTGTCCAACCCTACACCGACATCCTACCCGCCTTCTTCACACTAATCCCCTCGGTTCGATATCTGAAGTTGTCTGATCATCATTCGGCCCTGGACCTCCCACCCGACGCGTTGCCCTGCCTGTCGTATCTCCGCTGTTCACCCGATACGGCGGCCAGTTTGCTCCCGGGGAGACCAGTTCAATCCCTCGCACTCATCGGGATGGATTCGGATGTGAACCGGGAAAATCTTCCCAAGATGGCTCACACGTCGCTCGCTTTGCGTTCTCTCGACCTATCAGCGATGCAAGTGCGACCGCTGCTCATCCGGAATATATCCAGATATCTTCCCGCGCTGCAGAACCTGAAAGTTCGTCTTGCTCTGCGACACACGCTTCATTACGCGCTCTCTGGTATCGTAAGCACCCAACCCATCCTCTTTGTCGATCCTTTCTCTGAGCCCGCCTTGGAAGCAATAGACTTTACTGGCTGGTCTCTCTTCTGTCCTGAGCGACTTTCACCAGTTGGTCTGTTTTGATCTCTCCCCGACCGAGATAGATGGCACTAAGCAGGCCAATTTTGCCGAAGAAGTCTCGCTCTGCGCAGAATGGAGTCGTGCTTGCCCTACACTGACACGGATCGTTTTTCCCTCAGGAACCGAGTGGCAGCTGGGGGAAGATGGATCATGGGTGTAAGGAAATCACGATCGATTCACAGGCTTCCTTATTTGGTCGACCCATTTATATCGCAGTGGAATTGACGGAAATTTCATGAGGTGGAAGAAAGCATCAAGAATACATACTGGCTGCAGTGCTTGTAAACAGGAGCAATCTTAGGTACGGAATTGACATTTCCAGCGAGCCCGCGTCCTCGTCGTAAATCATAAAAAATTGGCATTGTACAGTTGTGATAGCTACAGAAGGTAACAACATTACATAGACCTTGATTACCGACAAATGCGAGCGTCCGTCCAGGCGCGGGGTATAAACAATCCGACCAGAGCAGAAATCGACGAAAGAAAATCATTCTGTCTCATCCACGAAAATATCCGTGTAGTGCATTAAGATCGTCTCGATAGCCTGGCGTAATGTAAGTTGCAAGCTGGAGACGTATTTGGTTGGAGCCCTGACCTGGTTCTGGTGCGTAGCGTCGGCCATTCCGCCCTCTGAGCCGTTCGCTGGGTTGAGCTTCATTTGGCCGAAGAGCGTTGGGCCGAAAACGATGGCTAAGTTTTGTACAGACATGGAATTTTCCGATGCGTGCTGATTTATTCTTTGGGCAGAGTCGAAATCAAATACCGGACCGGAACGAGAAAGAAAAGATTGTACCGATGCAAATGGCCAAGAAAATATTTGAGAGTCGCGTAGTTGGCATCTGGGAGTTCATTGACTCTCTCGTGCAGACGTATATGCCGTAGTCGATCGTTTTCAATTTCTAATTGTCGTCAGTTGCGATCCAATCCGATAAAAAAATCAACAATTACTCACTGGCGGCGTCTATGAAACCTTGCTGAAGTTCGAACGTAAGCAGTGGATCCGGTAATTCTCTCAGCCACATTTTCATAACACTAGCGACGTTATTGATGTCAGATGACCATTCTTGGGCATCGAGATCCACCGATTCAAGGTCTACATCACAGGAGTAAAAAAAACGGAGCACCGTCCATAAAGCTGGATTACCTTTATCCAGTCGTTGTCGGAGGGTGGCGACCTTTGTTACCGTCCCGCTGAGCCGATATATGCCCTGTGATTCTATTCCGTATTTCTCGATTGCCTGGCAGCATTTCTCCATGATGGGAGGAACCTCGACATTGTCTCTCGCCATCTGGTCAGCGAGATCTACTCCGAACGTTGGGCGACCACGGTCTACAAGACCGTTTGTGCCGTTCGAAGGAGTTGTCTGGACTTTGTCGGAATAGTGCGTAGGCAGTGGCGGAAGCTTTGTATGTCACGTTAAAATTGCTACAAGCGAGCGAGGGCTGAACGTACGAAACCCTCGTCGGAGGGACCCTCTCGGCGGGGGCCACGGGGCGTGGCTGGACCACGGGCATATGCGTAGTTCTGCATATACGCCTTGAAGTCTCCACGGTTGTCGATCATCTCTAGTGTAGCTTTGAGGCCGACGCTTAAAGGGGACCCTGCACAGAGAATCTAAATGACAACGTCGAATGAAGGCGAAGGGCGTCACCGACCTTCTTCATTTGGAGGGACTAATGTTGAGCCGTCGCTGAGCACAGTACTCTCGAAGAGAAACGCGTATCGCGTGAGATGGTATTGGGTCCCCAAATCCATCTCGTCTGTGCATTCCTTAAGCGCCTGACGCGACGTCAATCTTGGGATTAGGAAAGAGTCCATAGTCCACGTACTCGAAGAATCCGCGGCAATTGAAAGTTGAAGTATTCTTGTCTCATCGACTGCGTGTCGGTGACAGCCTTGCGATATGCATCGGAAGCGTTCGACATTCGGGATCGGATATCGTCTTCTTGCCGTTGTATCTTTGGACCATATTCAACGCAAGTGAATGCATCATGGGTGCCAACGCACATTGCCGGGGTTCTTGCCCTTGAGAAGCAGACCTCCTTTGGCCACGGCCTTGCCGATCGCCCGCTTCCCCCCCGCTCCTCCCTGTCGAACTTGTACCGTGTTGTCCTTGAAAGATTCGCCTTCCTTCTGAAGGAGCACGCGTTCGAGTTCCTCTGACGTTACGTCGAGACGATTCTTGCATTTCTCGGTAACGGCTTCGGACTCTTGCAATGCCCGCTCGTACCGGGTAGCAAGTTCCTTCGTCTGGAGACATAGGTTAATTTTGTCACGAATGGAAGAGAGTTGCGACCCACCTGCTTCCGATTCTTGTCCACCTCTTTCGCAAGAGTTGCAAGCTCCTCGCTCATCTCGTTCAGTCTCTGAGAAAATCGCATGCGGCTGTCTCCGATGGACTCGTGAATCCTCATTGCGGATTGCCAAGAGGTTACAAAGGTACTGGGGGCTTAGCATGAGATCAGCCGCGACGCACGACGGTAAATCCACGTACCCGGCTTTGCCGTCGTTCATCCCATATGTGTCTGCTGTCATACGAGCTAGTTTATGCATATTCTTGCCATACTCCTCTTCTATCGCCGCACGCTTTTTCAAGAACACGGATGCCTCCTGCGGGTGTAAATTGAGTAGACGGCCTACAACGGTCCACAAGATCCGCACCCTGCAGGATATCATACTCTGCTTGATACGATCCAAAAGCAGGGGAACGCCGCACTACGATGAAAGATGAGCAGCAACTAAGGGGGAATTCGGAAACGACACACGTCTAGCTCGCATAGCGACCTGAGTACATTTTCGTCGAAACTAGTTTCGACCAGGCTAGCAGTTTCATTGGTGCCAACGGTCTCGCGATTTTCGCCGCCTACAGTAGGGCTGTCTCGCCATGAGCGCCCGACCGAGTCTGTGCTAGAACGGGGCTGAGATGGGGTCACAATGGCGGTAGGTGATGCGTCCTGCGAATCAAGCAGTCGTACGGGATGGTGATATGAACTTGGCCCGCTCTGGACGTCTGAATTCTCGGTAGAATCCCATTGCGAGGAGGTATATGTCTCGTCGGCCATCTAGCAGCGCGTCGGAGGGACTCGCAGTGGCGCACCAAGTAAGTATGGAGGATAGTAGTCACGATCTGTCACGTTTAAATAAAGTCTCCCTAGTCAGACGATAAACTAGAGTTCTTGCGAGACTAAGCTATCATATATCCAGTTCCCGCACTTCCTTCGCTCGTCTTCGCGGTCGCCCATGATACCAGAGTGCACGCTCGAAAAGATGGAGTAACCGCTTATCCAAAGCATTATCCTGCGCAGACTGATCAGGCCATCCAGAGGAGAACCAGAAACATCTCCCCCTTGCTGACCTGGCTTCTCCCCGAGGCAGAGACGACCGAGTTACATTCGGGGGTATAGAAGACCTTGTGGGCGCGATGGCCGCAATGGGAACAGACTGGTCGACGTTGACAACGGCAGGACGATTGTGGCCCCAGCAAGGTTGGATCAGCGCGATTCATACACCCATTAGCAAGGGACGGTAAGTTGATTTACGTAATACAGACTATGACTTATTTATTATTGCTTGCCGCCAAAGTTCTTGTGCAACGCGAAGACCCTGAGCTCTCGACCCACGCAGTGCTTCATCACACGGTCGCGCCATTCTGTGGACGTGGCGTGCTTGAATTCTGGCGTTTGTAGAAAGTCGTTGTTGTCCAGTTCATGAATCGCGAGATACTTGAACACGGGTTTATCGGCCAATACGCCCCTCTGGTCGAATTGCACCGATTTGAATCGCCTGCCTCT
The DNA here is from genome assembly GCA_029448575.1 of Mycena maculata. NCBI lineage: Eukaryota > Fungi > Basidiomycota > Agaricomycetes > Agaricales > Mycenaceae > Mycena > Mycena maculata. Next base: position 83,351 of record JARJLG010000035.1, on the reverse strand, counting down.
CTGCCAACCGGGAACTTTGGCAAGCAGATCCATATGTTCTTCATCGTACCTTGCGCCATGTTCAGTGGGCCGGAAGACTCAAACGTGCGACTCACCATCTGTTAAATTCGTCTTCTCCCTCTGGTTCCACCTCAAGGCTCACGGACAACACGTATTTGCTGGGTAAGGCCTCCGCAATGGTGTCCGGGTGGGTAAAGGTCCCTATATGAGCGTACGAACGACGACTCAAACCGGCAATTTTTGGCCAGATCGCCTTTTCCTTATCGGACACCAGATCCTTCAGCGCATTATACGCATCTGAATTGGCGCTCTGGGGCTTGTCGATGTCGTATAGCGTGAGCCAGGTCGGTGTCTTGGAGTCCACAGCTCTGTAACGGACTCCGGTCATCTAAACCATGTCAAATTTCAGTGCGGGTCTCAGAATTAAGCCCAGACACACAAAGCCGGGCACAGTCATCCTGAGCGGTGCATGCTCATTATCATACACGTCTGTAAAGCTGTTCAATCCTGAATTGACGATTACGGATGACAGTAGGGACCGTTCAGAACATCCTCCGCGAGGTCTGCTCCACCCTCCAGATAAACGAACACAAGGCCTTCTGGTGAACTCTGGGGCATGCCGGATGGAAGAGGAAAGAGGAATCAATCCGGTTTGTATAATCTCACGGCCGCGGGATGGAGCTCCGACCACGGGTCAGAAATGTCAGCATGTTGGTAAGCCAGGGTAAGCTTAGGTAAGCCAAGCGTGGTCCCATTTCGGAACATGGTAAGCGAAAAATAACTTCCCGAATCAACTTGTACTAGGTTGTAGACAGTAGCCGCCTCGAAATAATGTACCTCGCTATGCCATCCCCTCCGACGAACTCCCCTCACGCAGGAGGTGGTAGATCTCGGTTCTTACATGCCAGCCTAAGAAGAAAATCACTAACCTGGGGTGATGATCTACATTCCATTTGGCCATACCATGGGTACCGCATCGATACAGGCAATACCACCCGGGCTAGTCTCTACCACATCATAAGATAGCAACCACCAACGCAGTACATGCTTCGGGTGTAAGTTTAGGCAGCGCTGGGAGTGTCATCGGAAACCGAAGTTTTTGCAGATCTAGCCTTGGCAACCTTTTGAGTACTGGCATGGTGGGTAGCAGGGAGATTTATGAGATATCCCAGGATGAGACATTGGTAGCGCAGAGGGACCATCCCCAGTTCAGTGAAAAGCGGCGCACGCACTGCAATTTGACCCGTCGACGCGGCTTTTCCATAAACGGAAAAACTCCATAAATCGTCCGAAAAGGCAATTTTGGTCGATGAAAAAAACATGTGATCGGGCCGGTGTGTTTTATTTTCGTTTCAAAGTTTGGTGAAATCCTTACACGAGATTCGACGAAACATGCAGCCATAATGCAGCTCGGAAAGGCTCGGAACCTGCCCGATATAACGAAGCATATCAAAGACACTTGTTCGTTTTCCATGCTTGGTGTTTGCCTAAAAAAACCATTGGTGGTAAAGTATTTTCCTCGTAGGAAAAAAAAAGGATATGTCAGTGGCTTCAAAGAGTGGTCATATCCATAATTAGGAAACGAGATAGTCAAATGGTTGGCAATCGCACGAGGCCACCCTTCTGCAAATCCGGGGACATCGTGGCTCTTGGACAGAGAAGATTGATGGAATAGAGTTTTAACCGGGCTTAGGCAGGCCTAGGCTACCACGAGATGGGGCGATCTTCGCGGAGATGAAATTGTCTCCGGAATGGTATCTTGTTATCTCCACCTCTGACGAAGTCTACGGAGATATGGATCTATAATCTAATCTAAGGTACGGCAGGATTTGTGGGCGATCGTCCACTTCTTGATGTTTACGTATTATTTCGACACTGCACAAGGCGCGGGAGATACTCTTGAGCCGGGACAGGCAACTTCCCAAAATCGAAGACGAGGATCGGCGGTTTGGGAAATATATTCGTTTCCAAGATTGACTCCGAGTGTCAATTTTGTTTCCCAACGACTCGCTACAAATTCAACTTGTACATTATCCGAGAATGCATTTGTCACAGCGCTTATCGAATCTTTCTTGGACTACTCTGACGGGCGCAGAAAGCCTACACCAGGCATCAATTGAAATCCGATATAAAAACGGGAGCAAGGCGTACTGGTGCGTGCATGTCGCTTGGCAATTATGTGGGGACTGGTTGTGTCGTACGCTCATGGCGCACGTCGATCGCATACAGTCGACCTAGATATCATAGTTTGAACATTAGACAATGAGTAAACGTAGGTTGGAACATTACCAGAGCACGGCCTTTACCCCATTGATGTGCGCACTAGAGTTCATATTTCGGACATAGGATAATGTGAGCGGACGTGGATTGCATATAGACAGGACAACATTTACACGAGAATATTCCCAAACATATTGTGCCTCGCAACACATAGAGGACTTGGTTAGATTCTCCACAAAACCGTAGTCGTTTAAATACTCGACCATCCATGGACCAACTTTGGAAGGATGTAAGACTATATTAACAGAGAGTAACAGAAGAAGCCCTCTGGGATGAGTCAGGCTGAGTCAGTGTGCGCCATGGCTAAAAAATGAACGCCAATCGTCGGAAACGGAAAATTCCCTTTAGTATATACAATCAGGAACTCAACACTGCAGATCTAGCATAATATCGCGCCAGGGCGAGGCGGACCGTCTTCAGACGATCTAAGGCCTCCTTGTGCCCACCTCCCTGAATTGTCCTAGCTAAAATATCCAGGTAGTCGCCCCCACAGCCCTGCGAGGATCTCGTAGAGATTTCTTCCAACTTGCCGAGCAACTCAGCTGCCCCAGACGCAGAAAATAACAAGGATGAACCTATAGGATCGTGATTGGCCGGGGAACGCTTGGCACCAACTTTGGACTCACGGTGTTGTAAGAGGTCTACCGAGTCACACAACAGCACGGCCCACCATGACTTCGGAGCCACGTCGTCACGAAACATTGCGATCAAATCCAAGGCGGCATTCTGCAGATCGTGCTTGATGCGGAGTTGTTGGAAATTAGAATATCGCACAGCAAACATGAGCCGGTGGACAAACACGCCCTGCGACGATGAATGCCGAATGTCAAGGTTATGCAGTGATGGTGCTATGTCCGACGCATACTGTGCGAAGCTTGCGGGCCCTTGGTCAGTGCGTAAGTTCAGAATAAAAAAGTCAGGAGCGTGGTACGTGCCGCTGGTGATGTATTCATCGAGGACTCGATCCACTACCCGTCCCAGGCCTGGCCAGTCTTCAGCTGACGAGCAGTAGGACACAGCCAGGCCGTAGTCCTTCTCCCGAACGAGGGTCTGAGCCGCAATCTACCAAATGAATGTCACCATTTAGGGTTTCGGCCGTCGCGGAACGCCGCCTACCTTACAAACGGTCCGACGAGCTGCCTCTCTTCTATAGTCGAAGCAGGTCTGATTCACATCCTTCAAGACCCCTACGACGTTTCCTGCCCGGATTTTCCCCTCATTCCCATGAGAAGTCGAACTTTTGAGTCGCAGCGGTATCCGGACCAAGACTTCGTCACCGCGTTCCTGGCCGACATTGCCGCATGAATACATGTAATCGACGGTTATACGCCATAAGGCAGGATCAGAGTGGAGGTACTCGGCATACGCCAGGATGTGTTGGTCGCGGATGGAAACCCTAAAAACCGGATTAGATATTACCTGGGAAGGGACTAAACGTCACTTGCTCGTCATAAGTGAGATTCTCAATCAAAGATAGAGCTTCCATGATATCCGCGAGGTGGGCAGATAGCCATCGGTCAAGCTGGGAAGCATGAAGCAGGGCTTCGACTGGTTTACCGGCGAACAACGAAGTGTGAACCAAGTCCTCTATATTGGTGGGGTCAGGTGGCATGTCGTCAAGAACCCGGTCGACGACCTCTCTGATAACGACATTTGAGGGGTAGATTCGAGGAAGTGTAATGGAACCGCCGACATACAGTAAATCTTGCCTACGCAGCCTTGGGTCCACGAATACGCCCCACGCCGCACAGACTTCCTTCCAATCGGCGCCGAGTTCTTCACACACACGCTGGACTATTTCGCCGCGACCCTCCAAAATTCCAACAATGTCGCTTAATCGATCCCACCAATTATCGAAATCGTCGTATCTGTCGGTTTCTGGGATTTGATCCATTTCGACACGAAGGGCTTTGACTTTGTCTTTCCACCGACGAGAGGCGTGTGCGAAATCCCTTTCAGCCGAAAAATTCTGAAGCCGTGGCTGTGATGTGATCATCGACGCCATGCTCTCAGCCAGTTGCTGAAGATCCTCGGAAGGGTGCCCCGAAAGCACTTTGAAAAAGAAGACGGAAGCTTTGGAAAGCCCGCGCAAAGTCGCCCTACCAAATTGTGAACTTCCGGTCCGAAAAAAAGAAGAGTTGGACCTTGTGAGGTATGACCAAAACGATTCATCCTCCCACGGAGATTTTAGGGAACTCAGATGGTCTCCTTCTTCTGTGGACGGCTCTATGAAATGAATGTTTAGCCATTCCATGAGTTCCTCCCCTACGGGCGCTTCTTCATAGCCGGCTTCCGGGAGATACAGGACCACGAAGAGAGAGAAACAGGTATATAAACTCCGGTAGTGATCGCCACTGAATTGCAGCGGGCCGTCTGGCCGGGGAGCAGGTTGCTAGTGCGGAAGGTGAAAGCGGGACCACAATGCGTCATGGTCTAAATACTTACTGAAGCGTGGATCCAGCATTCTTTTATAAAATTTACGTAGTCAATGGCGAGTTTTCGCATGACGGTGTGATTTTGGTCACTCTGAAGCCTGCGTGCGATGTTAGAGGAGCGTGTACAACAAGAAATGCGCACCATTCGGGATCCTTGTCGCGTGAAGTTTTAATCAGGTTCTGGAACGCGGCGAAGATCACCAGGGTGTCCGTAATGAACTGAGGTAGTAAGAAAACTGTCGCGGCAGGACGAGTGGCAACGTACTAGTCGCCTCTCTGAGGACGGGACAGCGTCGATGCCCGAAAAATATATTGGCTGCTCTTCGCCAGGTGGACGTTTGCTTAGCTGTGAGGTGGGCTGCAGAAGCAATTAAATTCAGGCCATGAGTATACCAGTACAGAATATTACAGCATTGGTCACGAATACTGCTAGCGAGTTATCCAAGGGAGAGAGCGACGCGGCAAGGGCTTGGCCGGCTAAAAGAAGATCTTCAGGTTTTCCCGCAGGCACAAGCGGGGGAGTTAAATTGAAGAGTTCGGTTGACATCGTCGCGTCGGCGCGAGCGCTGAAGTCGTTTTGACTGGACGAGGTCGACGTCACTTTCAAACGCGCTCGTGGCTGTGTTGGTGTGTCGTCTTGTTTATTTCCCATGCCTTAGCTTTTGATTTGACATCTGTTACCACGATCTGCTCCGAATCTAAACGCGAAACCCAATTACTCATAGACAAGCGCCATACATATTCGGTGATCGTTAAGGCGCCCGAGCTCGAAAGCCGATTGGACAGGCTTCCATTTGACTTTGGCCGACTTAGATTTTGAAACCACGCATGAAGGTTTCTAGGTGCCGCCGCCATAATCAATCTACGACCGTCGACAGCAGTGTCCTATTATGCTTGCCCGCGGATCCCTGCCCTGGAAACGTCGACCGTCGGCGGCCTCGAGCAGAAGTACCGATGTGGGCCGACGGGGAATTTAAGGGAAGGTTATTTTGCAGAGGAATAGAGAGCACATGGGTCCGTTCTTACTGTTTGCATGCAATCTCCATCTACTACAAGATCTTGAAGGAAAATACGTGTTCGGATATGGACACTCGGGTGAATGCACGACTCACCGGGCGATGTTCAGTTCAATAAGTTAAGATTTACACCGATGGCGGAGCTGATGGCGGTGAAGCCGGGGTGGTACAAACTTGTGAGGTCTCTACTAGTCTTCTGCTATATTTATACTGCTCATATGCTGTTCATCCAAACCAAAAAACTGTCCCAGTCATTCTGAGTCAGAGAAGGTTCCTACTGGCTCTCTCTGAGTTACGTGGATTTAAGGATTGAATTCCTCCAAGTAGAAAGTTAATTCCATCAATACACGCCGACAAATACTCGGGGGATAACTTGAAAGAGCGTGCGGTGAACGGTGACCAATGACTCGACAGTATCGTTTGCACAGCTCTGTCCTTCACCTCGATCGTGCGAGTTCACACTTGGTTCACACCCTTTTTTCCGCGAAAACTCAGAGCATGGTTTAGGAGCGCATGAGACGATTTCCGATGACAGACAGAATGCGATCTCTGCTATGTGTGATGTTTTGCAAGCTTTGGCTAGGCGCTGCATCGACCTTTCTCAACTTCATCGCGAGTACAACACTGAGTAGCCTTCCTTGACAGACACGCCCCGTATTTTATGTTAGTCGAACCATCCAAACTCGGTCAAGACAACAAATTACGAGCAACCCTCTCCACAGCGGCTTCACGGTCTGACAACATACTGGGACAACAAACTGGCAGGCTTGGGTTTCAACGAAATTGGCAGTTCGCTGCGCGCCTGATTTGCTGCGTACGAATGTGCACTATTGGGAACTTCTCGTGTCCGATTTTTGCGTTGTATTCCTCTCTTTCAAGTCGCCGCTGGAACTGGATGGATGAATCCGACTCGGTTATTGCAGATTTCTTTCTTCTATGGCATTTCTTCACTGATCATGACACCACATGTTTCAATTCTTGTGGTTTTATTCTGGCTTTTATTGTCCTGCAATGTGCGTGACTTTTCTTTCTTTCTGTGTCCTCTATCCTTCCGCATAATTGCTTGAACTCGGTTTATACATGGATGTGGACCACTCTAGGCCGGCCTCACGCCATGTTTCGTGCTCCACGGCCCATCTTTCCCATCTACGGCGGCCCTTTTGATCTAACCTGCAGCACGCCTTACTGGTGCACCACCTCGCTTATCATCGCAGGTCCAGAGCTACGCGCTACCTGCTTCTCTACCAGACGTGAGAAGCTTTGCCCGATTGCGTGATGGCTATGGGCAATTTCGCGATCGACATTCCTCATGACATCTTCAATGCACTATAAACGGGATCCTGGGATATCCAGGCCTCGCGAAGGTAAGCCTCGACGCCATGGTCGCTACAGAGAGAACCTACCACGACGACACAATTCCTCCGAAGGGACAACAGCACCCAGGTATGGAGCCTACGGATTTGCCGTGGCCATTGCTCACAACGAGAGCCAGTACAATGGTACCGATCCACATTCTATAACATGACCATTCTGGGTCTCTGTAACCTGGCGGCGCCCGGAATTTGGGGCGCAATGAACTCCCTCGGTGCCGGCGGAGCAGAGTCTCCCAGGCTGGTCAACGCTGCGAACGCCCTGACATTTTGTCTCATGTTCGTGTCGTGTTACTTCTCAAGCGCAATGATCCACTACGTCGGGATCAAAGGCGCGTTGGTTTTTGGCACGCAAGTCTTCGTATCGAAAGAAAAAGCTTCGACTAAACATTTCGTTCGTTAGAATTGGATATGCTCCCTTCGCCGCTGGCTTGTATACCAACAACCGGTTTGGCACGGAGTGGCTCGTGCTACTTGGCGCGGCGCTCTGTGGGATCTCGGCCGGCGTGTTCTGGGCAGCAGAAGCAGCCATTGCGATTGCATATCCCGAGCCGTGGAACAGGGGGAAGGCGCTCGGGTACTGGCTCTCCTTTACCCGCTTCGGTCAGATCCTCGGTGGCGCCATCAACCTTGGACTCGATGCGAACGACAACCATGCCGGAAAGGTCTCCTACGTCGTCTATCTCGTTTTCATTGCCATTCAAGCTTCGGGGCCCCTTGTCGCTTTCTTCCTGAACAGGCCCTCTCAAGTGGAACGGAAGGACGGCAAGAAGGTCATACTCTCGATTGTAGACCACCCGTGGACGGAGATAAGGGAGACGTCGAAGGATTTCCTGAAACCCAAGTTTCTGCTGGTAGTGCTTTGGATAGGACAGTCTGTGTTTGCGGAGGCGGTATTCTTCACGTACCTTTCTTGTGAGTCGGCTGCCTCCCATGAACGATGAATCCGATGAACGGCGCAGTATGGTACACGGTCAGGGCACGAGCTCTGGGGTCCTTCCTGTCAGGGATCGTTGCCGTGACTGCGGGGAATCTCTTGGGAGTGAGTTGGAGCCAGCTTGTACGCGAGACTAGCTTAAAAAAAAACAGCAATGGCTCGATCGGACCAAGATTCCGCTCAAGTTCCGGGCTCGCACTACTTTTGGCACGCTCGTAGTTCTTTCCGGGGCTTGGGTAAGCATAATGCAGACCTTGTCCGAGAAGTTTACTGACGGCGCGGTAGTGGCTGTGGGCAACTGTGCTTGCGACGGGATTCCGCCAGACGAGACCGACATATGATTGGTCCAGCCCGGGGTTCGGTGCGGCGTTTGGAGTGTACATCTTGTTGACGATCGGGTTCCAAACAAACTATCTGTTCTTGTAAGGCGCCAATACGCACATCGAACGGAGCTGACTGGATGAACCACAGATATTTCATGATCACGAACCTGGCTCAAGACGAGTCGGAAGTGATTCGATACGCTGCCTTGCTGCGCGGAACCGAGTCGGCGTGGCAGGCTCTCAGCTATGGCCTTACGTCTGTCACTGTCCTTGGAGAGGTCGGTGGGATCTATATGAACTTTGGGCTGTGGGCAGTTGCGATATTTCCAGCTTGGCTAGTTGTGCGAGAGTTTGGGACGAGCAAACAGCTTCCAGATGGTGAGGTCAGCGAGAACAAGTTAGAAACAGAATAATAAAATTCGACATGCGCTGAATCGGGCGGTCGAAAGGAACGAAAGAGCGCCAAAAGAAAAAAGGATAAATTATACAGTGGTACAGAGATAATGATATAATGCGAGGGACAGGAACAAGAGTCTATGCGCCGAAACCGTAGAGCGTGCGGCCGGAACGCTTAAGCGCGTAGACGACGTCGAGGGCGGTGACGGTTTTCCGTTTTGCGTGCTCGGTGTATGTTACAGAGTCGCGGATGACCTGGAGAGATGTGAGAGGAAGCGAACGAAATAAAGAAGTGCACGGACATTCTCAAGGAAAATTTTCAGAACACCACGGGTCTCTTCGTAGATGAGACCAGAGATACGCTTCACACCACCACGACGAGCGAGACGACGAATTGCGGGCTTTGTGATACCTGGATTGGAACGTCAGCCAGAGAAATAAAATGCAAGGCATGCCACGGACCCTGAATGTTGTCGCGAAGAATCTTGCGGTGGCGCTTAGCACCACCCTTTCCGAGACCTTTGCCACCTTTGCCACGGCCAGACATGTGTGATAGAGTTAAAGGGGTTGGGGGGTGAGTGTGTTGAGGTGGGGGTCTAAAGTGCGTTCTTGATCGACATGCCGAATCAGGCCTTATATACCCCCGCGTGATGTGGCTGTGTTAGATTATGCCAAACGCGTGTCGAATCAACAAACACGCCGTCACGTGGGCTATCGGACGCGTCTGTATAAATACACGACGACAAGTGTTGGGTTTAAATCACTTCGCCCTCAACCACCACCACCACCACCACCACTCATCCCAATGGCCCGCACCAAGCAAACCGGTCAGCCTCATCTTCATCATGTCCCTTCAAGTTCCTGTGCTCACTCTTCCTTCAGCTCGCAAATCTACCGGTGGCAAGGCCCCGCGTAAGCAGCTCGCTGCCAAGTCCTCCGCTGCTCGCAAGACAGCTGTCAGTGTTCTCTTCTCTTTCTCCTTTCCTCTTCTCATTCTCTCGTCTCAGGCCGCCGCTGGTGGTGTCAAGAAACCCCATCGTTTCCGGCCGGGAACTGTCGCTCTCCGTGAAATCAGACGTTACCAAAAGTCGACCGAGCTGCTCATCCGCAAGCTGCCCTTCCAGCGTCTTGTTCGTGAAATTGCTCAGGATTTCAAGGTGCGCTCCTTTTCTTTTCTCTTCACTTCTCTCTTCTAATCCTTCGTGGTCCAGACCGACCTTCGCTTCCAGTCCTCCGCAGTGATGGCACTCCAAGAAGCTGCAGAGGCATACCTTGTCTCCCTCTTTGAGGACACCAATCTTGCCGCCATCCACGCCAAGCGCGTCACCATCCAGCCCAAAGATCTTGCTCTCGCACGTCGGCTGCGTGGCGAACGATCTTAGATTCTTGTTCTCGTATCTTTATATTCTACTGTACCTCTAGTGTATTTATCAATCCATCTCTCTGCATTCTGAAACATGGTGTAATGCCTCAGCGACCAGTCGACTTTCGGTCTTCTGACCCTCAGCTGAGCGCGCCACCACCACCCGCCGTGGGTCCGTCAGACCCTCCAGCGTCCGACCAACGAAGGGGACGCCGCGGTGTTCATCTTCCGGTCCTACGCCTCCGAGTCAGTAGGCGGCTTCCAGGATGCACAGAATGCTGCCAGTGCGCGTAACCAAGACTGGGCGAGAGGGCAGGCCGGCGTAGTAGAAGAGGGCCTCCTCGGACGGGGGCGGAAGGGAAGAGCTCTGCATATCTCCGTGGCGGGGAACTAGGACCTCCCTCCCCAAGTCTCTGTGAGTAAGGAGACCCAGTCGTCGTACATGGGTCGTACCTCGCTGCATCCAAAGTTGTACGTTTGTCACTCCACACGGCCCAATGGATCATTTATCTCGCCAAGTCAGTGGGTGACTTCCCGTAAGATAAATCTATTCCAGCTGAATTTCTGGGGGTGCCAGTGATGAGATCAATGCAGGATATTCGCGTCGCTAATTTGTTTCCCGCAGGCAAGGAATATAATTTAGTTCAACGATGTAGCAAAAATGGATTCTCATGGCACTCGCTCAACCCATGGATGGATGGCTCCAGCCCAGGACCAGTACGAGTACCGCTGTCGCATATACGCCCGCGTCAAATGGAACGATCTCCGAGAGGTCCGGATCGCAAAAGGTAACCAGTCGAAACTTTCTTGTGCATCAGTTCACTCGAAATGGTCTTTGGTGCGCCTAGGGAGATGCTCCGGCAGGTGTGGGTTGGCAAAGTACCGTGTGCGACGCATTCGAACATTGACGAGACTGGCGATCAACCAATGTCATCCCAAAAGGTTTATTCAGAAAGCCTAAAATCTATTGAGGGGGTACCTACCCCTCCTCCAGAATCTTCATCTATTCAAGTGATGGAGAATAAGATACGTCCGATTGAGGTGAGTCGATTGATGGGGTCCTGACAGGTGCCCCGGCATCGCCCCGAAATATTCTGGAGGAATATATCTACGTTACGGGAAGTCACCCAGTGAAAACCAAAAAAAACCACGTCCATATTATGTCGTTACATCGTTAAACATAGTCATTAGATGGTGCACTATCATGATACTGAACCTGTCCGTGAACCCGACCGTGAGCTGGAAACACCCCGCTTTCCGGCACTTGCATTGGCAGCGGCAACCACCCTCAGAAAGTTACCACTGCTGGGACGCTTTGTGAGCGTTCGCTTCGCATTTGCACTGGTTTGCCCTGCGGCAGCGACCGCGCCAGCAGCTCGGTCGGTCCGCTTTAGAAACGGGCTAGGTAGATTCTCCTCGTCATTAAGATCGTATTCCGGCGCAGGATGTGACCGAGGTAGAGGCACGGTATTCGCTCGTGCGGCGTGGGGTGGAATTGGTTGAGAGGATGTAGTAGACGCCAGATGTGGATGGGGAAGAGGCTTCGGCCTATTCTTTGACTGCGATGCTGAGATGGCCGGTGATGATGAACCAGAGGCCGCCAGTCCATTAGGCTCCGATACAGACGTAGGCAGTGTCGGACGCCTCCCGGAGGTGCGTATGGAAGGTCGGCGCAGTCGCGTCGGGGGTGCGGTCGTTGCAGACGCCGATGGCTCAAAGTTTTCCCGCCGTTTCTCCGTCTGCGCCGCCTCACTGTCCCGCTTTCTCCGTATTTGTGAAGTCCGTCCATCCCCATCTTCTTCCGAAGGGTCGCTCTCCGAGTCGAGGGAACCTTCACCACCGCTCCTCGCCTCCAAATCTGTCCCTTCATCGCCGTCCTCAAAATCGAATACTTGGGCGAAATTCAATCCGATTTTGGGCGACGCCCCCACTTCGTCCTCGAACCTCCGGCTCAGATCGAACATCCCTGCGAGCTCCGCCGGCGATGGCGTTGCAAGCGCCTCTCCAGTTGCGGTCAACACAACGCCCTTCATCGCAGATGGTTGGGCGAATAACTCTTTGAGTTTGTTGTTGGTCCCGCGAGGGAGAGGCGTGGCTATTGCCGGGAAAGGACTGGCGCTCCTGGTCGATGATCGGGACGCTGTAGGCACTTTGGGAGTAGCCTGCTGTGCCGCCCGTGAAAGGATATTCTGCACCTCGTCGAGGGGCGAGCGGTCTTTCTTGACACCTTGTGCGCAATCAGTTACATTGCGTCGAGGACGTGAGACGGACGGATGGTCCATACCTGTAGATTTCTCCTCCATATTCCGATCAAGTAGCTCTTTGACAGCGGCGATTCTTTCCTCTTCCTCCTTCACCGTTGCCTCGCGCCGCAACATTTCTCCCTCCCTTTCTTCGAACATCCGTTCTCGGGCTTCAAGCTCCCCGTTCAGCACGGCGCGGAACTCCTCCCGCAAGACCTCCTCGCGCTTGCCCCACGCGTCTAAGACCTCGGCCTCGCGCCGCCGTACGGCTTCCATGATTTCATCTTCTCTCCTCTGCATCGATCTGCTGACCTCTTCCTCTCGCTTCAAAACAAGGATGCGGAGCTCTTCTTCGCGGTGTTTCACGGCTGCGTGAATGTCGTCCATGCTGGGCAGGGAGTGCATATGGATCTGCGCTTGGTGCAGTTGGGATTGGCACTCATGGAGTTGCGACTGGAGGAGGTGGATTTGGAGATCTCTTTGCTGTATCAGTTCGTTCATCTGAGATTCCTTCTCGTTGTACGCAGATTCACGGGAAGCGAGCTCGCGCTCTTTGGACGCCAAAGTCTCTCTATGAAGTTTAACTTGTTTGAACCTGGATGGGGAGAACTAAGTAATACGAAGAAGGGGCTATGGGTCGACATACAGGTTATTCGCTTCGTGAACCTTGAATGCCACGGCCAGGTGCTCGTGTTGAAGAAGCTGTGCCGCTGATGGGCGCATTGCAGGCTATTAAGGCATCAGTGGCCGGTTTCCTGGTGTAACAGTGAACGGACATTCAAGTTTAGCATCGCCTTTATTACGCCAGTCAAGGCTTGAGAATAACCTCGCGGTAGCGGGGGAATACGGGCATTTCTGAGGGCGCGTAAATCAGGTGGTGCAGATAACGACTGCAGCTCTACTCACCGGATTAATGTGCTAAGTTCATTATGGGTTTTCGCCTCATGGAATGGCGGCTTCAAGGCGCATAATTCATATATGAGGCATCCGAGCGACCATATATCGGATTTGGAATCGTAGGCTCTCTCTTGCATCAGTTCCGGAGACATGTAGTAAGGTGTCTGTAACTCCATGAGAGCGATAAAGGCGAGAGGGAACCGAAGGAGCGTACTCCGACGTAGGTGTTGGCGAAGCTCGCTTGGGTCAGTGCTTTTGATAATCCAAAGTCGCCGAGTTTCACAAGGTTATCTCCGTCAAGGAAGACTAGGTGTGCGTTAGTTTGCCAGATGAGAGTGGTACAAGAGGGGCTGGATACCATTATCAGGTTTCAGGTCGCGGTGCAGGATCTGGGCTCTCCTCTCCTTTCCATCGACCTCGCTCGCACTCCCAGCACTTGAAGTACGACCATGACCACCGGCGTTATGGCAGTGACTGAGAGCAAGGAGGATCTGCATAAAGTAGTTCCAGATAGCCTCTTCGGAAATTGGACGGTTTGTCTTCATAGCTGTCTTGATGACCGTAGAGAGATCGCCGCCACCACAGTATTCCATGAGGATATACAACATTCCCGCGTCACGATCGACGTGGCGGTCTATGTACCGGACAATGTGCTTGTGGTCCAAATCCTTGAGAATATTTCTGCACAAGGGATATGTCAATAGCGCGTAAGACGATGGGACGTGCCGGACAGGCGTACACTTCTGCGACAATCTGCTTCCGGTCCCTCTCATTCATGCGGTCGAAATTCAATTCCTTGCGTGCAAATATCTACGGAGCGGTTAATAATACCTTGCCACTTGATATGCGGAAACTGACCAGGCCATCCGTCTTCCGCCGGACTTTCCTGATGATTCCAAACGAGCCGTTTCCTATAACATCAAGTGCCTCGTACAGATCCAGAAAATTGTTGGCCATAGTGGTGAGTGGATGGCAATACAGCTGCTCGCACGACGCAATGGCGATGGACGAAGTCGAACCTGATCATGTGCCAACGCGGTCAGGTGATCGTGCTAGCTCTCGGCCCGGATAATTCCGACCTTCACCAAGACTACTTCAAAAACAAGTAGCCAACCCAAAACCAACTTGAGCCTGAAGAAAACCTGAACGTAGGCGATGCAAAAGACGTGACATTAATGTCGATTTAACTAGATTTAACTAATATACAACATGAATTCTCCTTATAGCTACATACAATGGTCCTCCACCAAGGTCCTTTGCTCAAATCCTCTCAATGACTATGTTATGTTATAAGTTGCTAAGAACAACAATTGAGGTCGTAGCAATCGTAAAGATGAGCGAAAACGACCGCAACGGTACGGCGGAACTAGAATTGGAATTGTTGGTGTTCGCGGTTCCCGCGGTGGCGGCAGCAGACACAGAACCAATGGTGGCACTGGGAACCTCTAGACCAACGTTGTCATTCATCGACAAGGAATAGGTCGACAAGGCGGCAAAGCCAACAGAGGCGGGACTGTATCGGAACACAGAATACACATTTTTCTGGATAACAGTTGATTAACGGGGTGGGTATAAAGCGGACGTCACTCACAAGGAATGTGTCCCCGACGATCCATGATGGTGCAGAGTCTCCGGTGGTCAGGACGAAGAAGGAACCCAGACACGTTCCTCTTTGGATCTCCTGAAGCTCAAAGTCCGCGGGGCTGATGGGCCAGCTGGTCCCGCCGAAAGAAAGGGTGACAACAACGTCGGTATCGCACGGATATGTATAGTATCCTTCATAGTTGCCCGTTCCGGGGGCGGAGTCGGGGATCTGAGCATAAATGTTTGCGATTTCGTCCGCCGGCCCACCAATGAGAGTCGTTCCCGTGTCGATGGCGGCATACGAGTCCGTGCCAGAGGACACCGAAATCGAGTTTCCCTGTACAGTGATAGCTTTGGAAGACTTGAGTCGCTGTCCAAGATAAGAAAAGACGAAGTATACTGACCAGTAATGGGTAGGATCCAGTAGGAGTTAGTTGAGGTAGGCATGTCGATATATTCTATGTCTCCGGTGTATAATGTAGAGTTGACGAAACCTATCAAAGACATGGTCAGAAATTATCGCGATCCCTGCAACAGACATACCCATCGTGAATGATCCGCCGGCCTCGAGGTCTTGAGCATTAGACTCGTTTAAAAATCTTTGGTGGGTCAGGATCACCGAATGTAGCGAGCAAGGATGATGACCAACCGTGTGATCTGGAAGGCCATTACGGGCGAGTCCCAGGAGTCGCCGGAAGCCAGCGTCTCCCAGAAGGGTATTGCGCGGGAGGAGGCTATGGACTGCCACGCAAGGCCGAGTAGGCCAGAAACAGGGCTGGTGAGCAACCCGCTGGATACCTGGTCGCAAATCCCGAGGACCTGGTTAGAAACGGAGAAGCCGGCCATCTGCACCGTCTCTGAAGCGAGAGCTCCTGCTGCATCACCGCTGCCGTACGTGATACTGAACGCAGTACTTTCGTTCTTGAAAGATGACGATGCAGAAGAGTCAAACGTCGGAATTTGTGCGCAGCCCACCGAACAGGCACTTCCTGCGACCCACAGGTCACTGAATAAAAAAGTTGGTGGGTTGCCGAAATATAATAGAAAGGGACTTGCGCTGATCCCGTATCTAATATAACATCGAAAGAAACAGCAGGGGTTCCGATAGCAAGGGAGCCGAAATAGCTGAGGTTTATGTGAGTGCATGAATTACGCTTCAACGTACACGAAACATACCTTGAATCAGCATCTTGATTAGTGATTCTGAGCTGCGTTTAGTCCCTCGGTTAATGATCGACATGGAGGCGGCTTACAGATTTGTACCAGTACTCCGTCGTTGGGAGGGGAACTGGCCGCCGTACTTGGCGGTGAGACCTGCTCGCTGGTTCTGTGCCCAGACACCCCAATCCTCCACCGAACGAGTGCGCACTCTCCGGCGCAGATTCATCGAGATCCCATTTGGGCGCGGTGTTGTTGGACTCGCGAAGACATCAGACAGGAGGAGCGCGATGATAGTTAGGGGTAGTGACGGAAGCATTCGAGTGAAAGCAACTTGAAGTGCGCAAGGATAGCGTAGGATAGCGTGCGCAGAAATAAGATTAATAGAAGATAAAGTGCAGGGGTAGAGGTAGACGGCAAGGTGGATAAGCGGTGCTCGACCAACGGCGACAATTTAAGAGTTGGGCCGAACTGCGGATGTAAAAATAAGCCGTCCGATCGCACTTTTTTTCTTCTTGGTAGGTAGGGTATATTGGTACCTTACTGTCGTCAAGTCGGGTCTACTTGGGATGGGAGAAGAAGATTAAAGAGGTCCAGCTTCGCTCCGCACCGTGTCATTGTAAATCCTCGTCAGGATCGTCATACTCATACACTACGTAGATCTGACCGGCATATTCGGCATTCACTGCGGACCGCTCTCGATCGCCTCCGCAGCTCGGCTTGAAATTATTAATCCGTTGATTCGGTTTGCCATCAGGATGCAAGAGATACAATTTATAGGTATATCATACACTGCTAGGACCGTAGGGTCGGTGTCAATGTTTCGGCAGTCTGAGCGGCCCATTCCTGGATTGTGGTCATTGGAACCTGCTTCCAAGCTTCACGCGTCTCCAGAAATTTGAGCTGAAGCTTGCATAATTTGTCCACGAGGTACATACCTCATCAATTTTGCCCATGATACCGGTGTAGCGAGCTGTAAGATCGTTGACTTGCCGGTCTTTATCGTCCAGCTCGGCAATAAATGCCAAGTTCTCGGCCTCCAGCTGATACGGGAACATACTTGGGTTGATACGAAGAACAAGACTTTGGATAATCAATACCTTGGCTAATGATTCGCGAAGGCGCTCGGCTTGAGCCTCTAGAATTGGGATAGTCCTTCCACAGACTGTCGATCGCGGCTGCAAATTTTCCGTCCACACATTGGGCCCTATATCCCCGGAGGCCTTGCGCGCTTTTGCCTCGCTGACAATCTTGTCCAGAATGTCTATGTTGTTTTGCAGATCGTATTCTCCAAATAATTTCTCGAGATCCCTCTGACGGAAAGAGTCGGCGAATATTGGACCACAGACTCTTCAGTCGCACCTTCGTTGTGTTCTCGATGTAGTCGGCAACTTGCGTGAACGTCTGCATAGCACCGTCCTTGTCTTCCTTCACGTATTGGGGGAAACACTCTGCAAAGTCTTCAAATCTGTAGACTGGTTAGATACACGACTCGCAACGCCAAGAATATGCGTACCCACTTCCATTCGTGCGCAGACCGTTGGACCGCGAGTTCGAGGGCCGCGTGAAAATGCTTCCACCGTCGACTGACGCCAGAATGACTCTGTAGCGACATGGCGCGTGCCAACGCGTAAACGCGGCGGGAACGACGTGAAGACGTGTGAACGTGAACGCGTTTGGCAAGAACAATCTGTGACTGTCACGTCATCTGTCGGCAGCCGCCGCTGACGACCACTGTTACCACAAGATGGATAATCCACCTCGCACTGAAGGGGAGGCGGAGGCTGGCACCAACCCTCCAGAACGCAACCGAAATCCTATTCCGCATTTCCTCTTCATCAGTTTCATGCTCTTTATGCTCACAAACCACAATGGCGATGAATTTTTGGCCAGACACCAATATCAAGACGCGTTGCGCACTCTGATGTACCAGCTCTCCAATTATACTGCCTGGATGAATGGGACTGAAACCAACTTCGCTGTCGTGCGTGTTTGACCCTTGTCTTGTTCGTTCTGATCTAACTGGGAGCTAGCCCGACCAAGACCCATCGGTCCCTCCACTCCTCCAGGCGTTCGACCTTGCGGGTGGTCCACTGGATACGTATACTTCCTCGTACTACTCCAACACTACCGGTACTTTCCACGGAGACGCCAAATTCTACAATGTTACACCTCCGTCTCTGAATGACACGGCACACGAGTGGTCGCCTCTGGCGGAGCAGTACATGGCAGACGCCAACATGAGTGTGATTCTCGACAAGCTCGGCTCATGGAATTGGTCTGCGTCGGACAAGATCGCCTTGAGTCTGGTCGAGAAGCGGCCCTCTTTCGTAAATGCCTCAGAGAACGTCGTATTAATTCATGTGCGTCCACATGCACTGAGCGACCTGGGGCCTCGAATAATGTTTCATAGGGAAAAATTGAGCTTACGGATGAAAACAGCTCTGAGGATCTGAGACTCGAATTCGAGGGCATTCATTTCGTATCCAATGGCACCATGTATGCGCTGGCCCAGCCGGGGTAAGTAAGTGTCTCTCGATTGATCTACCCCGCTCTCATCCAGCTCGTCCAGACGACACGTCGACCTCCGTTTTCTTCCCTCGATCGTCCCAGAGGCATTCCGAAACGAAACAGCGCGAATTGTGGAACCCGAGCTTAACTCTCGCATAGAGAAACTCAGGCGGTTGATTGATGCCGGCGTCATAGAGCAAGAATCGAATTTTGGTACGTATACGCCCCCGCTTGGTGGCTGAGTTTAACGTTTTGCTTCAGACGAGGCGGCAAAGACCTCATGTCCTTTTTCGCTGTATGCGGTTCTGGATCCTGTGAACGTCCCTGAAGGACTCTTGCGGGAATTGGAAGAGGAGACTCAGCACCCGGTGGGAATATGGACCGTCAGCCCTCCACCGTTGTCCGTCAGCGGCCTGCTGATGAGCAAGGAATGCGGAATATTATACGAGTTCCACAAAACCGAAGGCGTTGGGTCGGTCTTCCTTTTATTTTGTATCTTTAATTTGCTGACTCGCCCACAGGTTGCGTTCATTGTTCCGCAAGCTCACAACCTGTAACGTCGTTTTGTGTTCGTTCGAAGTCGCCTCCTGATATACCGTTCAGATGCCGGGACGACCGCTATCGCGTATCTCGTCATGCTGACACTGTTGTCTCGCCAGATGCAGCGCAGCCGAACCCCGTCGGGCATCACTCGGATCTCTTTCTGGACGTTTCTCGTCCAGGCTGTCGTAGATGCCCTATCTTTCGCGGGGCATACCGTTTTTGCTTTAGTTGCCGACGGCAAGCCTTCGCTATCCCTGATAGCACCGGCCTTTCTGGTGAGTTCTTAATGAAATTTAGGACGTTCCCATACCAAACATGTGCCAGGCATGCGTCCTATTTGCCAACGAAGCGCAATTCGCTATGCTGATCCAGCAGTTTCAAGCGCCTGAGGACGCCCCGTCGCGGGCGCCCGCACGTCCTCCGGTAGATCCAAATCCTGAAGGCGCGCAGGCTCCAGCAGAGCCTCAACCTCCGGCCGCAACACCAACTCTGTCTCCAGTAGCGCCGCCTCCCGGGGCGCTGCCTGCACCTGCAGTCCAAGCTACGCCTCCCCCAAATCAGCCTTCCTTCCTTGCTTTTTTTATCCAACACCTCCGTTCGGATCCTCAAATGAGGATGTGTGCGTAGCTTGGCCGTTCATGGACGTCAATCACTTATACGCATCTGACAGGGTTGACCCTATCCGTGTTTTTATCACTGATGGTACACACCATTCTTTCTGCGACCCTGTCGATAATGTTCGTGGTCGTCACGTACTCGCTCTTCTGGCTGCCCCAGATCGTAAGATCGGCACGCCGGGGTCGGGGGAGCGGTTTGGCCAAGGAGTATTTAGTGGGAACTACGCTCTGCCGGCTGTATATCGCGTTATGTCAGTGGCGGTATTGTTCTATGGTTCATCTCTCACCAACATCCGTCAGACTTCCTGCTCTGCCCCAAAAACGTCCTTGACATTGAACCTCGACGTAAGCTTCGACTCCGTGCCCCCTCGGTTTTGGACTCAATGCATTGTGCAGGATGGGCGTATTTTCTGGCCGCGTTCGTCTGTGTTCAGATGATCGTCGTCATCCTTCAGGACAGCGCCGTCGGCCCTACCTTCTTCCTCCCTCAACGGGTATGTGCGTCCCTCTCTCGAATTATCTTCCATTAATTCTCACTCAGTACGCGGCTGTTAAACTGTACGATTATCATCCTGTGATGCCCCTTCCCGATGACGATCCCGAGTCCCCGGATAAAACTCTGGGCGACTGTGCGATATGTATGGATACCATCCATGTTGACCCGTCATTGCATCGGCGAACATCTCTCGACGATAAGAGTGACTGGGAGAAGACGTCAGCCAAGGGGTCGGGCAAGAGGAAGGGTAGGGCCGGCACCGGTGGTATCCTGAATGCCGTTCAGAAGGGAGTGGGGAGTGCGACCACCCGTAAGAACTACAGTCTCGCTCCTTGCCATCATTTATTCGTACGTCTTTCCCTTTGCGTTGGCGGCACTCCCTGATGCTTTCGATAGCACACGGATTGTCTAGAAAAGGTGCGTACTTCTTTTAGGGCGAGTATTGGCCCGTTCTAACCCTTGTGATTTCAGTGGCTATCCATCAAGAATATATGTCCGCAATGTCGCCGTCCATTACCACCCCTGTGAAGGAGATTCATTGTACTCTAGTATATTAACTTAACACTCAATGTACACTAATACATCATCAGCCCTGGAACAATGCTACACCAGTTTTGCAATACATATATTACACCTCGCACGACCAAGTCGTTGTCTTCACCGTCGAGCAGCTTTGCGACAAGTCTCGCCGCAATATTTCAGCTGGCCTATTTGCGGTCTCCTACGACATTGCTGTTCATAAACTCTCAGAAAACAGACGACACGACGAAGGAAAGATACAGACGGGACACAAAGGCGGCGTTTTCGAAATATCGGCACGGAGGCACTGCTCGCCACAGTAGAGAGTGCTCCCAAAGCGCGGATTTTTTCGGCAACGCTGGAAGAACCGCTAAGAGGTTTCCCATGTCTCTGACATTTTATTTACCTGGCATTGAAGAACTTTGTGCACAGGGGCCTTGGCGCCGCCGAGACTCTCGCGAACTCGTTCGAGTGCTTGGCCAAGGTGGTTGCACCCGAGTAGGTCCGGACCGACGCCCCAAAATGAATCGGTCACCGAATCCTGGAGAGCATTAGCCATGTATATAAAGTATATGAGTAACGGGACGCATTTACTTGGTAAAGCTCAGCGTCTGCTGTCGAGAGCAGTTCCTGTCGCAACAAAGGATGCTGCGAGAACTTGAGAAACAAGGCTTCCTCCATCTATCATGATGTATCTTTCAATCAGGATTGAATTCGCGAGACAGACGAAGCAGGTTGACCTTGGCAATATTTACTGAGAGCCAGTCTGGGCGTGCATGTGCCTGATTGGCGTGAGCGATATCGACGGCAAGCGCAGCGGTGGAAGCCCTTCGAATTTGCTCTGCAAGATCAGGACGGTGTCCAAGAAACTATTCGTGGTCAACACTCGAAAGCTCCCCGGCCGCCCCCGATGAGTACCTTGAATGCCTGAAAGAGGTGGAGGGATGTCGGGTAAATCACCCCTTTGCATCCAACCGAATGAAGAGAGAATTGGTTAAAATCGGCATGTTGGCCATGTGGTCCAAAGAGGATTTTCGCAACAGGCTGAGTCTTCTTCGGCCGTGGTGGTACAACTGGGGCAGGGATTGGATCGGACTTTTTGTCACTAGTTTTCGGGGCGCGGGCAAAAGCTTGGGCGATTGTGAGTTGTGGCATGAGACGAAGTCGTGCCGCCGCAAATAAGCGCCTTGGCGTGAAACGCCGTGGGCGGTCGTCCACACAACCAGTAAAGGAAAACTACCTGCTCGTACGCGTCAGTTCCTTTATAATCCCTTTTCTCCTGCGCTGAGGGCGAGCAGCTCAAAGGGATCAAGAGAAAGCGGGCCGGGATTTGCCGCACACCATGTTTTTCTACATCTCCTTCCTTCGCCCACCTCCCACATCTTGTTCCAACGCCATCTCGATTACGCCGCAAATCGCAAATGATCTCCGAACTGAACTGTTTGGGGGTGTACAGGACATATACTACTCGTGGCTGTCCGTGGCGACTGGCGAAGAAACAAAACCCATAAAACTAACGACCTGGCGCGGGCAATCGAGCGCGTACAAGGAGATCCCCGTCCCATTGCCCCGCTCATTGACGCGCGGCGCATGGAGACTTGTCCTCGGGAGCAGCCCCATGTCTAGCGATGTGCGCTTGGACGTAGACGGCGCACTGCCGTTCGGCGTCATGTCCATGCCGATTCTGCTGGGTCAAGCGCAGAGCAGCAAGGCGAAGTCGAAGCTTCAGGACCGGATCGAGCGCGTGTATCCGTTCGGGGAGGACAAGAGGGTGCGGATCATCGAGCAAACCTCATTTGACCTTGACAAGGCGAGCCATGCCTTGCGTTCCATTGGTTCGTGCGCAGACCGCCGCACCGCAGAAAATATGGGACAGCGGGATCGGGCTGAGCGCGTGGCTGGTTTCCTCCTCGCCCTTGTTTCTCAGCTCTCCGGAGCCGCTCCGGATTCTTGAGCTCGGTGCTGGGACGGGGATCGTCAGTATCGTGCTTGGTGTCCTCCGGCCGGACGACCGGATAATTTCGACGGACGTCGGTGAGTCTGGTCGCTTGGCTTATTCGAGTCTTGACCGGTCGGCAGAGTCTGCAATGCCACTCTTACGACACAACATCACCGCAAATGATTCGCGCGTCGAGGCTGCGGTACTTGACTGGGACGAGGAGGAATTTCCGGAATGTGTTCGCGAGGGTGCGTTTGACGTTATCATGTGAGCCCTTTTGCATTGCGCGGTGAAACGCGCTCAAAAGACGCAGAATGGCCGACGTGACTTACAACACCGCGTCGTTTCCTTCGCTGGTGCGGACGCTGAAGGGTCTGGTGGATTTAGGGACAAAAAGACCGCAAGTGGTGGGATACAAGGAACGCGACGCGGGAGAACGAGCGCTGTGGGGCATGCTGGAAGCTGTGGGGATACCGTTGACGCTGGTGGGCGAACGCCAGGGAAGCAGTAGGATGCCTGTGGAAATCTGGGAGGCGAGTACGTATGAGGCGTCCATGAATATGCAATGAGCCAAAACATGGTACATGATCTAAACCTCTCGTCAAATGTGAGATTGTACTTGGACGCGCTACCTGTCGAACTGGTAGTGATACCTGTACTCGCCCAGTGTAGGCAGTCAGTCATATAAGCTGTTCCAAACGAGCGTCCAGTATATTTTGGTTGCGTATCATCCTGGTCCTCGAAGGGATTCATACTCAACCCATCTTCAAAAGTACAGATTAAATTATTCTACTTTTTCAGGACTGGGATCCGCCACTGCGACCCGCAGCCAGTTCCACAAATCTGGACCATACACATAATAAATCGCTCCAAAGAGCGCTCCTCCCAGGTGCGCGAAGTGATCAAAGAACCTACAGGAAATTAGAATATTATCGCAGGGCCACATATAGACACCTACTTCCATCCCCGCCATATCCCCAGGATATCGATAAGTAGCAAGCTGCCGACACCCCATTGTACGGGCACAGAATAATTTGGAGGGTAGAAGAGAGCTATCTCTGCATTGGGGAAACCCAGGGCTGTCAACATCATCAGTGCGTACAACGCGCCCGTCCCTCCAGCTCGGGGCGTCAGCTGGTTTTTTGGATGGCGGGATGTGAATAGGGATCGGAAAAATGAGCGTAGGCGGGGCACAGGTGCAGGGGTGCGTATGGCAGAAGCCCATGTATCCGAGGTTGTCGCGGGCAGACTGGACGGCAAGGATAGACGAGCTATCAGGCGTGGATATAATACCTTGAGGTGTATTATGTGCGATATCAAAGCGGCGAAGAGACCCGCTGCGAAAGACCTTCGTTACGGTCTTGTTATTGGAAATAAGCCGACTGACCTGAAATGAAAAACGCCAGGAAATGATATCTAGCCGTGGATTCTAATTGTCCGTTCGGCATTCGGTCCTGTCGTTGAAGGAGATGGAAAGAGGCGGATGAGCCTTGTAACTGTTTAAGTGAAGGATAATGCAGAAAATAAACGAGCTACCGAATCCATCGAGGAAAAATACATTCAAGGCCAGAACCATGGCAAGACGCGGACTGGATCATGGTAAGGCCTTGTTCGAATTCAGAATGTGTCGAACGCACCCGAACATGTTGTACAGCATCGTAACGGAACGTCCAGATAATGGATCGTGCACGAAATTGCGCAACATGTAAGGTCTGAACCGTCTAGATTTCCACGCCGCCCATACCCCGATATTCAAGAGGCAAATCTTCCAACACAACCGTTTACCCTCGGTTACGTTGAGGTAAGCTTGGGCCACCGTTGCCCATGTTCGCATGATGCGATTTCTCGTGGCTACCGGAAAGCCCTCGGTGAAAGTGCCGACAGATTTAAGGCCGTCGCGAAGTTCCTGGGACGACGCGTCGGCAGCGTGTAACGGAATGGGAGTTGGGCACACACCTGCTGGAGAGCTAGGTTCGAGGCGTTTTTCATATCAGCAGAGGTGATCGTATGTGGCCACGTCCGAGGTGGGCGTCCCCGTGTAAGTTTCTCTATCCATTCATCGGTTTCGATGTTGGTCCACGCGGCTGCATACACGAATATGGCGCACGATCCCAATACCGCAAACTGGACCGGAATATAGCTTCGAATTTCATGCAGGACAGATACCATACTTACAATGGTTTGATTCCGGACTGACGGTCGTATCTTTTGTGCCAGCGTCGGCTCCGGTCGAAGAGCTGAAGATGGGACAACCAATGGTTGTGCTGTGGACGAACGCGGCGAATAATTGAAGGAGCGACAGGGAATGCGTGTGCACGGAAATATCCTGCTTGAGCGTCGAATTGCAGACCAAAGCATTTTAAAATTTACGCGTCCTTGCCGTAGGAAATCACACGTAAACACACCTCGTCCCGACTTGACTGAGCTGCGATGGACGACTTTAAAATTCAACGAGGATTAGTTCGGCTTCCCCTAGGTTCAGAGAGGGTCGTGGATGCCGATGAAGAGGTGGGCCACCTAATAATTCCCATTTCGATCGAACTGACCTCTCAGGTCTTCATCTTGTATTCTAAATCCACCTCGGCGTCCAAGCATCGTGGCTTGGGTTATCTTGACAATCACTCGGATACCCTAACTATCAATTTCGACCTTCAAGTTCCTCCACGGCCCACATCTAGCGTAATCAAATCGAAGCGAAAATTGGCCCGGCCTCTCCAAGACAAAACTGTCGAGATCCAGTTAGTCCAAGACAAAACTGCTCTTAGAACTCGGTCAGGCGATACAGGATCAGTCGTGTGGAAGGCCAGGTGAGACTCATCCAAGACATTCATTCGCGTGTAATAAAAGGCGTCCATAACAGCATCGATTTTGCGCAGCTAATTCTCCAGCAACAGCATGCAAAATCTCCGGGGGCAATACTTGATCCTGAAAAACTTGGCACCGCGCGTATCTTGGAGCTTGGGTTCGAGTGCCTTTCCGATTACCATGGTCGTCTCTCATGCATGGAGAGTAGGTCAGGCACCGGCCTCCTGAGCATTGCTCTCTCACCTTTGGTTAGCCATTACACGGCTACGGACATTGAAGATCTTTTACCTCTCGTACGAAAAAATCTGACACTCAACTTTACCGGTTGGCCACATAAGCAGGGAGTGTCGGCGCCCGGCCACAATGTCTTTGTGGAGGAACTGAACTGGCAAACATTGCATTCAACTCCGCAGACCCGTCGAACTCAAATATTCCCTCCGCCATCACCACCAATCGATTTGGTGCTGATAGTGGATTGTATTTACCATCCATCCTTGCTGGCCCCTCTCCTTGCTGCCATGGACCACGTATCGATCCCGAACTTGACCGCAGTTGTAGTAGTTATGGAACTACGAGCCGAAGACGTTACCAGAGAGTTCCTTGAAGGTTGGCTTTCACTCGGTAACGGCGACTGGGAAATTTGGCGCATCGCTGACGAGGAAACTGCGGAAGGAACAGGAATATTGGAGAAGGAAAGCCCATATGTAATATGGGTCGGATGGAAGGGTCAACTGAATGGATAGGCACTGATTCATGGAATATGCAGGGTCCGACCATAATTTTAGATCTTCTTTCATTTTGATTGAATTTGTGATCTATTCACTTTCTTTTTTAACAGTAATTCAAGTTGAAAAGAGGCTTTTCCATCTCTCGCAAACACAACTTGAGCTCGTACCACTACCATGGCCCGTACTAAGCAAACCGCGCGCAAATCGACGGGTGGTGAGTCCCATCTTTTGTACTGCCCGACCACGAATAAGCTACTCATCCACCACAGGAAAAACCCCTGCGAAAAGGAATTTCGCCATGAAAACCGCCCAGCCAGCACAGACCACCCCGCCACAGAGGGGCTATAAAAGAGCAGACGGGCCATACTACGACTACCACGACTACCCTCATATGGCGAAGAAGACCCATAGGTTTCGCCCTGGGACCGTCGCGCTCCGCGAAATCAGGCGCTACCAGAAAACGACCGAGACGTTAATCCGCAAGCTGCCCTTCCAGCGTCTTGTCCGCGAAATCGCGCAGGAGTTCAAGGTTCGTCTGCCTTGGTCTGCTCCCATGTGTATCGCCTCATCGATCCTCGCAGGCCAACCTCCGCTTCCAGTCCACCGCGCTGCTGGCGCTTCAGGAGGCCGCCGAGATGTACCTCGTGGGCTTGTTCGACGACACCCAGGCATGCGCTCTTCACGCCAAGCGAGTTACAATCATGGCAAAGGACATGCAGCTGGCGAGGCGACTGCGGGGCGACCCCTTCCCTTGGAATTAGTTCGTTTTCATACACTACACACTGATGTCCTTTCATTCTTCGTTATCGTCTTATGTCATTCTTTCGTGCGTGTTCACTGTTACCTTACAGGCCAGCCTCGCTGCTAGCATTTTAAGGCATAAGACGACCACTTTATGAGACGCCAAGATATCGTTTCTCATCCCTTTCCTCCTACTTTTCTTTTCTTCTAGTTTTGGGGTCGGCAAAGGTTGCGAACAGAGACGCAGCCACGACACAGGCTATCATCTTGACAGTCGTTGTCTCGTTATTGTCAATTCAAGTCGCATTCTTCGTTGTGAACTACAACCTGGTTTGCTTCAGCTCAGATAATTGCTAAAATTGACTTGTCCTATCCTCCCTAGGGGCATCGCTGGATGAATTAGGGAGGATCTATCCAAGATCTTCGA
The DNA here is from genome assembly GCA_029448575.1 of Mycena maculata. NCBI lineage: Eukaryota > Fungi > Basidiomycota > Agaricomycetes > Agaricales > Mycenaceae > Mycena > Mycena maculata. Next base: position 56,023 of record JARJLG010000035.1, on the reverse strand, counting down.
AGTTCGGACGACTTCAGAATTGTTGTCATTGGTTTAGAATGTGCCTCGGGGTTTTTTTTGGTGCATTTGAAGGTCGTGACAACTAGACGAACGAACGATAAAACCCCGTTCAAACTAGGCCGCTACTTGAAATGCATCAAGGATATGTATTTCTCGTCATTCAAACCGTCGCTGCCATCTTGATTAGCCTTAAGAAAACCTCTCGGGCCGTTTCCGACCATATAACGCAATTTGTCTGTTCCATCCGTCGCCGCAGTGTAAATTACCTGGGCGACATCATCGGACAATATCGCCCGACCAGCGACCATTCGCCTGTACGGATCGGATCCCCTCGTCTTTTGCCTAAATTCCATAAGATGGAATGAGGGTAGGATCCGAGGCCATTCGACGTGCGCTAAAGTTGGTCGAAGTAACGCCTCCGTGTGGAATCACGCTCTTGCAAATATGTTCTAGGAAGCGAGCTCAAAGGAATCCCTCCAATGCGAATTTACTGGAAATGTAGAGATCATGATCATGGTAGAATCCTGATGTTGATGACTCCTCCGGTTCCGTTGGCGCGAAAGTGCGGGAGTACCGCGCGCGTTAATGTCCACGAGACCTGGATAGATAAACACAGCTTCGCATGCGTTATCGAAGAGGTTGACATTGAATATACTGTTCTTGGATCTGTTCCCGCGGCCGTTGAGACCTGCCTGCCCAGTGATGACCCTTTACTTATTCGAACGGACAGTTTGGCGCGATAAAATCAAATTATGACACACATTGCGCATTCGTCCACGTGGTCGCGTCGTTGCTTGAATGAAAGCTATTTTTGGCAGATCGATCTGTACTTATAAGACCGTTTCGGATATCTATTTCGCTCCACCACTCCAGAAATGACCTACGACTTCGGCGACCTCCACTCTCAGTTGAACTCTGGCGAACTTTCCCATGAGGACGCCCGAAAGCACCTCATTGGCCTCGTCGATGCATCGGAGAATGAGCACGATGTCAGCCAACACATCCACGCACGCTCACACGCCAGTGGATTGTTCAGTACTTTGGTCCATAAAGTCGATAACCTCCTGCCTGGAGTCGATAAAATCGAAAAGTGAGAATCTTTCGAATTCCGGGGTCAATGCTAATTCATCGCCAGGCTCGCTGCAAAACATCATGTCGGCAACTGGGTAGTAGTCACCCGTACCGGTCCTGGGGAGGACCCGAAACTGGAATTCGAGGCAATGCCCATCTACGCCAGGTTTGTCCACCTTTTTTTGCGTCCCAGGACGCGATTTACGGAGAATTCTAGAATTGGCATGCATCTCCTATTCTACGGCAAAGAGGAAGTTAGAGTTCTCCACATGAAGGAAGTCGAGAAACTCCTCAAGGAACAGTCCATCAAGGTAAGATCGCCTTTCTCTACATCCCAGCGATCTTAACTGCGGTCGTAGGAGGGCACTTTTTATGACAACCCCAAATCCGTGGCATCCATTCCTTCGTTCATCGCCACCTATAAGATCAACCTGGATGAGTTGAAAAAGAAAAAAATCGACGAATATGGTACCTTTAATGAGTTTTTCTATCGAGAGTAGGTTTTTCTTCACCTTGGGGTTGAAGGATTTTGAAAATTCCATGAAAGGCTCGACTTGGCGAACAACCCAAATCTGAGACCCGTGGACCCCAAGGTCAACAACGAGCTGGGGATCTGCAGCGCCGCCGACTGTCGTTTAACGGTGTTCCCAACCGTTGAAGAGGCGCAAAAATTCTGGATCAAAGGAAGTCAATTCACCATCCCCAACCTCCTAGGCGACTCTGAGAAGGCGTCACCATTCAATGGAGGCAGTCTAGCCATCTTCAGACTTGCTCCCGCTGATTACCACCGCTTCCACTCCCCAATCGACGCGACGATCGGAGAAATCGTGGACATTCCCGGCCAGTACTACACTGTTAACCCGCAGGCAGTAAACGAGCCGGGTTTCGACGTGTTCTCCGCCAACAAGCGGTCGGTTTTATACCTCACTCATAAAGCCACTGGAACCCCTGTTGCATTCGTTGCCATTGGTGCTCTCCTCGTAGCGAGCATTGCATGGACGAATGGGAGAAAAGAGGCTGGCGAGGCCGTCAAGACGGTCAATAAAGGAGAAGAACTAGGGTGCGTACTCTGGTCGTCCCGTCTCTACGGCTCGGGGCCAACTTTCATACCAGGTACTTTGCGTATGGTGGAAGCACCGTCGTTGCGGTGTTCCCCCCGGGAGCCGTTGCGTGAGTCTTGAGGTTGCATGGTTTTGGCCGCCGTTAAACCCTGTCGCAGATTCGATGAAGACTTGGTCAAGTACTCGGCTGGCGATTACCCCAAATCCGAGGGGCCCATCGAGACGGTGGTCAAGGTGGGGAATTCGCTGGGACAGTTCAAGGGTGAGTTTATGCTTCGTCGCGGGACGTTTGTGTTGACATTCTTTTTACTTTCGCAGGCGCGACGGTGTAAATTAAACATTCCTCTTCTTTGTACTGCTATGGATGTAGTTCAACAAGCTGGCAGATTATTTTATTGAACTGTATGTAAAATACTTATTGGAACTGAATTATACAACAGCTAAGCAAACGGATGGCTTCGCCTCCACTCGGCTAGCATCTCGACACTGATCATCTTCAGTCCCCACCGGTCCGCGAACGCCCTGCAGTCATCCCGCCGTGCCATCGTCCCTTCGGCGTCGTCGTTCACCAGCTCGCACAGCACACCGGCGGGCGGCTGGTCGGTCAGAAGACAGAGATCTACGGCGCTTTCCGTGTGCCCTTTGCGGACCAGGACACCACCCTCCACAGCGCGCAGCGGCACCAAGTGACCCGGCCGAGTAAAGTCGTCGGCTACTGAGGTAGGCGAAGCGAGAGCACGGGCCGTGCGACTCCGGTCACCAGCGGAAATGCCTGTGGATACTCCTGCGAGAGCGGGAATTTAGGAAACTGGGTGCGAGACGGAATGGGATGCGGCACACCGTGCTTATAGTCGACGGTAATTGTGTAGGCCGTCCGATGCCGTTCCTGGTTTTGGGGGACCATCATCGGAAGGTCGAGTTGCTGGAGACGCTCCCCGGGAAGCGCGATACATATGTATCCACTGAGTAGCAGTCAGTCAGTCGGTCAGCGATAGACTGGGCGGCATGAAAGCGAACCTGGTGTGCTTGATCATCCAAGCCATCTTCTCGGTTGTGCAGAGGGAGGCTGAGATGATGAGGTCTCCCTCGTTTTCCCTGTTCTCGTCATCCATTACGACGAGGAATTCGCCCGCAGAGAAGGCGGCCAGCGCGTCTTCCATTGGATCGAACTCGAAGGTTGTTCGTGAGGGGACATTGCGGACTTGTGTGGGACGCCAGATGGATTTTGAAGAGGCACCGTTCAGGGCGGAGGACGGGGTTGGTGCAGGCATATTCAAGCACGATCCAGACGCACGCTGCTTAAGTAGGAAAGAGCTGACTAGGAGGCTATTTGAATGTGATAAGTCATCATTCAGAAGATCACCATCCTCAACTTGTTTCTGCTTGTACACTTTCATGCGAGCAAGCCCGCGAGTCGGAGCCGATTCAGCTATAGAGGATTCTCACCCCTGATGACTGGCCTCTGCTTTTCTCATATTCTGGGGTTACTTTTTGGAGTTGATTTGACTTTCAGCCTCGGTACTTTAGTCCCTCAGACCCTCAAATCGACTGTGCATTTCCCCTTGCTGTCATCGAAGCTTCGGCGATCCCTTGGGTGGAAAATCCAGACGTGCGTCGCCAGTTCGGATTTTCAGCCATGCCGTGATCTAAGCGGCCCTAGGACGACCGTCATCCATCTCATCGCACCGCCGCAGGTGCGTATCTTGGCACACAATCCACAGCTGATACTGGAGTGGGGCGAGAGGGGTCCCCAAGAGAAGGTATGGATACATAACTTGGCCGTCTTATGCACCTTTGCCTTTCACTTATAACCTAAATCATCTAAAGTTTGTTAGACGCAATGACTCAACGTGGATCCTCTCGTATGGCACTCTCAACTGCGCAAGACAGGTTTTTTAGCCCCCTAGATTTTTGAACAATAAATTTTTGACCATCTGAGATACGTTTAGCGTCCGGCAACTTTTTCTGCGCCGCCGTCTCGATATCTACGACACGTGTTTCAACCAAGGAACTTCCCTTGCCAATCTCACCTTAGAAGCCCTCCCACGACGCGAAGCATGAGTGAGGCCCGAGATTTGTGCAAGGACGCGTCCGGGCATTTAAATAGCGGGGTTTGTAAAATTTTAACCCCAATTACATCCTTCCTTTCGCCTCCACAATGACCTCTCTTTTTCGTGACGGTCCTGAATTTGAGCAGAGGAAGAAAACCCCTTTCTCTCCTCCAAAGGTCTGTCAGCAAGGGGTCCCATGCGCCCTCCTCATTCACCCCCGTGAACATAGGTCACTTTGGCTGAAGTTCGTTCGGCTATCCCCAGACACTTATTCGAAAAAAATACTGCCAAGGGCTGCTTTTACGTCGCCCGAGACTTGCTCTGCGCCTTCGTCATCTATAAACTCGCCTGGTTGATAGATTCCTCCAGTCTTATTCTTGCAGAACGCCTGGGACTACCGTCCAGTGCCAGCGTCCTGATCAAATGGCCCCTCTGGATTTGTTATTGGTATGCTCAAGGTATAATCCTGGCCGGTTGGTGGTGCATGGCGCACGAAGTAGGCCGCTTCCCTATCTTTTGGCTACCATATCCTGATCTCCATAGGCCGGGCATGGCACGTTATCCAACCACAAGTGGATCAACCATGTCGTCGGATTTTCTTTACATTCGGTATGATGCCAGAGGTTGATCCTAGGCTACAGTTTTCTGAAAACGCGCTAGTTTCTTCTCACTCCGTTTTATTCTTGGAGGGCGTCCCACCATGCTCATCACAAGGCCACCATGTCAATTGAACGAGATGAGAACTACGTCCGTAAGTGGGATTCCCTCGAGGTCGAGTTGGAGACACCAATTCCTTTCGCAGCCCGCACTCGCAAAGACTATGGTCTTCCAGCGGAAACAGTGGCAAAATTATCCGACTACCATGAAATATTCGAGGATGCACCGATCTACACTTTGCTTCGCATTCTTATCATGCAGATATTCGGGTGGCCTATGTATCTTTTCACGAATGCCATGGGCTCGCCGAGGCATCCTAAGGGAACAAACGTAGGTCTTTATCAAAAAAACGACCGACGTAACTTAATTCATCTGCCGCAGCATTTTTTGCCGTCCTCCGCAATCTTCGAACCTCGCCAGCGGAACTATATATTAATCTCTGACGCTGCTATCGGAACCATGAGCTATGTACTCTACCTATGGACGCGTCAAGTGGGGCTCGCCAACTTCGTCAAACTCTATTTTGTCCCATTTCTGGTAAGCAGCGGCATTTCGTCTACTCTCGCGGGTTCTAAAGCGCCTGCATCAGTGTGTAAACCACTGGATAGTTCTGTGAGTTTGCTGCGTCCCGGAGGCCCGAGTGCACTCATTTACGAACTGTGCCAGATTGACTTATCTACACCACTGCGACCCGACGATACCGTATTTCCGCAGGAGGCAATGGTCCTTCCTCCGCGGTGCGATTTCCACGGTCGACCGTCCTCTTTTGGGTATGTTTCCAAACCTAATTTGCGGCTCCATCTCAGTCGTTTCCAGGATGGGCCGGGCGATTTTTCCTTCACAACGTGTCCCATGATCATGTTCGTCTTATGCTTTCATTGTCGGTCGATTTCTTACCATTGTGCGCAGGTGTCCCACCATTTGTTCTCTTCAATACCATTCTGTGAGCCGAGCGCGACCGGTCGTCGGGGCAACTGCTGACTTCCGCAGACAACCAACCACTAGTTACGGAACATATCAAGAAAGTCTTGAAAGAAAATTACAACTATGATTCTACTGTGCGTGGCGAGTCACAATCCGAACTGTTCTTTTGCAAATGTCTTGCAGAATTCCTTCCGTGCACTTTACCGTACATTTACACAATGCTGTTTCATTGAAGACGACGGTGACATCGTGTTCTACAAAAATAAAGACGGACAGACCGCCCGTATCCTGGCCAACGATGCTCTCGATAATCCGACGGTAGATATTCTTCAGCTCGCGGGCACATGCTCTCTAATCCATATCACAGTCCCTTCGCTAGCATTCAATAACGGATCAAGCGTCTCAAGATCCCAAGATTGAGAGACAGCTCCTTCCCCCGGTATGTTTGGAGGGTATATCGTTAGTGCTGCAATGGAGAGATACGTATGGTATGGATCTTTGTAGATGATATGAGTACGCCTCCGGATGAAAATAAACCATGTCTCGAACCTGGGTCTTCATCCGGTGCTTTGGCAATTCCCCCGTATTTGAATTGGCAACTCGCAAGGAACCTCGCGTGCGATTCGGCATCGACGAGGTCCGAAGCCCCCAGAACCTTGAATGCAGCATCAACTATATCGACTACCGAAGGCTGTGTTCACCGACCTTGAGGGCGGCGCCGCACCAGAAGCTATAACAAGCATCTGCCGATTTCCCTGTTCGACCGCGGAATCCACCGGATGTATCTTGGTTGTGAATGAGCCAATGTACTGATCGATGCCGCTGTTCAGCAGTTAAAGGCGAAACACCATCGGGTGAAGGTGCTAGATGTAAAGAGGCAAGTGCAATATACGTAGGGCCACCTGACAGAGGGATTAGAAAACACGGACGCATAAGTGATCGATGAACGAACCAGAGGCCTCGCAAAATGGCGCCTGGCCATATCCCCCTTCGTACGTCTGATAGGATTCAATCAGCCAGCGAGACGGAGGGAAGTGAGATTCTGACTCTGCACGTTCTGACAAAATCGAGGGCTCGGTCTACATCCACTCCGGACCAGTCTCCAAGCATGTCGCAAATGCAAAACGCACAGTACAAGGTGCGAAGGTCTGTATCCCCATACCCAGGAACAATGGAAAAACTTGAAAGGACGGGTAAGCATGGGAGACCTTCAGAGGGCCGTAAATGATCCTACCTTCCATTTTCTCGCTGACACGCTCGAATAAATTTAACGAGGCCAGGACGATCCAATTTCGAAAAGTCATCCCGGAGAATTGCCAGCGTTAACAAGGCGGTATAAGTCATCACAAGGTGGGGTCCGTCGTGCTCGGTGTATGGTTCCTAAAAAGTACGGATCGTTAGACCTGATCTGCGACGCGAGTAGTGAGGCGAAATAACCGGGACTGGTGAATCTGGCGTTGCAAAGGGACCGGGTCTGAATCCGGTTCCATCCGAGCCTCCTGAAAGTGGGTTAGGGTGGCCAGCAGTGGTAGATCTATAATGACCCGTCTGCTGTTCCCAAATCCATTCTCTCCACGAAGAACGATCCGTCTCCGACGTTTTCGTCTGTAAAACCCCGAGAAGATCGAGAGCACCGATGCAGTAGAACCCAATGGTGACTCTGGTTCACCGGATAAGAATGAATGCTACAGCGAGATGAAAATCGGCATGCCGAAGGGGATCGAGTTCGACTTGAGACGCAGGAAGGCCAGAGAGGCATCGATTAACATGACCGGCATGACCTGTCCTCGCGAATTTAGGTATAGGGCTTTCCATGAGAAGACGTCTCCCAAAACACAATGTGGTTAACTTATTCTGGTTCCCGGTACACCGGACCGGAATCACACTAGATATGGAAATTGCCGATCAACGGATCATCCTCGCTCTCTTCATTAATTCTGTGGCTCTGCTTGAACGTGGTTGTCCATCCGCAACAAAGACCAACATCGCTTCAATCGTGCCCCAACCCGCTTGATCAGATGGGGACGAGAAGCGAGTCCGGATGTGGTTGTAGTAAACTGTTATTATAGCAAGGCCATCGGCAGTCTAAGTTGAGTCTAAGCAAGTACCAAGCAATTTTTTACTGTGTAAAATAAAGTACCCGATATAGGAAATTTGGCAATCACCCACCCTCCAGCATTTGAAGTAAGGGATCGCATAAGGATGCATGCCTTGGCGAAAGGTCGGAAGTGAGGGCTTAAATGTATGGTATTACGCAACGACCCGGAATCGCCAAAAGAGCCCAGGGTCCTGTTTATAGGCACGCTCACGAAAAGATGTTAACGTTCAAGCTTTCAAGCTTCATGTAGAAAAGAAGATTAACGAAAGTATAAAGACACGGATCGAAACGCGTCGTCGATCTTGCGAAATCGAACATACACTTCCCCGACTTCCCCTGTATCGAGTATCTGAGGGGAAGGAATGGTGCTTTCACAGCGACTGATAAGATCCTCCATGAAGGCGAATGGGTCAGTAGGCCACATTTCCATGGTGTCTCGAGCTTTGTCCTTGAACGGTGTCGGGGAATTTCTAGAGGCCACAAACATATGGCAACAGGGACCAGGCAGCTTCACATTTCGCCTCAAATTGATGTAGATCACTCTCATCAGTGCACCGCATGTTCGGCATTGTAGATAGGACCCCTGGCACACCTCTCTCATCATATGACCTACAACCCAGTATACAGATCAAATGGCTAGTTACTGGTGTTGTGGGTAAATTCGTCAGCAGAATAATAAAATCCCAAAAAGGAAAGAGAAGGGAGAAGAAAGAAGAGAGAGGGAAGATTCACACCAGCTATTCCAAATATTGGATGGGGGTTAGGATGCATTCATATCTACATAATGAGTCCGCGCCACCTTCGTCACTTTGTCAGTTCGCTTAAATGCGGGAAAGATAGTCACTTTGATGGCATTCTGTGAAAGTTCGTGAGTTCATCAATTTTTGCCCAAAGTTCGTCACTTTCGCAGCACAAAGCCTTTTCGGCACATCACGGAATCAGCGGTATGCCGGCGTCGGCCGGTTAGGTGGTTAGGGTTAGCGGTTAGCAGTTAGCGGTTAGTGGTTGGAGGTTAGCGGTTAGAGGTTAGTGGTTAGTGGTTGGAGGTTAGAGGTTAGAGAGGTTAGAGGTTAGAGGTTAGAGGTTAGGGTTAGTGGTTAGTGTTCGGGTAAGGTATCTATATAAAAAAAACACGCCAGGCCTTGTGAAGTTGAGACCAAGCATGATGATGGCCAACGTTCTGGGGTCTTGAAGGTGCCGAGTTGAAGCGACGAATATTCACAGAAGTGACGAACAATCAGTCAAATGGCCAAATTTATCCGAGGTGACGAAGTTTCTCAAAATTAGCCGGTCTGACGAAGTGACGAAGGTGGTATAGACTCCTACATAATTGCTTCTTCACATATTTTTTTCGGCCTGCGGTGCAAATTTGAACAGAGCAGCTTTAGCCGTGCCCCTGTCAAGAAAATCGCGGGCAATTGCCATTTTGGCTTAAATGGACCAGGTACTTGTGTGTTGCCGACACCGGTCCTGTGATTGGGTAAATATCGCGGGCCAACCAAAGCCGATGTACAACCTGTGTAAATAACACGTCAACTTTCAATGTGCCGACACGTCGTAAAGTCGTCCACTCAGTGCCTACGACCTATAACCATTCACCGCCTTCCAGACCTTCCAAAGTTTGCCCAATTGTGTCTGATTTGAACTTGATTATATTTAAACTGACCTCAAGGCTCAGTTGGGGCCGCGAAAATTGTAATGATGTCACACAGATGCAGGCATTCAATTTGGTAGCTGGTTCATTTTGAGTAGAAGGTAAATGATCACATATATCTAGAATCTATAGACTGGGTCTTGTGGTTGGAAAAAAATTTGGCTGATTTGAAACTTGTTGACCCCAATCCCAGTGCCGTTCACGTGGGCTTGGTGATATCATCTTGTGCTGAAACACGACTTCGGACCTGTGATTCTGTTGAAGAATGACCCATACACTTCTAAACGCTGCACTTCTCACAATCCCAGCAAGGGTTGGTGCATTTGCACCAGTACTGCCAACCATGAAAGGCCTGGCAGCAAGCGGTGCACATCTACATTTGTTTGACTGTGAGACTACTAAACTGCTCTGATAATTTGATCTGCAGAGAATGAAGCCTTTACTGCAGGCTGGGTGCTGCATTCAAGAACCTGAGCCTTTTATTTTGCGGTCTGATGCTCCCCAAATTATCCAGGCACATATTCAACTCAGACTCTCCTGACTCTCTGAGTCATAAGGTACTTACTCGCTACTTCCCCTCATGCCTTTGGCCTGGCCCATCCAAAGAGTCAAAAAATAGGTACGTCTCTCATAACTACCTACCTAGTACTGCCAACATATGTATGCACCATATTAAATATCTAAGTACCACCGCTGGCGCAGATTCAAACATTTCTGAGGCTCCAGGGGGCGGGGGACATATGCAATATATTTGAGCACCATAGTATTGAGCAAGGAGGGAGGACGAGCAATGGATTGGCAGACGTGCACAGCTTCGATCAAATTCAGCTGCAATACTGCCCACAGCATCAGTAACTGGCTGATCAACTCTTGCTAATATGCTAATATCTTCTGATATGATATATATCTAGTGCTGTATGTGAACTATAACTATGTACTTAGCTAATCTGAATCAAATGCAATCAGTTCCTCCAAGTCAGTGGCCTTCTTCTTCTTTGGTGAATCCTATACCCAATGTCCGTGTTGCCTGGGTTTGCAACAATCTAGCCGCATCCGGCCCATCGAATTTAGCCTGCAGGCGCTTGCTCTTGATAGTGAATGAGGTATCATGGGCCTCATCTTTTCCCTTCATGTCTCTCCTCACTTTCTTCCTCTTCTCTTTCTGCCTTTCTTCTCTCCTTTCTGCCTTCCTATCATCCCTCACCTTTTTAAGCACCTCCTCATTTGTTGGCTCCCGTCCCAGTGATCCTCTCAACTCTTCCGTTGCTTCGGAGCGCAAATCCATTTCTTTTTTGATCTGGGTTTGAGTCCCCTTTCGTATGCCAATGTGAGGATTTCAATGAGGATTTTTCGCTCTAATGGCTAATTGTTGTTGCTCCTCTGTCAGATCCGGATGCCACAGACACGGTAGATAGCTTCTGGAGGAGAGTTTGAGGGATTTCTTCCTGTTGTTTTGACAGATGCACGAGTTAAGGTCCAAATAGTCTTTTCTTCATGGTCTCTATATAAGTAGGTGGGCAGTCGAGCCCTCTTTGGGTCCCTTATCAAGGATAGTTGTTCAACTGTGGCATCATCATCATCATCCTCGCTGTCCTAAAGAAATTCAGCTTGAATTACCCAGTTAGAAAAAAAGAATTACTGTGAGTTCTGGGAGATCTGAGTCTGATATCTCTGACCTTGTGTCATCTGCAAGTACAGCTTTTTCGCTCTCATCTTGATCCACATCTTATTCCTCCTGTACCACCTCTTCCTCTTCTTCGGGGATTCTGATTCAGTTGCAACCTGAACTACTGTAAGCACATCGGTACAAGTGTGTGAGTAGGTTGTATTGTATGTAGTACGAGCAAGCTTACCCTTACTGCAACTGATGTTGTAGCGAGTCACAGCGCTGGCCCCTCAATTAAGTAGGCATTTTAGGTAGCTCCACTTCTTTAAGTACGGTAAAACAAATAAGTCGGCCCGATACTTTATTGATCATATCAAATTTAACTGAAGGAGAAACCTCGGCACAATTTCTATGTCCGCTAAATCAGATGCAATCAATTAAGTTTTGGGCCGAATTATTTGTTTTACCATACTTAAAGAAGCGGAGCTAACTAAAATGCCTACTTAATTGAGGGGCCAGCACTGTGAGTAGGGGTATCGAACACGGGTGTCACAGTATATCAATACTTGTGAAATCCCGATTGGGGTACATATAAGTCTGTGGTGTCGAAACAGCCTCCAACTGATTCTTCAACTGGAATCTGGGCGTCTAATTCCTCAGTCAGATATCTAACCAGAGAATTGACAGTGTCCTCTCTCTGAGAAGCCAGGTAATCTTTCTCTTCTGATATCAGTTTTGTCAAGGGCTTGAGACTTAGGTTTTGCACATGCATTAGTGTTTGTGGTAACCTCCTGTAAGAATCCATCATATCTTCGGTTGTTGCTTCTTCTCCCTCTTTGTCTAAAATATCTTCCCAGTGCTCCCCAAAAATCACAGGTCCTAGTCCATCGAAGAGCAAAATAGCTTGAGCTACCTCTCCCGAATCAAAGAATGAAGGTGCATCCACCATATTGGTTTTGCTAGCTGTCTTTAAGTGATGAATCACTCATTTTCTGACTATACATCAAACTCTCATCTCAACAATTCCCTATTATTTATGCTTACATTGAAACCACGTATCAGATTTGCACGTCTTGAACTTGTTACACTTTCAAGTTTTCCATGAACACTTGTCACGATTAAGCAGGCTATCTAATCGGACAACGCCTTATCTTGTTATCTAAGCGCCAGGATAAGCGCTGGTCTATTTAAAACATCGAGGCTATGCTTGAGTCATCAGTGATCGGACAGCCAGGGATCGGGTTCCCACAGGAACATGCCGATGAAGCACGACGGATTGGTGATCGGACAGCTGACAGGTGTCATGGCTGCGGACATGTGGAGTATGCATGGGCATTACTCAGAACACATGGCTTTGGGACGTTTCTTACTCAGAACACATGGTCCCCACATGTTTATTATTCAGAACACATGGTTATGGTGCTTGTTGCACATGGACGCTCTATTGTATATATTATTAGCACTAGTTACATAGCCACAGTTGAACAGTATAAGTAGTGTAGCTAGTCGCATGTATTCCTTAGTCTTTTATTCCATCATACTTCGAGCCTCACTCTTACCTGCTACATCTGAGAACGCAACGTGCGACCTCTCAGACTAGTATTTGAGCCTTGAGCGTGACATAATAAAAGACTACCCTTCATACCTTCGTACCGCCCCTACCCTCCGACCTCCTTTCCTTTTCCCCCATCCCTCTATCCACTACTTGGTCTCTTACCTCTACTTGGATTCTTGTATTTGAAGTTCCATTTTCCCCATTCCCCACCCGCCGATTCCCTACCTCGTCCACAGCGAGTCTAAACAAGTGCAGCACCAGTCGTCTTCGGTTTACCGAACAGACAGACGCTAGGCCACGGGAAACGTTGAGTCCGTCCCAAGCCACATAGCAGTCGCAGGAGTGCCAGCCGGACCTTTGGGGAAGACTGCCTCGCTATCGCCGGGGGTGTTGTAGAAGACCCGGGGTAGTTCTGTCGCAAGAGACCGTTGCGATTCCACCAACCGCTGAGTGCGGATTCGTACCAACACAGTGACCTTCCGCGCCCCATCCACCTCATCTTCGTCGGGAACCTCATCCCCGTCGACCTCCTTATACCGCTCCGCCGAACTTCCTACCTTCACCCCGTTCGACCGACTTTACGCCGCTCTCGCCCAACCACCTTACCAACCACCTCGCCCGTCGCTCATATCACCAATGGCCGACGAAGACCAGAACCAGGGCACCACCTCTCACATGCCCGCCATGGACCTCGACCCCGCCCCGAGAGAGACTAGGTCCTCTCGGATCACCCTCGCCCGCCTCCCCCCCACTTTCGACGGCTCTGACAAGAGCAAGTGGGAGACTTTCCTCGACGCCCTTCTTAATTACCTATGGGCGTACGACTCGGAGTTCGACTCCGAAAAGAAGAAGATCGCGTTCACCCTATCGTTATTGGGGCGAACCGATGGTGCCTCGTGTCCAGCTACCAATTGGGCACGTAATTGGCGAAAGCGCATGCTGCGCGAGGGGCTTGACAGCCTCTACCACTTCGATGATCTGATCTCGGATCTAGAAGCGACGTTCCAGGACAAGAACGTCAAGCAGACGGCGCACATGCGCCTTACGACAACTCGGCAGGGAAAGACTCCCCTGGCCGACTTCATCCAGGCGTTCGAGCTGAACGCCGAGGAAGCGGGGTACGCCCCGAACGACAAGGACACCCCCCACAACACCTTCCTAGTGGAAACACTAGAAGGCCTCGTCGAGGAGGCGGTGCGCACCCAGCTGTATGCGGGTGGAATTGAGGTCCCGGAGGATTACGCGGGACTCAAGAAGAGGCTGACGGCGATCAGCCGGGTCATGGAGCGGGGGAAACTCCGAGCGGCTCAACAGAGCCGGATGTTCTGGGCCCCGGCGCGCGCACAAGCGCCGGCTGCCAAGACATCACCGGGGTTCGGGCCGGCGCCCAACCTCGCGAAGAAGATCGGGCCGGGGGAGACCGCCCCGATGGATGTGGATCGCACGCGGCAGACGCCGCGCGTTTTTAAATGTTACAACTGTGGCAAGGAGGGCCACATGAAGCGGGAGTGCCCGGAGCCTCCCAAGTCTAAATTCAATATCCGGTCCTTCAAGACCGATGACCACTCGCAGGAGGACCTGCAGGCTCTCGCAGCCGTCCTTCGCGAGAAGGGTTTTTAAAGGGGCCCCCGCTTGCGGCCAAAGCCGGGCGCCCTGCGGACACGGACAAAGTCGCTCCAACGACGAACATTATGCCTACCAACATTTTTACTTTACTGCCCGAACTTAATATTAGCAATGTAGTTACCAACCCGGCTGATGATATTTATACCCCAGAAAATACTAGTCTACGAAAGAGCATAAACGATTTCCTAGTAGCTAGTGTAGAAAACAAACAAAAAATACGTATCTTGGAGAATCAGAATCGGAAATGTAATTTAAAGAATCGCAGAATGGACGAAGTAAATAAGCGTTGGAGCGCATTCAAAAAGGCCCCTGGAACCCAAACCAGTGCAAAAAATAGTGAGACGAAAAAGGACGGTGATGCCGTGAGGGCTCAATCCCAGGATCGGGAGGAAGCGCCCAAACAAAAGAAAACACGCGTGACGCTGAGTCAAAAGAAGACACAGGCGGCGCAGAAGTCGGCACAACCTGAGGATCGGCTTGCCAAGGAGATGAAGGAACTCCAGAAACAGAGGCGGCATCACGAGATGCTAGTTCCCGTTACGCTGACTGCGTTGGACACCGGGAAGACACGCGCTGTCAAGGCTCTTCTCGATAACGGTTGCACTAACACGTGCATCGATCGAGATTATGCCAAGGCAGAAGGCTTCGAGCTCCACGAGCTTGACGCGCACATTGTCGCCCGCAACGCAGACGGAACGGAGAACTCTCGGGGAAAGATCACTCACTACGTTGAGTTGATGCTTTCGGTCGGATCCCATGTTGAGCGCCAACGGTTCTTGGTCACAGGACTAGGCAAGGCTCGCGTGTTCATTGGATACGATTGGTTGTTCAAGCACAACCCCGAGGTAGATTGGCGATCACAAAAGATCATGTTCAGCCGCTGCCCGCCCGAGTGCAACATGCATGGCACGGAGTACCGGACAGGGATGTCCGCGGAGGAAGAGAAGTTGGAAGACGGCGAGTCGATCCTATTGGTCGACTTTGCAGAACAGATTGATCTGCGTGCGCACGGATCACAGGCGCAGCAGATGGCAGAGGAAGCAAATCGTGGGAAGGAGCGCATGGCCGAAGGAAAGGTCCCGGAGGAGTACCACGAGTTCGTAAAGGTGTTCGCGAAGGAATCATTTGATGCCATGCCCGAGAAAAGGCCGTGGGATCACGCAATCGAGCTTAAGCCAGGATCAAAGGCTGTAGACTGCAAGATCTATCCACTCTCGGTCACGGAACAGGGGAAGTTGAATGAGTTCCTGGAGGAGAACTTGAAGAGTGGGAGGATCCGCCCGTCGAAATCACCGATGGCTTCAGCGTTCTTCTTCGTGAAGAAAAAAGATGGCAGCCTGAGACCAGTCCAGGATTATCGGAAGCTCAACGAAATGACGATTAAAAACCGTTATCCACTTCCGTTGATATCGGAGCTCGTAAATAAGCTCCGTGGCGCCAAATACTTCACGAAGTTGGATATCAGATGGGGATACAACAACGTGCGGATCAGGGAGGGAGATGAGTGGAAAGCGGCGTTCAGGACGAACCGAGGGCTGTTCGAGCCGCTCGTGATGTTTTTCGGCCTGACGAATTCCCCGGCGACGTTCCAGACGATGATGAACGACATCCTTCGAGAGCTCATAAATGAGGGAAAGGTCATAGTCTACCTGGACGATATCCTTATCTTCACCGACAACTTGGAGGAGCACAGAGCACTGACGAAGCGGGTACTTAAAATCCTGCAAGACAACAAGCTCTTTCTCAAACCAGAGAAGTGCGACTTTGAAAAAACGGAGATCGAGTATCTAGGAGTCATCATTTCCTACAACTCGATGAAGATGGACCCGGTGAAGATTAAGGGCGTGACGGAGTGGCCGGAACCAAAGAACCTTAAGCAGACACAGGCGTTCTTGGGTTTCACAAACTTCTATCGCCGCTTCATCCGAGGATATGCGGAGATAGCGAAGCCGATGACAAGGCTGACCGGGAAGGAAGGCTGGAGCTGGGGAGAGGAGCAGAGGAAGGCGTTCCAAAGGCTCAAGGATCGCATCGCTGAAGACGCCGTACTGGCGCTTCCCACGGATCACGGGAAGTTCCGAGTCGAGGCTGACGCGTCGGATGGAGCTATAGGAGCGGAGCTCGCACAGGAGCAGGAGGGCGAATGGCGCCCTGTTGCTTTCATGTCTCATGGACTCAATGAGACTGAACGGAACTACGAGATCTACGACAAAGAGATGCTCGCGATCATGACCGCGCTGGACGAGTGGCGGGAGTTGTTGATGGGCGCAAGCCAAACATTCGAGATCTTTACTGATCATCAAAATCTCGAATATTTCAAGAAGCCTCAGAAGGTTAATCGCAGACAGGCCCGGTGGATTCAGGAACTGGCGGAGTTCGATTTCACATTGCACCACCGGCCTGGAGCGTTGAACAAGAAGGCAGATCTCTTATCTCGGAGATCGGATCACGACCAAGGGAAAGACGACAACGACAATGTTGTTCTGCTGAAGCCAGAGTATTTCCGAGCACAGGACATAGTGCTGGAAGGGCCGGAGGCAGGGATCTTGGAAGAGATAATTAAGGAGAAGAAGATCGATAAGAGCGTTAAGCTGGCGCTCGAGAAAAAGCTACCAGCCTGGGAAAAGAAGGACAATATTATATATTACAACGGACTTATATATGTACCCCGGAATCAGGAGTTGCGCGATAAGATTATCGGACTCCATCACGACCTGCCCATGCTCGGCCATCCCGGAGAGAACCGCACGCAGGAAATGGTGGAACGTAATTATTGGTGGCCGAGACTGGGAAACCAGGTCGCCGAATATATAAAGGCCTGCGAGGCTTGCCAAAGGACTCGAGTGCGCCGGTACAAGCAGGGAAAGCTTAACCCGCACAAGATCGCTGAGGGGCCTTGGCAGATCATATCTATGGATCTTATCGGCCCGCTGCCGGTCAGCAATGGCTTTAATGCTATCCAAGTCTGGGTCGACACTTACACGAAGATGCTCCATTGCGAGGCAACAAACATGGAGCTGACAAGTGAAGGTGTCGCCCGACTTACCCGGGACCGCGTGATTAGATATCACGGCATTCCCCGTAAAATTATATCGGATCGGGACACTCGATATTTATCCGGGTTCATGCGAGAGCTTAACCGGCTTCTCGGCATAGAAATGAACCCGAGCACAGCATATCATCCGGCGACAGATGGCCAGACGGAGCGAATGAATCAAGAGATTGAGAAATATCTCCGAATCTTCGTCAACCACCGGCAGTCGGACTGGGCTGAGTGGCTCGCCCTGGCCGAGTTCACTCACAATGACAAGACAAGCTCGTCGACGAGCATGTCGCCTTTTTATACGAACACGGGATACCACCCCTGGAAGGGGATAGAAAACTCAGTCGAGTCGCGCAATGAGGCCGCGAACGACTTTGCACAGAAAATGAAGAGGATCCGCGATGAAGCGTCGGTCGCTCTTGAGAAAACCCAGAAAAAGATGAAGAAGTATTATGACGCGCATAGGCGCGAGGCGCCTGTATTTAAAGTCGGTGACATGGTCTGGGTGGAAGGAGAGAACATAGAGACAGATCGACCGACAAAGAAGATAGATGATCTCAGGCTGGGCCCTTACGAGATCCTAGAGAAGGCCGGGGCTTCGGCGTGGAACCTGAGATTGCCGGAGACGGACCAGACATATCCGGTCTTCAACGAGGCACTTCTCACACCTTACGTGGAGCCGCCCGAGGGACGGAAAGAGAAGCGGCCGGGACCGCAGATCGTGCAGGGACAGAAGGAGTACGAAGTGGAGGAGATCCTCAACCACAGGAAACGTGGGCGAGGATACCAGTATTTAATCAAGTGGAAGGGATACCCTATCGGGGAACGGAACTGGGAGCCAACCCGGAACCTTAAGAATGCACCGGACATTCTCAACAAGTACAATGCAGAGCATGACTTGCGCCGATGGGCGGAGGACCTGATTGCCGGAAGGTCGAAGGAGAGCAATGACGCGCTGGCGGCAGAGCTCAGGAAATTAGGCTTGATGCCACCAAAGGAAGCGCTAGGCGCTAAGTCCCCAGGAGACGCCCAGGAACAGCCGCAGACCGAGGGGATTCCGGTCTTGCCGCTGGGGCATTGGGATTATCTTATCAAGCGGTATAAGCCGAAGCAGGAGTCGGCTGATTATCCAACTCGCTATCTATACGACCCAATCACAAGACGAAGGATGATCGTGGAGAAATTCCCTAACGAAGGATGCTCGCGCGGTACCTCAGTCGAGGTGTGACGGATTCTCACGGTCGTCGGGACGCCGACCCTAAGAGGGGGGTAATGTCACGATTAAGCAGGCTATCTAATCGGACAACGCCTTATCTTGTTATCTAAGCGCCAGGATAAGCGCTGGTCTATTTAAAACATCGAGGCTATGCTTGAGTCATCAGTGATCGGACAGCCAGGGATCGGGTTCCCACAGGAACATGCCGATGAAGCACGACGGATTGGTGATCGGACAGCTGACAGGTGTCATGGCTGCGGACATGTGGAGTATGCATGGGCATTACTCAGAACACATGGCTTTGGGACGTTTCTTACTCAGAACACATGGTCCCCACATGTTTATTATTCAGAACACATGGTTATGGTGCTTGTTGCACATGGACGCTCTATTGTATATATTATTAGCACTAGTTACATAGCCACAGTTGAACAGTATAAGTAGTGTAGCTAGTCGCATGTATTCCTTAGTCTTTTATTCCATCATACTTCGAGCCTCACTCTTACCTGCTACATCTGAGAACGCAACGTGCGACCTCTCAGACTAGTATTTGAGCCTTGAGCGTGACAACACTCAGTTCACGGGAATATCTACATTGAGCCCAATTTGATATATTTGACAATAGTAGTGACAACTTTACCTGACTGTGTCAGATGTTATTGTTACCAGCAAGAAACTGTGCATTTCATTCCATTTTATGCTTCTGGCCAAAATTTTGCTATTTAATGATCAGTATGTTGACATTGACAATTAGTCTGTCGCCTCACTCTATTATAAAAATTTGGCACATTAGCTGGAAGCAAAAGCACGTGTAT
The DNA here is from genome assembly GCA_029448575.1 of Mycena maculata. Classification (NCBI taxonomy): domain Eukaryota; kingdom Fungi; phylum Basidiomycota; class Agaricomycetes; order Agaricales; family Mycenaceae; genus Mycena; species Mycena maculata. The sequence goes on along the minus strand of JARJLG010000035.1, from coordinate 36,646 downwards.
AAAGCCACCAAAATGACTGGATTCTTCTGGATTCGTCCCCAGAATGTTTTTCTTCTGCCATTTGAGTGGGTACTGGATTATATTAGATGTGGGGAAGCAACTATAATACTAATGACTCACTTCACAGGGGAAACCAAGCATTGACCATCCAGATGATAAATTGTGTCTATAAAATCGGACTAGTTTGTATATTTTTTAGACACCTGTTTCTGCACCACATTTGGAAGCAGTTTCCAGACCTATATCCTCAGTCTCCTAAACTGTGCATTGTTGTATGGACATACCTGTTCTATCATCAACCCCCATGTGAATCGGGAACACAATCAATGCAATCCTATGGTCCAGTCTTGATGTTTTCTGATCATTGATTCATCCAGGGTTTTGGAATATGCAAGAAGGGTACATTCTCCCATACCTGCTTTTACTTGTTTACAGATGTCCGTCCAGATTCCTATTACCCTTGATGACCCAGCAGGAAAATGTGTTCTTGCCCAACAAATGAATAGAGCTAGAAAGGCAGCCAGCACTCATTTCTCAATAGCTTCAGGCATATAGAGGTAATGAGGCAGGGAGGGAGTTGTGCGTGTGTTCCACAGCCACTGCGTGACAGGCATGCCGAGTCAGTCCAAGCCTGGATCCCTGAATTTGTTCGGCTTGACATTTTTGGGGGAGACTTCAAGAAAATCCCAATAAATGCTTGAATAATTGGGCACCTTTCATACTTTCTGTGTCTCTGCAACTGTTTGTTTAGCAGACTTACCCCAGGACAATCAAGTCTTCATCGACATATTTGGCATAATGAGTCAATGTCAGCATCACATGATCGTGACACTCTCTTCTCGACAACCTTGAACTAAATCAAATCTCGGTCCATTCACTCAAACTAAATGACGGCCAGCATTGTTGGGACCTTCCTCAACTCTCCCTGCACTGTGTTTGCCGGCCGGATCAACCCCGAGGCCACCCCACCGCATTCAATGACATGATATGTGCCTTGGAAAGAAAGGTATGGATCTCCTTCAAAAATGTGTCTATTTCCTCAAACTAAACAACCCCCAGCATTGTTTGAACCCTCCTCGACTCCCCCGACCTTGTGTTCGCCAGCCGAATCGACCCTGCAGCCACCCTATCACATTCAATGTCGATAATATGTGGGTATGTACCTTGAAAAGAAAGGCATAGATCTCCTTCAGAAATGCGGCCATTTCCTCAAAATAAACGACCCCCAGCATCGTTTGGACCCTCCTCAACTCCTCTGACCTTGTGTTCACCCACCGGATCGACCCCGTGGCCGCCCCATCGCGTCCGATGACGATAATATGTGGATATGTGCCGCGAAAAGAAAGGTATGCATCTCCTTCAAATCTTGGCACATTTCCTCAAACTAAGGGCCTGATCGGGTGCCCCAGAATTCCACCAGAATTTTTACAGAATCTAGTATGGACATAGATTTCATTCCTAAACCACCTTAGAAACTTCAATATGGTCATTCTATGGACATTTGAGCATCGGGAGAGGCACAAAAAATGTGGTGCAAAATCTTACACAGATTCTGGGATGGTGCTACAGATTCTCAGTTCAGCTTCAGAATGTGTTGAATATTTTGAACACTTGTGTTCGCCTCCCCTTTGTCACATCAATATTTGAGAACACACATATATTTCCCATTCTAGAACAGTTTAGGGACAAACAGTGTGGGAAATGGTCTGTAGAGGAGATTCTGGGAAGATTCTGAGGAAAAGATTCTGGGCACCCGATCAGGCCCTAAACGATGTCCAGCATCGTTGGGACCTTCCTCGGCTCCCCCTACCTTGTGTTCACCGGCCGCTGCCATCATGTCCAGTGATGGGAAGATGTGATTATTTGCCTTGAAAAAAGGTATGTATCTCCTTCAAATCTTGGCCCATTCACTCAAACTAAATGATGCCCAGCATCGTTGGGACCCTTCTCCATTCCCCCTGACCTGGCGTTCACCGGCTGGATCGACTCCGGGGCCACCCCATCATATCCAATGATGACAACATGTGGATATGTGCCTTGAACAGAAAGTTAGGCATCTTTCAAACCTTGGCCCATTCACTCAAAATAAACCATGGCCAGCATCGTTGGGACCCCCCTCGACTCCCTGACCCTGTGTTTGCTGGCAGGATCGACCGCGTCTGCCATCACATCCAATACTTAATAGTTATTTACACTTAATTGACATTTATCCTTTAAATTTTGTACACGTCTATCTAATTGATATTCAGGTCAAATATGTGTGGCTCCCATAACAGGCGTGTGAGGCGTGGCAGCAGGGCATGGTATGCGGTCAGCGGGGTGTGGGCATGATGAGGAGGGGCTGCTCAGTGTACCACCCACAAGTCCCACTGCGTTGACCACCCACATAGAAGCAGGTTCTCAGGGCGTAGCGCTCGAATCATAAGACTTATAAACTTGATTCAAAGTTTGCCCTATGATACAAAAAAATTGTACAGTTTAACCACAGTGAACAAATGAGAACAAAGTTTCAAGTCCTAATTGTCTCAATCCGGGGCGATAATGGCTACTACGTGGGTTTGCTGATGGTAGAAGGCGTCCCAGGGGTCCCCAGATGGCCGTCGAGCATAGGTTTGATGGCAACAGCGGCTACCTTCCCGAAATGGAAGCTGCCTGGTCCCTGTTGCAATACAAACACGACTCATTGCCTCCGATATGGTGATTGCACGCATGACCTCCTAAGGGATATTAGGTGTTTTACATCCTTCAAGCAGCGCCTCTGACCGGATCGCACATTAGTGTACAAAAATTCCAAGGTACATGATACTCTACTATGGCGACGCTGGGGTATTGGAAGTACTATAGTCAGATTAGATTCAATTCATACAGAACAGCCATAAGTATTTACCGCTAACCGTCCGATAGCATTTTGTGCCCGACGAGGCTTGGGGGCCCGCTTTGTGAGTTCAGGGACATATAGGTTGTATTCTGAATTGAATTTTTCGACCGCCCGGGTGGGCGGATGTCGGTAAGTTGAGTGAAAATAAAAACGCCTACTGGTCAATCACTTCATCACATACACCTTTGCAGTGCAGAAGGTCAGACTGGATGGACCTGGCATTGTATGCGAAGACCGACCGAGATCCAACGGTAAGGAAATCAGAGTCAATACGTTGACCGGGAATAAGGAAGATAACTTACCCTAGCCTTGTTCTACAACAACGCATTCTTAGTGGACTTCCTGTACGTCTTTCGAGGTGGCTTCTAGCAGATCTCGAGCATGCACTGGCCCTCGTGAGGACCGTATTTGGCAAGAACCCTTCAAAAATTCAGCAACTTCCCCCATCCTGATTCACGACGCGAATCAGGTATTCCTGGAATAATCGATTGTGTTGGCGAACCACTCAGCGGCAAATGGGCTGACTTCGCTCGAGTGGCGTGAATAGATATGATGGGCGTCGAGACAAGGAATTCGATTTTGGTTGTTCGACAAATTTAGACGATCGCCACCACGTGATTGTGATGGCGTTTTCTTTCTTCCACGCAACGACCACCACCAAGCAGCTCGGTGACGCGTCGGAAGGTTTCCTTCATGTACAGGAGCCGTCCCCACCCACTTTTTTTTGACCCATGAACCTCATCAAAACTCCGCCGCACGATGCTTTCATAGGCCAGGCTTGTTTGGCGTGTCTCAAACGCGCATCCAACCTCTTCAGGTGCTCTGGCTGTAACCTGGCTACTTCCTGTTCCAGAAGTACTTCTCAAGAATGTACCTTTTCCTTTCTCATGTTTGCAGAATGCCAGAAAAGGGACTGGAAATACCCCAACCCTGGGCAGCTGTCTTTCCACCAATGATCATAAACCATTTTGTACGGCGGTGAGGGCAATTGATCTTCAGGAAAAGCTTCCCGCGGGACCTTTTCCGCCACTTCCTAACAAGATCGCAGTGAGCAGCGGAAAGAATGTCTCCAGGCGATGGGTGCCAATTTCATCTCCTTCGTCGAGACGAGCCTTCTCAGTTTCGAGCCTCGATGCTTGGCTTGGTCAGTATAGTCCTTATAGTCCTGATGTCCCCTTTTAATTGGTGAATGACCTTTCATCCAGCGGTGTCGCCCAGCGTCACACCCAAAAAGCGGTTCAACAAGGCATTGCAGCTACGCAAGTGGTCTTCCCTCGTGAAACTTGTAAAATGAGTTATTTCTGCTCCGACGCCCATCGCGAATTATGCCACAGGGCGCACACAGTCGACCCGGTATATGGCGGGCTGCGCTGCAAGAGCTGGAGGTAAGTATCCAGTCCCCTGATTCCTACCTCCGCCATTCTCACTCCGCCCAGGTCCACTATTTTGGATACCCCAACGGTAGCGTGAGCCGGCGCGCTGGCTCCGATCCCAACTGCGACGCTGCCGAGTCCCCCGCTGGTACCCTATGTGCGACGTACAAGGCCGCGGGCAAAGTCCTGACGCTTCAGGTCGACCCGCTCTCATTGTGCATTCACTCTCGTCCCTCCATTTGGCCGCTGGCTCGTCCTCGAACTTGCAGTGAATACACCAAATGGCTGCGCAAGCAAAAGTCCAAGCCCGACCTGTTGAGCACTCCCTGGAGCGCCTGGTGATGCGCGAGGTCGCACCACTCGCAAAATCCAAAGGCATCGCGACTTTTTTCACGGTTCGTTTCGCGTCGTCTGTGCACGGCAAGTGGCCTAACGCGTCGCAGAGCCCGTTCAAAGAGATGGCCGAGGCGCATTACCGGGATCTGGCCCCGGACCACGCGACGCTGCCCGTGGGGGGAGCCTGCGCCTGGAACCGGCGCGAAATCGGATTACTGGCGTGCACTCCAAGTACGGGTGGATACTAGCCGGGTACAGAGCCCGCGGTGTATAGCCCCAGTCGCGTTTCTGAATAAAGAATCTCTAGATGCGCGACCATCAGGAACAAAACGCGTCTGACGCGTTCAGCACTGTGTATTTTCCCAAGCCATTGGGCGCCTCCCAAAAAACGCGTCCCAGTCGCGATCCAACAGGCCAGATTTTCTCAGGCCCTCATATTGTTCAATGTTTTTTTTTTGACACTGATGAATGTGGCGTCGGTCGCGTACAACTAGTGTGAGAAATACGCCGTCGCTTACATTCCGCGCTGTCTAAACCTCCGACTACGTCGACGCCTCGGCTCGGGGGCGCGCTAAAGCCAGTGACGTCGGGACGCAAAAGCCTCTTCGTCTCCAAGGAGATGATCTGCCGTCTTCCGCGAATTTAAAGGTTTCTATATACCAAAGAGGAAAAAGGCCGCAGATAGTGCGCCGCGTCGTCTGCGGAAGATATCTCTGCAATTTCGGGGATGTCGGGTCCGGCCAGAAGCTGTTGGTGTCGCCAACGCGAGGAGGGTGGTAGACGATGGCATGTTAAACTTGCACCAAGGTGAGATTGGGACTCGATGCACGGGTACCCATGGCAAAGCTGAATCGCGGATGCGCAATGAAGCTTAGTAAGGGCAATAACACATCTCTCAATGTTCCGAGTGGCGCCTCAAACGCAATACGTGGCTGGAGGAATTTACAGATATTGGTTAATCTCCGTAAACGTATAACAACTGTTTGGATCTATGCGCGCATGGCTGTCGCAATAGCAATGACAAGTGGGTCCCGTACTCTGGATCCCTAGAACCCAAACGGGGCAGCTTAGTCTTGCGAGTTTTTCGCTCGCTGCGGCCGCACCGAGCGCCACAGTATGCAGCCCATCCCATCGCGACCCGGTCCAAGGTCCGGTTGTGTGCGGATTCGTTTCATCGCGCGGATGTTGATCCCGGCGTCGAACCAAGGGCTAAAAATTTTTATATCACGGAAAATGTAGATCATGTCGCGGAAGGAACTCGGGGGGGCAGGGAGAAACCCAAGAAAATCACGGTACATAACCGTAGGGAAGGAGTGGGGCACGTAAGAGGGTGATACGCGTGCCGCCTATCTCACAGGGCGCCGCCCATCATTCCTCAGTCGATGGAAATGCACAAATCTGCTTGGAGTTGAAAGAAAGCAAGGCACGTGCACCGCGTAAGTTGGCTCCCGACGCCCCTCATCATTCCTTGGGAATGCAATTGACAGAAAAAAAGAAAGCAAAACGAGCAGCGCCGCGTGGCTCGCAGTGTCGCGGGTGCCGCTCTTCATTCCTCGGCTCCGCAGTCAATGAACAATGCATCAGGGAAGGAAAATCGCGGCGGCGGCGTCTCTGGCGCATCCGGGATCCGTTGAAGCTACCGTTCTGTCCAGCACAGTAGAGTAGAGTGCGAAGAAATGCATATAGGACAAGGGGCAGCCGACTGGTTGGATCAAGTAGAGTGCAGCCTTGGGAGTGCAGCCTTGGCAGGATGGCCGCCCGCAAGCCGCCCGACTGTACGCTTTGCGAATTCGTCGGGGCGTCCATTTGATGGGCTCGGAGTTGCAGGTCGTGTGCCCGCCAAACGCCGTGAAAAATAAACCCGAACCCGACGTCGCGCGTGAAAACGGAAAATGCCGAAACGGTGTTTCGGTGTTTCGGTACGTGTATGACGTCGGGCGCATCCGCGCATCTATCCGCGCGACGTTTTTTTTTTTTAAAGAAACAATGGTGGCGGGATGGAGAGATGACGCGTTGACGCGCTGTCGGTCGCGTATTAGTGCATGTCTGGGCACGTTAATTCGCCGGGGTGATACGCGCGGGCCAATGACGGATGTGCCGCGCTCCTGCCGCACAGTGAACGAGCATACGCAGAAATCCCAAAAAATAATTGGGGACACGAGGGTGAAAATGCAGTGTAGTCCTCTCTGCAATGTGGTCTAGGTTTATCCCCATACAAGCTTGATCAGGTCCGGGGGCCGATGTGTGTGGCTTTCCGCTACCTTTTTAAGGACGGCGTTGTTACCTCCAGGTAGCAACATGCTTTGGGCTGCTCGGGCAAACCTTGGCGCGCCAACAAGCTAGCTTCCGGAGTATACTGCTTGACAGCAAGGAAGGTTCTCGTTGAACCTCCTTGAAACTGCAATAAAGGACGTATTGGCGTACGTGGAAAATTGGCGTGGTGCGCAACAGCGTAAATTAACATGGACTTGGGATTCGGGTCTTCTCTTTTCCTGACATGCTCGAATTAAAAGAGGCTGACTGCCCGAACGAGGTTTGAGGCGCCACAGGGGACGTTAGGGCATCGGCCGAGGTCCAGACTCGAGAGTCAACACGACGAAAGGGATCATCGATCATCTCTTTGAGGAACGTGTATGGCCGTGAGAGAAACCGGTGACTCGATCGGCCGTGGTCGTTTTTGAAACGCGATCGAGATCAATATCCCGATTCATGTATATAACAGGCGCGCACAGTTTTTGCCAGTGCCGTCTTCACCACCATGTTTGCAGAATATTCCCAATTCTTCACCTCTGGCCTGCTTTCCCCACCATCCTCGTCTCCCACTTCTCTCCGCTCCTCCCAAGACTCTTTTGTCCTGGGCCCTCGACGAGGCTCCCTTCCCACAGACTCCATCTCCTCCACAGCAGACGATGCGTCCATGTTCTATTTCACCCTCCAGCCGGGACGCGACAAGGACCAGTTTCGCTCCTTCCTATCTCTCGACCTCGCAGAATCCCAGTCCCTGCGCTCGTACAGCGTAAGACGCGGGCCATCCGAACCACCTTTTGCAGTAGACTTGTGCGTATTGCTTTGTGTCCTTTTTTTCATGAAAACTGACACGGCAACAGCCAGATCCCAGACTCGCCTTGCCTACCGATGGGTCTGCGCAAGTCCTCCTCTGGTTCTCTGCGCGCACTTCCTTCCCCAAAACCTGCACCCGCATCGCCCCTCCCCAGCGTGCCCGGATTCCCCAATGTCCCTCGCAGTCCCACAATCGAGGTCGTCGTCTCCCGCACCCCCACCCCCCTCGTGATCCACGCCGTGCCTCAGCGCAAGGCTTCCATGGCATCCCAGGCCACCCGTGCTTCCGCTACGACCTCCACGGTCTCCACGCGCTATCGGCGCACGCGGCGCAACAAGGCTCTTGCGTGCCTGGAGGGCCGCCGGCCCGTGGTTCCCACCGGCAACTTTATGCGCATGGACGAGGATTCCGAGGAGGAGGATGAGCCCGTATCCGCACCAGCGATGCGGCCCACGTCCATGGAGGAGATGCTCGATCTCTCCCTGAGCGACGACCAGCTCATCATGCTCATCGCGCGTCTCGATGATGGCGACATCCACTCAGCCCCCGCCTCTTCGACGCCGTCCTCGAAGCTTTCCTCGCGGGAGAGCAGCAAGCGCTCGTCAGCGCAGCCGCGCCGCCGCCGCAAGACGTCCGTCGCTCTCAAGAGCTTCATGGACTTTCACAACGATGACGACAGCTCGCGCTTCAGCTGGCGCAGCTTCATCGAGATTGCGACATAGCCTTCCACCCTTTTTCTCATGCCTCCCCTGCCGCTTTACCACATCTTGCCTCCGCTCCGCTTGAGCTGCTTGCTCGACACCGCCGGACCCGCACTGTGCCTCGCCGCGCCCCATTTGCCGCGCGCCCCAAAAGAACGCCCGTCGTTCCTTGTACCACCGCCTTACATTAAATCCATTATCGTTATCCTTACTCGTTTCATTTAATGCCTGCCCGCTGTCCATTCCGACGCTAGACGCTTCGACGATCCTTTCACGCCCCGCGACGCTCCATCTTTCCGTTCGATTTCTGATCCCACCATTGCATTTGTCACATTATTCTCTCACCATTCACCGTGTATTTTTGCTGCTTCCGTGTGCTCTGCTTTGTTGTACTGCTCTTCGTCGCCAATCACCCTATCTGAACCCTTGTACTGCTACACTTACAACCACCCATGATCTTGCTACACGCTCGTTATTCTACGTAATAAACAATAAAGTGAATTGAACAAAAGGCCGTGTGCTTGCTTGTTCCCGAACAAGGGGATACGATCAGCAACGGCCAGTGTTGTTAGATTCTTTTGCGTGTTGTGTGTCCATCTTTTTGTTTCTCTGTCACTGGTTGTTGCAAGTTCGCGGGTTCGCGCCCTTGTTCTGCTTCCGGAAGAGGCAGGGAATGTGATGGTCGTTGGACGGGCGGCGACTGGGCGTCCGAAACAATGAGTCGCGCGATGGGTGGGAGTGGATCTAGATGGTCGGTTGGCGGGAGATGATGGTCGCGCACGACGGGATTTACAGCCTCTCTGGCATGGAATCATCCATCGTGGGAGTTGCTGCACCCACTGCTGCATACATGGCTAGATGCAGCATGTGTCTGTATGATGAAATGTCTCCATGAAATGTCTCCACTTTACGTTGAAGTGGTGTGCAGGCACACGCGCAATACAAAAGAAAGGTGCGAGGTGGTGTAAATTGTATCATGACGACTCATTGACGACACCCGCGTCAAACGCAATGCTCATCCATCATCCCTCCTGGCCAGAATATCGAGCCCAGGCTCGCGTCGATGCAGATTGAATTCGAAGGGACAGAACAGGTTTGGGTTAGGCTCGGATTTGAAAAGTTCGGGAGTCCGGAGCGGAGGCCGCGTGGCTGTGTTCAAATTTGCCGAACAAACACGCCTTGATTGCGAGACCTAGACGTTTGGAGGTAGACGCAGGTAGACGCGGATTGTCCAGCCCAGGCACACCGGCTCCAGGAGGAGGACCCGACGTCGCGCTCGATGACCTCCTGACCGACCTGTGCATTCACAAGATTCCCGATTATCCGCCCGTGAGTCCAAGACACAAGAACGTGCATCGCAAATGCAGGGCGAGGAGACCATCATATCATGCACCGGTCCTCACTCGATATGATTCAATGGTGGCACTGAACAGCATGCTTTAGGGTTGCTTTAGGGTTGCCTGGTTATCGTGGGCCTATGATTATCTCTAGATCTTGACCACACCATTACGCCTACGTGTATGTACGATCCGGGACCTTGCGTCGGCAATCCTATCCTATCCACGGGAGGACGCCCCGAACGACAGAAATCTCCGTTCAAAGCGGGTATACTAATAAAGTAAAGACTGGTTCGCATAAAGCTCCGAAAGACTCCGCACCGATAAAGCTCAGCAGCCGAAGTCACCCGGTGGCTACTGAGGTCCCCGCCGGAGCCTGTCGTGGGTGTATTTGGTGCACCCTGCTGCTAGGCGCATGATTGTGGCGCACGGGTTGGCCAGGAAGACTTCCCTCGGTTAGGTACCGTGTACCCGAACGTCCCGGTTTGGTTTACTTTCAGGTAGTCGCTGAACCCAGACTGGCACTCGAATTCCGACGGAATTGGCGGGAATGCCGCATTCTATTTTCGATCATGTGCAACGACCAATTTTTGGATCGTCCTGATTTCTTTCCACGGAAATTTTAAAGACCCCGGCAGTATCCGAAGCTGCGAGATGTCGCTTTGACCGTGACGTGAATGCACACGTGATGTCTATCTACTAAGTACTTCAACTTGAAAACTTGCCCGCGAGCTCCTCGATTTGCACAATGTACATCACTACCCTCCTCGTTCTTATTCTCGTCTTCGGCGTTACCCTCTGCCATACGTCGCAAGATATCGCGTGTAGCGCACAATGCCACCCATTCCGTTCAACATTCGACGCGTCCAGTTTCAATTCGCACTTTGTACCCATCAGCCCCGAAGGATCGTACGCCCTGACGAACAATGGACTCGAGATGTATCTTTACAAACCTAATGGGCGTGTTACCACTTCGGCGGGCGTCAACGACGAAACCGGAGAAGGGGCGACGATCAATTCGACTTGCACCTTATGGTGCGCTCGCTGCCGCATCCCAAAACCAATCTTGACGAAAATACGTAGCTCCGGAAGTGTAACCTACGAGATTCAGGTCCTACCTCCCCTCTGTGCCGGCGTGGTTGTCGCGGGTATATTAATCGGTGCGCGAAGACTCGCCCTCGACGTATCCGTTTATTAAACTCCTTTACAGGCGATTGGGAGTCGGATGACGAAATAGACATCGAGATTCTAACAGCGAGGCCCAATAGCTGGCAAACCAATGTCTTCGTCACCGACCCACAAAACCCCGATCCACAGTATGGTGTCTGGTCCTCGAAAGAAGAAGTCCAAAGCATTACCGATTTCCATTCGTATACTATTGACGTCAATCCGCAACGGATCAATTGGAGTCTGGATGGGGAGGTCGTTCGAACCCTGGCTAGAGGTGAGTTGGGCGCGCTGTTACTTGCTGAACCGACTAACGCGATTTTCAGGTGAATGCAATAAGAATGGATTCGATCGCTACCCGACTCATCCCATGCGTCTTCAAATGGGAATATGGGATGCCAGCAATCCTGCGGGCACGGCGAAGTGGGCAGGGGGACCAGTTGATTGGAGCTGCGTACCGGATGGCGGCAGGATCACAGCTGTCGTCAAGAGCGTTACTGTACAGTGTTAATGAGGGCAGATATGTATTTATATGTACTTCATTGGGTGTTAGGGCTGATACGAGGTAAACTGCAGTCGTGGGAGTTTAGCTCGACGCGCCAAATCAGGTGACCGTGATGGTCGCGCGACACAGACACATACTTACTTCCTCCTTACCGCCCGACTGTACCGCCATGTTCAGCGTCGACATCAACACGCACTGGTCCACCAAAACGCCCTCGTCATCTCCGCCCTCGTCACCGACAGCATACAACGACTCGTCTCCGGCGTCGTCTCCAGGCCCAGACGTCGACAGTAATTCCGTCCAATTCCCGGTCGAGTCGAATGATTTGGGCGGGGCATCCTTCCGCGCGTCGCCACCTCTCCATCCTTTCGCAGCGTCTTCCGCCGCATGGATCCCCCCAGAGTATGAGAAGGGAGGGAAGAAGAATCGTCGTCGCATGTCGCCCTCCTCTCCGTCTCGTACTCGCGTCAAGAAAGCGCGTCTGGTTGGTCCCGAGGCGTCCCTCGAGACCGTCGTTTCCTCTCCGCGTGTCTCTATGTCCCTCACGGAATCGGAGAGAGAGACTAGCGTGTGGGACGCTGCCAGCAGCGAGATGGTGGACAACGCGAATGGAAATGTCAATTTGGAGTGAGTCTAAAATCTATTTCCTTTTCTTCATATTAACATGACTAGAAATTCAAATCTATCCACCATACCACGACAGTTCTGGCAGGATGTGCACCGCTTCTGCGCACTACTTGAGCCCTCGAAAACTAGCCAGATCGCTTCGCTTGCCTCCCCTTCACAGCCGCCTTCGACGCGCCAGTTCATTCGTTCAATAACTGCTCCGGCTGTCTTGGGTTCGGGTCTCGGCTTCGCACGCCAGGAGATTCAACTATTCCTCGCAGGCAACCAGATTTCAAGATTGCCCGTGCAATTATTGTATCTGGAGAAACTGACCGTACTCAGTCTACGTAGGTTGGTGCAGCGGGCTAAGATTACATCCTAATGATCCCCCAGGGAACAACAATCTCAAAACTTTGCCCCCTGCAATCCGGTATTTGAAGAATCTCGACACCCTGAATGTGTCTGGGAATCAGCTTGAGTATCTTCCTGCCGAGATTTCCGAGATGTCGTCGCTGCGGACCCTCCTTGTTTTCCCGAACCCTTTCAAGAATCCTGAAGAACCTCTTTCATCCCAGCGTCAGTTGAACCGCACGAAATCCGCCCAAAAGCGCGTCGTCTCCCCGACCACCGTCCTTGCCCCCGTCCCTGCTCTTACCGAACTTCTGTTTCGGTTCCTGTTTTCGGTGGAATCTGGATCCCCAACGACAACAAACCACACGAAGCGCCGGCTCGCGCTAGATTATGCGCTTCCGCTGTGCGACATGCCGTCTCATCTGGGACGCGTCTTTGACGCCATTCACCCAGGGAGTGTGCCGACCGACGCGTCCTTTGACTCCGCCGACGATCAGCCAAGTCTCGGGCTGTGTCCATCCCCTCACCACACTAGCGCGTCGGTGTTCGTGGAGCCCGTGGAAGAACGATACACGTGGGAGAAGGTGATAGCAGGTCATGACTTGGGGGGCGCCGTCCCGCTGAAGTGGCGGGGGTGCTCACGGGGGTGCCTCGGTTTTTTGGACGCAGAGGTCGAGACGAAGCAGGTGGATGCGGACGTATCGGAGATGGAAGTTGATGAAGAGAACCGCGAGCAAGAGGCTGCTGTTACAGTCCTGCAGTTTCCGTCGTCGGCCGGCTTTGGGGAGGCCGATTTCGATGACGGCTGAAACTATCAAGAAACTATAATGTGTGGTCCCTCATTCACGTGTATTTGTATATTTAATTCGACGCAAAATGTGTCCTTGTGTTTGCGTTTTCACTTACTTCCAAAGATGCATTGACACATATCCATTGCACCTTGGGCAGCTCGTGCCCTGGCCCTGCGCCGCAATGCTGGCGCAGACAAGACAGAGGAAAGTACGTCTGTGATTGTGCAGTGCCGCCGCATCTTGCCGTGAAACACCGCAAGACATGACCCGACTCCGAAGAAGCGGATCTATGCACGCATGAATCAAACAAAAAAGTCGCAGCGGGCAGCAGTAAAACGAAACAGGTGTGTAAGAGTTCGAGGCGGAACAGGGACGAGATGGGGACTGAAGGACTCGGGAGGCAGCCTCAAAGAGCGGGACTTGCAGCTTGCCGTCGCGAAGTTCGTCCAACATGAACGTTGCCACACGGTCGTTACCCGTCAAGCTGATTCAGCACGCCGCTCGATGTCTGCGCTTGGATATCTGGGGACCGAGCTTCTGTGAATAGGGTTATCCGTGTCTACCACGCTTCCTCAAGAGATGCCTCGGGGATTGACTGACCATTCCAAACGGCGCGCGCGTCTGCTAAGTGATCAATCAGACTTTATTCCCGAGTGGTGCGGCGCGAGCATAGAGCTGGACGTCCAAGGCACCGACGTGTTCCGTACAACCTACATCCCACGCGTGCATGGTATGTGTTGGCGTAATGTTCTCTCGTCAAGTTTCACTTCGAGATTGCAACCAAGCAAATAAATCATTCGAGTCCACGGGATCTTCACCATGTACCCTCGTATGCTACTTACTCGCTGCGCCGTGAGGGGGGATCTGCGGGTTCAACGCATAATTAAATTAAACTTCTTCGTCTTCGTCTTCGTCCGGCCCACGCTCGCCCGCCTGCCTTGCCTTCTTTTTACCGACTCCCACGTATTCCGAGAGGCGTGATTTCCTCCTCTTCAATGTCGGTCGTCCTAAATCTTTAACCTTTTGCAGCGCCCCAGGGTCAGCGATCGTTTTCCACTCCTCGTTGTCTAAACTGCTGCGCAACACCTCCATAAACCAATCATGATTTCCCAACACCGCCTGCTTCTCGCCCAAATCGGTATCATCCAGGGCCTCAAGGAGGTAGCGGTATTTGAAACCCTCCATAAGACGGGAGAGTAGCTTACGGAATGGCTCTGTATCAAGCCGGAATTGCTGCACTGATGCACCCCCAGCCAACAGCATGTTCTTTTTAGCGACAGGGACGGCATCATCGAAGGCATTCAAGGTGCCAGCGCGCTCATCTGGCTTCATCGCGCTTGGTGCGTAAGCGACCGCGACCCAAGTGAGTACCAGAAGGAAGGATTCTATGTCGTCCGCTAGGGTTCGCGGCGGAGGCGATTCCTGTAACAAGTTCACAGACATGAACTGCCTGGTTCCCTGTTGATTCACAAGTAAGAGAAAATCAGCTACAGAAAACCTCGTGCGTTCGTAGGCGCTCGGGCCAACGTCTTCGAGATAACGGGCCAGTTCCCAATCGATTAGCAGAGCACGGGACGACCCATCCTCCTCGATGAGAACAATCATGTTACCGACTGATACGTCCCGATGTTCTACCTTCGCCTTGGTGAACGCATCGTGGTGGGCTTCGGGACTTTGAGTTATAGTGGAAGGATGTGCGCGCAGGATGACCCACCTGTAAGGACGTCGAGCATGTATCGAGTGAGCTGGTACGTCGACGGAAATTGTTCTAAAGGGACGCCGACAACGTCCAATACGATGCGATAATGCTGGTGTGTGCGGATGGCCGTTTCGACAGGGGTATGCCACGCGAGCGGATGAGAGCCACAAGTGTGGTCTGAGACATCTCCCGCTGCGAGAACACCGGGAATGTTTGCCACATTATGGGAGTGCAATCGTTCGTAGACTTCCTCCTCTGCATGGTATCCCAGCACACGCCATGTGTCCTTCAACAAGCATTTCTGATTTGTCTCTTTGTCGACGGCGACGAAGCACCGTGTCCCGCGCCCAACGGGGAGGTAATGGGAACCAGTGAAGGGGCGCGACACCAAAAACGACCGTTCCCCGACAGCGATCTCCCACAGCGGGCCAGTAGGCGCGTTAAGGATCTCGGAAGCCTCGGGTGCGCTGGCGGGACTGATGCTCTTCAAGGTGGTGTCGATACCCCGGATTTCTGGAGCCGCCCGAGAGAGCCGATAGAGAAAGTCGTGGAGATGGCTATTTTCGATATAGCTGAAGGATGTCGTAACTTCGATGCCGCTCCTCGTTAATCGCAGTAAACGGCATTTATCTCTGATAATAACGACACCAAAAGAATGTGTGCGATATTGAGATGCCTGGATGGCATTTAGGTAAGTGATGACTTGGCCGCGAGTGTCTCTCGCTCTCGCGGTATCTTTTTCGAGAGTTTCCGTATCAGCAAAGGGGTCGTCGGCCGTATCGGTCTTGAGCTCGAGAAAACACTCCATGTCGCAAGCGCGACATATATTCGCGTTTGAGGGTTTTTTGTCTGAATAGATCGAAATATCCGGTTTGACAAGCTGGTCTTGGATAAAGCCAGAATCGGGGTCTGGATGGTCTGAAGTGTCTACGATGGACCACCCCTTCCCGAGAAAGGGTCTCAACTCATTGGCCTACTTATCATTAGGGACGGCAATTGGAAGACAATCACTATAATTGGCATACCAAGGGCTCGTACATCAATTTTTCCAGCTTGTGTGCCGCGATCTTGCGCAAAGCGGCTGAATTGTTTCGAGCGGGGGTGGGCTCGACTTCTGGGAGATGGCGACGTAAGAATTCTTGGGCGGAGGTAAACGTAAATTTGTTCTTAAGCTCGTCTGCAGCGACAATGAACGCTTTTTGTTGATACGGTCCGTTAATGGAGGAGTATGGTAATACAGAGGCCGTCCGTTGGTGCGCCGGGGTATCGAGCGATACGGGTGAAAGAGAAGCATCTGGGGGTGGTGTGGATGGGCCTTCGAGAGGATTCGAGTATTGGTGGGAGTAAAAGCTCGTAGGTTCTATGGCGGAAGACATAAGATCTGAGATCTGAGAAGTGGCGGTGGCGGTCAAGGTCAACTCAAGGTGGCGGTGCAGGATTCTGTTTGTCAGTGTTTGTCGGCCTCTGTCGGCAAATCGGAGGCAATTGGCTCTTGAGTCTGACTCTTCACGTCGCGCTGCCTCTGAAGCCAGAAATAATCGATGTTGATGCACGGAAGCTCATGCGGCCGGAGTCAAAAAGTCGCCAAAAAAAAATCGCGAGCGGAAGTTAGCAGCCGACACCAATAGGGGCAGTCAGAGTAGACGATTCTCCCCGATTCTGGGGCGATTCTGACAGTCGATTCTGACGGCGATTCTGATTTATTTAAGCGTGGGAGAATCGTCGAAAATCAGAATCGCCTCAGAATCGTCGCATAATCGCCGCATAATCGACGTAGAAACGCCTCCAGAGGCGTTTCTACATCGATTCTGGTCGATTCTGATTTAAAATAATTCCGAGAATCGTCTCAGAATCGCCGGCAGAATCGACCTCAGAATCGGCATTAATTTTCTACTCTGACTGCCCCTAATGCACCAACGACCCAAATACTTAGTGAGAGCGCGAAAAAATTGCAGACATAATGGTTGTAATGGAGCAGATAAGAACTCGAAACGACCCGGGAGCCACAGGCAAAGCGGTACCCCCCCATGAAGAGCAATACCACACTAATAGTGACATACCACCCCTGCAAAATGCAGATCACGTGGGCCAGCTGCCCTACGATCCCTCAGCAATGTGTAGGTAGGTATATTCCGGTGCGGTCCTGTTAAGAAACAGCCAGGGCCCGTACTACATACATCACGTCAGATGTACGCTACGGATACTATACAGCTTAGCCCCTTTAATACCTGCGAAACCTCCAACATCAAGTACAAAAAATCAAATACTGGTTCCAGAGTCCACAGGGGCGTAGGATGTTCACTGTATGGTATGAAGAAATACGGGTTTATTCCAATCTGTTATATATGTATTGAGCGGGTTTGAAAACCTCACAAGTTGCAAACACTGCAAAAACATCAAATGTGTACTTCGCTAGTCTCTGCATAACATTGAAGTCACGGTACTGCACTAGGGCGAGCAGGAGGGCATCAATTGAGTCCCAAGTTGGTGAGAGATCAGGGAGCAGCCTGTAAATGTTAGCCAAGAAGTCTCTGTGTAGGATGATCAAGGATGCCAATGCCATACAACCCAAGAGAGCATGACTCTCACTCTCCACTGCTAAACAGCAGAATCAACATAACCGGAAGGTTCAAGGAGTTCTCGACCAACGGTGCTCCTTATACCGGAGCACCTCAATTCTGAGCCGATGTGCTGAGAAGTAGAGGTGGGCCAATACCTTCCTATGTGCTGGTACAGGAATGCGGAGATATTGTCACAGTTTGGCTGCTACATGGACAAAGTTCCCATCCTCATTACACTCCAATTGGCCCTGGATGAGCAGGATGCGAGAGGACTGTTGGGAAGTAAGGTCGCTAAGTCATGCATCACATCCTGCTTTCAGCACCTTCCAGATGTCATCAACAATTTTGACCGTGAGCTCGCTGCCAGATAAAGTGATAGGAAGGACAAATCAGAGGTCAGAGATCCAGCAAGGTAATCCTGCAGTGGAGAGGAGCAGTGAGTCCATATACACAACGTTGGCGAGATGGTTTGGTGGCAGTGTAGGATGATGATAACATAGTGGAAGAACCCTGGTTTCTGTGAAAAGAAGGGAAAGAATGGACTGGCAGTGGACACCGAGAAGATGCTGAAGAAACTCATGTTGGACATCAGTGAGCTTCTTCAGTTGCGACTCGAGGACATCGAGGGAGACCTTGCATCCAAACGTCAGGTGTGGGTCAATTCGGGCCACGTAGAGGTGCACACCCTCCACGGGGGGAAGGCATCTGATCATGGCCTCGGCTCCAAACATTGTGTTTGCCACCACTCAGCCCTTCAACACTTTTTTCAGGTAATGGTCAGCGAAAATATTGCACTCAACAGACGTGAAGATGAGGCTCACAAATTTGTAGCTTTTGACCAGCTTGATCAGTTTTGAGCTGACATGCATCAGGGGGATGGGGAAAGGGAGGGCACCGAATAGCATCCATTCTGTTTTTGTTGTGCTGACGACCATGAAGTTAGCCTTGCACCATCGGAAAAACAGATCCAGTTTTCATTGCAAACCGGCTGCTGTAGTGAAGAAATGAACGATGTCATCGGCTTGCTCGAGGTGTGATACAGAACAGCCATTTAGGATGATGTCATCTCTGTCAGGCCCAAAGACATTGGCCAAGTTGGCAAGGTATATGTTTTTGACTGTCATCGAAACTTCAGTACTCGCAGCTGGTTTGAGCCTAACTCAAAAAGTCGCCAAAAAAAAAAACAAAAATTGCGAGAGGTATTTAGCATTGTTCTTTGTCTCTCTAGACAGACGCTGTAAGGATACCAGCCCGCCTTGCTAATGAAAAAATGGTGTCTTGCGTATTGTGCAAAAACCACCTTCAGACGAACCACACCCAAGGGAGTCGAACCCCTGCCGCTTGCTTCAATCTTTTCTACATCCAGCCACCTATGGACCACGTACGCCCCTATTGGACTTGTTGCAATTTTACTTTGTGTAGCCCTACTGTACTATTACGACCAAAGGTTCAGGTGACAGGGTCGTGAACTGAACAATTTTGGCCTAGGTGATGGTGACATTGTGATTTTGCGGCCCAAATAGGCCTAAAAACATCCAAAAAATCTTCTCCAGTAGCTGTCGGATGTCCCTATATGGTAATTCTCCCTGATTGCTGAGAAATGAACATCAAGTTCAGTGAACAATTGAGGTGATGGGTGACATACCATCGGTAACCCATACGTTCCGGTCTGGGTGATCTGCTAATCCGGTTAAAAATGATGGATGGAACACCCACCAGAACGAGGAGACCCCAGTGGTAATTTGATCGAGCCGGTCACCCGAAATGGGTGACCGCCCAATTGCTGAATCGGTCTGGTCACCGAACTCGGTGACCACGCAAGGAAATAGGGGAAGCCTGGAGATTACCCTTTATATCCTACCCTACTACATTCCATACACTTCAGTGCTTGCTCGAATGTCATTCTACAACTGGGTGATGTCGACGAGAGCCTCGCTGCCCATTGATCCGATTCTGCTTGCCTCGCCCAAGAGAAGCAACGGCCTGGGAAGCCTGTCTTCAAATGGGGCTATCGGCCCAAATGCAGACGCCACTCGCTTACCACCGCTGCTTCCCCACACCTCATCGCCCACAGACACGTCTAAGTTCCCGCCAGGACGTGATGAAGCTTGTTCTGAGTACAAGGATCGATTGTACGTGCTTTTTCAGTCTATTTCTTGAATCTTTCAATGCTCATTTGTCCGCTGATATTAGGATACAGATAACTCGAAAAGCGCCACTACAGGAAGCTTGTAAGGGACTCGGTGTCAAGGTAGCTGCCTCTTGGAACCTTGAGACCTTGCGGGATAAGTTAGTGAAGCATTGGTGCATCTCTGGAATGTTGGATTCACTGCATTTCCTGATCCTAAAGCCAGGTTCCCTTCCACCGGTGTGCCGTCAACAACCACGCGTCGAGGACGTGAACCTCGATCTCAAGTACCTGCACGCTCCACAGCCCCCGTCGCCAGCGCCCAAGACGTCGTGTGATCAGTGATAGCTCCAGAAAATGGGGCCATATACACTGTTGCACCTACTTCCAGCCTTCAGCCAGGCTCGTCTTGCCTGGTAGTCCAGCACCACGGAGAAATGCGGGGTGGGGTCCCGCTCCTCACTGCTGTGAACCATATCCACGTCGCTCCCACCATCCACTCCCAATCGCTGGGCGAACCTGGTTCAGCTTCACTCGTGGCTAGACAACATCCTCTAGCTTCGGTACCACCAGCTCTCCTTTCCTCTGCACCACCTCATGCAGTCGAACCTTCCCTCCTTCCCTCTGCAATCCCTTGCACACCCAGACACCTTGGAGACCAACCCCACGATAGAGAGCTCAATTCACCACTCATACACATCTCTCCCATACAAGAAGGTGCGGGAAATGATGATGATGACAGCGAGGCAGCGCTGTTGCGGAGGTACGATGCTGCTGGAGCAAATACCTACAAGATGCTGGGTTATGGGGACAACGAGGATGAGCAGGAGGTGAACAGTTTGGATGAGGAGGACGAGGACGAGCTGATGGACAGAGACACCTTGCTTGCCAACATCCGTGTCGCTGCAGTCAAGCGGACCGAGAAAAACTGGCGTGCTGGCAGACGGCGAACCCAGAAGGCGATGCACAGAGCCTGGACGGTGAGTATGGGTGTACACAGATCGTACTTGGGCTAATCTGCTTCCAGGAGTTTGCAGACAGATCTATTGAGGCTAAGAAGATTCCCGACAGCATCATCGACGAAATTAGCTTACTTCTATTCATCGAGTTCTCTGCGGAACGCCCGAAGCGTACGCAGAAAGGGCATGATATACCCGGGACTCGAGTTGGAGCTGTGAGTATCTTAGCCACCGTTCTCGTTCTCGTAATTAACCATTCATATGTACATTTCTAGTCTCAGCTGAAGAAGCTCTTCTTTGGCGCGCTTCGTCTCTGTAAGGAGCAAGATGCCGCGAATCCTGCGCTGGTCCAAAGACGCCTGGCGACGTCCGTAATCGTGTATGATTCCATCAAATGCTGCATGGACGAGGCTCTGGAAAGAGAGTGCAGGTAAGCCTCTCTTTCTTTTTCTACAAAACCTGATCTCCACCCAGTGGACTTGTTGGCCCAGACAAGGATGCACCTGATATTCGTGCAAATACTTTCCTCTCCAAAGTCACTGATGCCCAGCTGGCGGATATCGGTGTCGGATTTCTCTCTCACTTGCAACGTGAGTAGGATTATTTACCTTGGATCTCTCAATTTGATTTGGCCGACAGTTCGTCTCTGCATCTGGGGACATCTTGCGTGGACTACACAGCATGCATCTGGTAACAGAGGCGACAACTTCTGTGCGCTGAAACCTGCTGAGCTACAGCCACACAACATGCTTCATCCCAATAAGCGGACATCAATTTACTCAGTTCTCAGCTTGCAAAGCGAGGAGAAGGCGGGTAAACACAGCATGAGGACAGTAAGTGATCATCGTGACCCATTCACGTTTGGCACTCATCCATCCCCAGGTGATCAATCCGGTATACTCGGTTTTTATCGCAAACCTGAAGCCTAAGATGTGCCCACTCGGAGCCTTTGCGTTCTATTTTCATTATATATATGATGAAAAGAAAATCATCGAAACAATGGGCATAGACTGGGCCTCAAACAAGAGCTGGCGCCTGGTATTTCCTTACCTCCTTTTTTCTGCTTCCTTGTATTGATCTATTTCCAGATCCGTCTGCTTCATGGACTGAAGTCACCAACCACCCCGTTTAGCAAGCAATGCCTTTACAATCTTTATTGTAAGGCATTCTCGCATGCAGGCTTCAAATCCCGATTGAAGGTACATCTTCCTCGTCATATCCTCGGCTACACTGCCAAAATTCTCCCAGGTGGCCCTGACGTGGGGCGGACATTGATATCAGCTTCTGATCCCAGCTGATCACCATAGCCTTGCCACGCAGCATCACATTTCATCCGGAATGGGCCCATCGTGTTTCCATTGTTATCTGGTGGCCACGCGTTTTTGATTGCTGTGATCCAGCCATTCCATTGTCTGCCCATCACGATTTTCCGCAGCAGCATCTTATCTCAATATAGATATTCTGTGCACAATGCAATCCGGGTTGTTGCCATGCCCTACCGTTGCTATCCCAGAGCCATTCAGACAGTGGCATCCAAGCAATTTGATCAGCTTCAATGTTTGTGAAACTTCTGCTGTTACCTCGGTAGCTAAACAGCGTGGACCCCCATGTATGACCAATGTTTTTCCCGGAGGCTTTCAGAGTCAAATCTGGCTCACCTTTAAATCTCGGAATCACCATTTGCAAGATATGGAAAATCACGCAGATCAGAGATGGCGGGAAAAAAAATAATTTAAGCAGGGGCTCCGACTACAATATCGACCTTGCTCTGCCACTCATCAATGACAGAATCATCAGGCATAGAATAGTCAGCCAAGTTGCCGTGTTTGTTGCGGTCGTCATCAAGCACGACTTTAAACATTCTGAAGATGAAATTAAGAAGTGGAATGAGCGGTACAGAACAGAAAAGATGTACTTGGTTTGCTTGTTGGTATCCCCACCACTATTTTGCTGCATCCACGCGAGCCTGCCATCGAGTTCATCCCAAAAGAGGTCGCCCGGGTGCAAAAGGAAATATTTGCGCTGGCAGCCGACAGTGAACAATCGAGTCAATGCATGGATGAAATCGGCTCACCATGAGAGCGATTCGAGCACAGAGTGGAGTCGTGAGTGTTGAGTCAGTGTCCTTGACAAAACGCTGGCCGAGGATGAAGATATTCGGGTTTTTCTTGGGGTCCTTGTCAGCGATGCTGGCCTTGAGCTACATAATCAAACAAGATGGGGATGAGCAGAATGATCTCGGAGGCCGTTGCATAACACGTACAAGCTTCTTGAACGCTGCTCTTCCCTGTGTCGAGTAGTACTCGGCATGCGTCTTGACAACAGCCCAGTCGGAACTGATCAACTCGATACCGGAAGGTAGGTCAAAACACTTCTTCTTGACAATGTTCTGACCGAGAGTTATGTCAGACATAGAGCAGTGGCAGCGGGGGGCAGTGCGGCGGGAAGACTTACCAGTAGATGTTTGGTCGGCAGACTGCCCTTGTAAGCCCCGATAAGAGGAGAGACTAATATGCCAATTCCCAGCTGGTGCAAGTTTTTCTGCGAAGCCAAGTCAGTATGCTGAATTGTGGATGAAATCAAGACGTACATCCGTTGACGAGGAAAGTTTGAAGTCGGGAGCCGCTGTCCTGATTGTGTCCACGCAATTGCCGACTCCCAGCAGGGTTGCGAACAGCTTGATTTGACACGTCGCGATGGGGTCCTAATCATGAAGTGAGGACATATGACAACTCGGCAAACAGTTAACACACCGCAGCAAAGGCCTCGACCTCAGCCACCTGAGATGGATGCAGACGCTTGTGAGTAGCGTATTGTTTTGCAAAGCCCAAGACATTCTTGTTTGCTGTTGGCTGGATTGGCAGTTCGTTGTCTTCTTCCTCGTCGTCAGAGTCCGGTCCCGGGCCGTCGGCCCCATCGACGCGTCAACATTTCCTTGAATTGATATTGCCACCCTCGGGACCGGGGGAAGACGAGGGAGGGAGGGGTGAAGCAGCCAGAGCTGCAGCCGACAACATAGCATCAAACTCCGAGTCTGCGTCGGATCTGGGAGGCATAACAAATTTCGTTGGGAGTTGGAATGGGATGAGTGATGGGAAAGAACACAAACTGGCCACCCTGATTCCCTTCCCTTTATACCTGCATGCCACCGCGTCACACAACCGGGACGAACAATGTGAGCCACTCGTCCCAATTTGGTCACACGCACTCCCTGTCTCCTCCCAGTGTGCTGAACGTCCAACAAATATTCTCTTTCAATGCGTGAACCAAAGGCTTTCCCCAGCTGTAAGGGCTTTTTGAATATTGTATATTACCAATTGAGCATGGTCCTCTGCAGTCATTGTTCCTTCTCCAGATGATCCAAAGAAATTCAGATGCACAATTTGCGAGCGATTTTCGGATTCAATGGCTTCGATGGCAAGGGACAGTGTCACCAAACATATCAATGTGTCCAAAGTCCATGCACAAAATGTTATACAGGATAATTTACAGCCACCTGCCCCTGCCACAGCCGAGGAGCAAAACAATGCCATCAATATTGAGCTCGGGACGATCGAGATAGCAGCTGTTCAAGTGCAATCAGCTCGCTCCAGCCCCAATGCCTGCAGCACTGCTGAGCAAGATATGTGGGACTCATACAACATCAATGGAGCTTCATTTACCGCTGGAGAGGATCCCGAACAACTGCTGGCCAAAGAACGTGCAATTCTTGGGCGTGAGGCCGACGAGTTTGGGCTCTGGAATGCTCGGTCTATGGCCCACCAGCTGGGATTCTCTGCAGGGGAACAGGACTTGATCCTGGATGAACGCGATGAAGATGACGCCATCCTATGCGAAATGATTGATAACGCACGTAGGTTATATATTCTTTGTTGATATAACCTGGCCGTAAAATTGTTTTCCAGGACTGCAGGATAAACCCAACCTCGGTGAAATGGTAGATGCTGAAATCGGAGGAGCGCGGTCAAAATCGACTTTAGAGTGGTCTCCGTACCCAACAAAAATGGTATATAAATTCACTCGGTGGTTTTCAGAGTCCTGATTCACGGCAGATGTTTTTGCTTGACACACTGGATAATCTCCCTTGACAGCGTGTTTCGAACTCTCTTATGCGAGTTTTTCTCTGGATTTTGAGTGAGGGTGGAGCGCAGGATGTTCCCTCACTCGACACACTTTGAAAGGTTCAAGAAACACTGCACAAGAAAGGTGGTGTGTCCACCGTCCCGTGGACTTCCAGTCAAGGGAGCGTGTTTTATCTGAATGATTTATGGGTTATTATTGCGAAGGTCTGTCTGAAACTATTTAAATGATTGTGCCTCAAGCTGAAAGCGAGTTAGGACTATGCCAATCCTCTTACCCGTGCAAACTTGCATTTCTACCTGGAAATTCCAGACGGGCCAATCAGCGAGGCCTGGCATGCTCAGAAATGGTGGCGTGAAATCGATCGGGATGCTCTGACACCGATGATTGTACATGGTACCTGTCATTTTTACGTTGATGAACTTGCCCGCTGTCGCAATGGAGACCTCGTAATCCCCTTGCACTGGGTAATCTACAAGGGAGCAATGCATGCAGATGCATTCAAGGTTCATGTCAACGATCAGTGCCGCACCACAGTCGACGAGTCCAAGGAAATATTCATTGCAGCTGTCGATCTTATCAACAATTATTTCGATCTGGAGCATCAGAAGGCACTGCCGATTTTGTGGAATGGTAGGCCGTTATGAATTGAGAAAGGGACCTTTTAACCCGTATTTAACAGAACCATATGCCATGAAAATGCCTAATCCACTGCGGAAGCTCGCCAATGGACGTCCATTATACACCAGTCTTGTTAATTTGTTTTTCGACGACATCTCTGGGAATCGATCCAAATCATGGAACAAGCATAATAACTGCTACACGACACACACAAATTTGCCAAGGCATATCTAACAGCAGGAATTTCATACTCATTTCATTACAATATCTCCCCATGCATCTCCTTCAGAGCAATTTGAGGGTATTAAACATCAGATCGAGTAGGCCTCATTCCTGCCGAACTTTCTTGCCATGTTAATAGACACTCACAGGTCAACGCATACGGCTCTGGTCGTTGTATACGATCGGAATACTCAAGAAGAGGCAGCTTTCCGTTTGTTCATCAACACAGGCCCATCAGACAATCCAATGTCGAGTGAAATGACGGG
This sequence comes from Mycena maculata, assembly GCA_029448575.1. Taxonomy (NCBI): domain Eukaryota; kingdom Fungi; phylum Basidiomycota; class Agaricomycetes; order Agaricales; family Mycenaceae; genus Mycena; species Mycena maculata. The sequence goes on along the minus strand of JARJLG010000035.1, from coordinate 11,004 downwards.
CTACATTGGCAGTAAGGGCAACTATTTCTGTCGCAAATGCCACGTTGGGGGCTGTGGGTTGCACAAAGAATCAAATGAGGGATTTGATAGCATGTTCGGGGTAAGTCTGGTCACGCAATGTATTAGCATCCTTCTGAAAACAATTGTAATAGGAAGGACTGCCGCGGACCGGTGCAGAGACCCTCAAGGAGCTCCACAAACAGGTCGAGCTGGCCTGTCTGGGCGTAGCTCAAGCTGTCAAAGACATTCAAACCAACACGGGGGTCAAGGATGCATATACAACATACTGGATCAAAGATCTCTTGCAGCGCTCCCGGGAGCTCAGGAAAGGCAATCCAAATCTTGATAGCGCCGACATTGTAAAGGAGCTCATGGACTGGGTGACTGAAAACGAGTCCAAAATTTATAACCCATTCCTGTCCATGAAAGGTGTGTAATTCCGAGTGTATTTTCACTCCAACTCACTCATATTCGACAGGTTTTGACCCGGCCAAGGACATGCCAATCGAGATTCTACACACAATCCTACTGGGAATTGTCAAGTATGCATGGCACAAAGCACATACCGCTTGGAGTCCGGCAAAGAAGGTGATTTACACCCACCATTTGCAAGCCACAAATACATTGGGGCTCTCAATACCCGCAATCCGAGCTGGATACATCATGCAATTTGCCAACTCCCTCATCGGACACCAGTTTAAACAAGTGACCCAGACATGCGTGTTTCAAATGCATGATCTGGTGGACGAGTTTCAGTACACTGCGTGGAAGGCCATGGGAGAACTCCTACCGCTTTTGTGGTATCCAGAGATAGACAAACTTGAGCAGTACCTGGTAAGTTCCGATTTGAACCCATTTCTTTTCGAGACTAATTTCTGTTTCTATAAAGGTGGATGTTCAGACTGCGGCCTCGAACGTCCTCAACACTTTTGCCATAATTGATCCAAGCAAAATCATTTCAAAGAACAAGCTCCACATACTGGCTCACACAACTCCCGATGCCATGGCCCATTGGTTGGCAATGCGACTGAGGGATTTGAATCTTTCAATGGGATCTTTTGTTTCTGTTCAATCTTTTCAAACCATCTTGCACCGAGCCGGGATATCGCACGGCAGCTTGCGCAACAAGAAGGTTTGAAGCATCGGCTCATGGGAGGATGGTGGATGGATGTGTCCAGTGGGGAGTGGGAGCGGGCAGGCTCTGCTGTCCGTGATTTCCTATCGGCAAAACCGATCCTTCAAGCCCTCCTTGGATGGACGGATCCTAAACCATCAATTCAAGGTACACATTTCGCAATGTTGCTTTCATTCTGCTCATTCAAATTTGACTTGTTCAGGATCTGTGAAACTTCAGCCATTGAAGAGAACAAAGGGGCGTCCAACTCCACCCCGTGCCAAATTGAGCCTGGCTGCAATTGTCCGGGATGCCGTAAATCACAACTTGTATTCGTCCGAGTCTCTGTGGGAAGCGTGCATAAACGTGGTATCAGCCTCGAGGGATGTGTGTCCAATGCTCTCATAGGTTTATGCCAAATCTCCAATAACGGTAAGATCTGTTGAACTGATTTCCCACCCGAACTAATGCTTCCCTCAGAATTTACCAGTCATTGGCCGGATTGTTCACATTCTATCGGGTGCAGATGATTCGGTGGTCGTTCTCGATGTTTTCGAAGTCTCAAACCAGCGGCATGAGATTTACAATCTCCCCAAATTGTTCAGAAGGCAAGATGAGGAAACCCTACTTATTGTTCCGTCCAAGGTGTATTATATTTCGGAGTAACTGGGCAGATTACTGACTTCATCCTGGCGCCAGAATATTCAGTTCATCTTTAATATCCAGCATGATTGCTATGCCGCAAACTGCACGGCATCTGGGACCCGCCCCAAAATGCAAGAGCGGATGGAGTCACCTCGTACGGAATCTTTTATTGAGCATCAAGCCCTTGATAAATTTGTAATCAACACTACCGCTTTCCACAATGCACATCTCCTCCGACGCTGCCTCCCCAGATTGGCTTGGGCACCCGTTCCCCTATTCAGCACCCCAGAGGAACGTGTCTCGAAGCATTATGGACTAGCTGCCGAACTCCGTGCAACACAGTCTGGGAAGCAGGCAAAACGGAAAACCGCCGCCGCCAATGCCGCCGCTGACCCCAATGTGAAGACGAAGAAGAGAAAAGCTCCCACACAGAAAGCAGCCCCGAAAAAGAAGCGGCAGAAGACAAGATCAGCAGCGGTGGATGGTGCCAAATCTGAGGTGGATGATTTTGAGCTCATCAACTCATCGGAGTCAGAGCGGGAGTCAGACTCAGAGGGAGAAGGTGATCCAGACGATACTGATGAGAAGGATTCAGATGAAAGTGAGGACGAGGTATATATCCGGCGGCCAACACGACGGCCAAGAGGTCAGGGGCACTAATCGACACCGGGGGTCCCATCACATATTTCATCAAGTATTGCAATATAGTATATGCAAGCCCAAATGTGACCGGTAACCAGCAAGTCGAACTTGGGGCAGACAGCGGCATTATTTGTTCCATATCATTCAGCAGCTGGATTTCATGTGAACCTGATGTTGGCAACACGTACGAAATTTACAACAGGTCAGCTCCTCTCAGATCAGAAAAACAGATCACATTGAATATCAAAGACGGAAGCTGAATTGGGCATCCTCTGGCCGACACAATAGGTGTGATCCACAGAACAATGGTCTACGTGTGAGCTGATTGAGGATCTCATTGTCCAGGTTGATGGTGGGTGGCCTGCGCGTCAATGGAACGTGGCCGGGTGCATCAATCAAATGTGATTGTTCCACATTGGGGCCGGCTCGCCACAAGTTGGTGGTGTATAAGCAGGAAGCGCTCGGGTATGTCTTTCTATATGTCTCACGTCCCTGACTTGACCCAAGAATTATAGTGTTGCGGGATGTGTGGGGGCCAACAAAGACTATGGACGATTTCGATGATCTCCAAGAGATCTGGAACCTGTACGTGGTCAGTGAATGGGTATCGACTCAGGATGGTTCCAAGACACGTGTCAAACCTCCTCTCAAGATTGTTGAGCAGCATTTTCAACACCGCTGGCGCACATCTGAGCAAAAAATGGTATGCAATGACTGTCTATCTCTTATCAGCCCAACTCACATTCCTCTACTCCAGGAGAATAACACTCGCAAAAAATTCTGGTCTCGTTTCCGGGAAATAACTGAATGGATTGACCGGGAGATGACGAGACGGCATGTGCAGCTTGATACCATCGTGGCTGAGCTGCAGGCAATGCGTGCATGGGATATCGGTGAGCCGCGGGGTATCAACTCGCTTGCCAATGAGCTGGCTCGTCTTTGGAAAGAGGATTTGAGACCGGTATGTCATATTCCAGATTTGTGTTAGGAAAATGACTTGAATTGATGTAGGCTGAATTGACCTCTTCTTTGGACATTGAAGAGTCTGGTGGTAAGAAGAAGTGTGCTGCTGCTGTCGATGCCAGACATCCCGGGGCCGCAAAGAAACTCAAGACCTGAGATGTGTCCCATTCATTCCAATTTGTTTTGTAACGACTATATTAATTCTATCCTTATGCTCCTCCACTTGCGTGTCTGTGATATGAGACAGGAGCAATTTTCTCTCCTACATCCATCTGATACATTTGACATGGGAGCCAATGGTTTATAGGATGTAGGCCGAGTTCTAATTGTTTGTGCGATGGACAATAGCCTTGACCAAATCCATAGATTGTTAAATCTGTGGCTCAGACGCGGTCCTTGCTGAACTTGGCAACAATCGAGGGATTCCAGATTGATAACAGAGGCCTCCAGACGTTTGTGGTCGGGATAGACATCAGGTATCTTGCATCTTCCACTGGTTTTCCAACGGGATATTTACCAGCTTTCAGCATTCAAATCTACGCCTGCCTTGTCGCTTGCAACGGTGATCAAGTCGTGCCCTGGAAACATTATTCTATCAGCTATGCAACCTATCTAGAGCTCCAGTGACTGCATTCTTTGTCTTCGATGGTCCTGGCCGTCCCAATATCAAACGGGGTGTCCAATTCACCCACCGTTCCACTTGGCTTGTCGCGCAGCTGAAAGTTTTAATCAATGCTTTCGGGTATCATTATCATGAGGTTCGTATATTTTACCCAGTACCCTACTGGGGAGTCGCGGCACTAACCAGAATGGAACAGGCTCCGGGAGAGGCAGAATATGAGCTCTCGTACCTTAATGAGCACGGCACTATTGACACAGTAATTACTGAGGACAGTGGCACTTTAGTCTTTGGTGCAAAATGTATTATCCGCACCTTGGGGTAAGGTTTTTCTTTCAATTGTGTTCAAGTTTGACAATTTAATCAATAGGCCCTCGGTCGAAGATGACTGCCTTGTTTATAAGGTAGAGCACATTGAGTCTTCCGGGATTCAGCTCTCGAAGGGCGGACTACTCCTCTACGTCCTTCTGGCGGGCGGTGATTACAACCCCGGAGGAGTCCCTGGGTGTGGACCGAAAATTTCACATGCTCTTGCAAAGGACTCGGAAAACCTCGGGACACAGCTATTGGCCATCTTGAGTACCTACAGTGGTGTCAAACTGGAGGTGCGGTAAAAACACTAACTCTCAGGTATGTGTGAATGTGAAATGCGAAATGCTAATGCAGCAGAGCTATGAACTCAAAACTACACACAACACACAACACTATCAACAACTAACCCCTCAATAGAGAGAGTCAGAGTGCAAGTTCAGGGGTGTAAGTCAAGTATTAGACTTGATAGCAGCTGGTTTCTCAGTCGATCACTTAGTTAACTAAGGGTCGCTCGCGCTTTTGCAAGGTTTGACTGGTCAAGTCAAGTTGTATTGGGCAAATAACGTCTAGGACATCAATGAGACAGTATAGGGTAGGTTTTAGGACTGTTAAGTCTGCGCTTTTTGTGTCTTTCGACGGTTTCAGTGTTCTGTTCAGTGTTCTGGGTCTGTTTGCCATGTTCTGACTATTGCCGTGTTCTATCAATTGCCGTGTTCTGATTCTGATCCAATTCATTCAAAGCAATCTATTGTTCATACACAGTCTAACCTCCACGGCTATCAGAGCAATGGTTCCAGTGGCTGACACAATGTGTACAGTGCCCCTAGATGTGCTAGCTTGCCCTCTTCTTCTGCTGCCCTTTTATACTACTGCTCTATGGTTTACATCACGATGATTACTGTACAATGTCCGTTGGTTCGCAGCACCCAAATCCTAATCCCTGGCTCCTGATTGGTCGTGTCTTGTTGAGACATATGGTAGACATGTGGTGTTTGACACGACACATGTGATTGCTGATTAAGTGGATAGAAAGTGTCTTCTTCGTCTGTAGCCTCTTGTCCCAGGCCTGAATAGTCTTGAAGCTTATGCACATCTCTTCTACCTTCCAAATGATATCCCATAGTCCCTGGTTTGGTTTGGTGGTTCACCCACAATATCACAATCTGTCTCTCTATCTCTGGTTTATCCTCGTGGCTAAATGGGATCATGTCCTGCTGTTCAAGTCATCCCCAGACTCGGTCTGGACCCAATGCGTGATCAAACACGTCCTCAGTTTTGGGTAAAACAGGTCTAAATAGTCTTGTCGTGAATAATTGGGTTCCTCCCACTATTGCCTGCCAGCAATTGGTATATTGACCTTGCATCCTCTTTGGTATGCTGTTTGTGTCCTAGCAAGCAGCCTTAGGCCTTGTATGTCCTAGTTTCTCTACCACCATCGTCAAGTTTCCTTAGTTAACTAAGATATCTGGTGGCCCCATTTGTGAAGGTACCGGTAGAAGTCCTCATTAACCTCGTAGCTTGTGCTAATAGACTGAACCACTCAGTCAGAGTGCCCTGATGGTCCCTCAGTGCATGTTGACACGGTGAATCGTGCAAAATCGCAAAATTCATGTGTACTTGATTTCATGGCTTATCAGCGGCTTGACCGCTGGTGTGATGCGCTTCGGTTGGAATTGCAGACAAATGCATCTGGCCAACTTATGAAACATTATCCGAAAATTGCGGTGGAAATTCCCGACACTTTCCTGGACGTCTCCATCGCTCGCATGTACCTGCAGCCTCTCTCTTGCTGGTCCCTGCAGTTTGCTGGAATCACACCGAACTCCTCACTCTGGGTACCAAGTGAACCTAGTGTCCCAGATATATTGATGTTCTGTCACAACACTTTCGAATGGAATGGGAATGATTTACTCAAGAAATTCAAGAACAATTTATGGTCTGGAGTCGCGTTCAGGATGTTTTCTTCGGTATTGTCCCACTTTTTCAACTCGAACATATTATAACTGATTAATGTTTCCTCAAGTGTTATGTTTTGCGAAACTGGCAGAATTTGTTTGCGATTTCGATGACAAACGCCAAGCTGCTCAAAGTTGTTAAACAAGATAAAGACGATGGTAGACAACCGAATTTGCAATACATTCGGGCGCGCATCTCTATCAGCAACTTCGTGAGGCTTGCTCAACCAACTGCAGCTGTGGATAATGAGGAGTACATCATCATTTCGCTTCCAAAAGTGGTTCTAGCAGTTGCCACCTGGGACCTGTCGACAACAAATGCAAGTTGACTTCTCATCTGATCTTTATGACATTGCTGACAAAACTACTTAGGCTGCTGGAGTCAGACAATCGATGAAACATGGCACTATTGGTGCCTTGTTGCATGGGGAGCCCCACCAGAGTGGGTCCGGCATGACATCCACTGAGTCGGATGGTGTGATTGAGGTTGATTCTGAGTCGGACGAGGAATATCATATTGCGTATCGGGCGTTAGGCTCGAACGGTATCATTGATCTTACCAATGAGATTTAGAGGTAGAACTGTAGAAATTAGCTCCCTGTTATTGCGTAGGAATGTTGCAAGTTGCAGTCGTGTAATTGCCCCAGAGAATATATCTACCTCTGCAATTGTGTTGTCATAACCTATATAACCTATGAAGATCTTGTGACACAACTTGCACGTTTAGGGGGTGTTCATGTTTCATCGTGTCTGCCTCCATCCTGTAATATAGCCCGATCTTTTTCCGAAAATCCTTCGTTTATGGGAGAAAGCTGGAGTCTAACCGATAAATGCATGTTTCAATTTTTCAATTGAGCAATGTAAAAACTGCTACGAGCTGAGTATTTCTGACCAGAAAAGAATGACCAATAGTGGGACTATTCGACTGGAAAGAGGGGGATTGTGCGACTGAGAAGAGTGGAAGCGGCAACCGTGAACAGATTACCAAGTGAGCAGGGCCGCCGAACAGAACAGAATGAGGTGTCCTAATGAAAAGAAAGAGGCTTCCAAGCAGAAGAAAAAAAGAAGGAGGCTTCCAAACAGAAGAAGACTTGAAGCAACAAAAAAGAGAACCAGCCAGACGCACCCGCCAGGCATACGATCATGATGAAAGCGAGAAAAATTCCGGATTGAAGGTACATTCGAGAGCTGCAGGGATTTCATTTCTTTCTCCTGAAAACATGTGGGGCCAGAAGTTGTATTATTAGTTGGCTGAACTTGAATTCAAAGCACGAGTTTCAAGTCACATTGTAGTTGTGTATGTTCTTTCCATTATAGGACGGCGGAGGTTTGAAAGCACGAGAATTTCCTTTTCAAGACAGCGAGGACGAGTGGAGTGACCAAGCCACCAAGCCACCAAAAAGGTGGTGACCAGGCTGGAGTCGAAGATCGAGGTGGGGCGCTGATCGGTGACCTACCCGCCAAAAGAGGCTTGGCACACGCTCAGCGGAAAGGGAGCAGAGTTTGAATTGCAATGACCCAAGTCACGATTGCGCGGGTCACCGGGCGATTGGTCACTGACATCCGCTATAGAACGTCTGGGGCAATTGGTAGTGTGTTACCCCTCATGACATCACACTCCCTCATGTCACACAATCCTCAGTATTGTGCTGTATACACTAAAGACACTGATACTGCCCTGTAAATGACTCTAAATTACTACAACTATACAACTGTCAAGTCTCCGATTTTTCTGTGGTAGGCAAGAAATGGAATCAATTGTAAATGGTCTGAACTGGCCTGAAAACAGTGTAGTTTTGAGCAGCCCGCAGGACACCAGAAAGCAGACAAAAAAATGTGGAAAAATGAGGCAGGTCATCATAGGATGTCCAAAAGTGAGTGGAACCATCCATTGGGGTGGAAATGGGGCAGACGGGACAAGCAGAAGGGATGTGACGCCATAGGGGGTAACACAGTACCAAATGCCCCAGACGTTCTAGGAGCGATCTCGTCCATCATTTTTAGCCGAATTCGCTTAACCCCCATCATGATGGACGGGATCGCGCCCCGAATGTCTGGGTTACCGAGACAGCGTGAACCTTTGGTCGTAATAGTATTACTAATAGTACAGCATTTTTTCTTTTCTGGTGGTACAATATGACAGTTCGTTTGTACAAATATTGATTTGCGCACACGCAAGCCCTGGTCAATCCCTAAACTACTAAATACAGTACTTATTATAAGATAAGAGAGATACGAGTTCGACAATGCTGAGGTTGACAAAATGACAATATCGAGAGACATTTACTGTTGTAATAGTCTCGGTCAGGGCCGGAGAGGAGTATTCAGATGAGAGAGTCCACTTATCAATGAAAATCCCCCCCCCTAGTCTCAGCCAGTGTGAATTGAATCAGCGCATTTGGATTTATAGACTAATCCTAATCGGATGTATTTCCGTGCTGAAGGAGATGACGGCGGGAGCATTGGCGACAGCTGGAGCAGAAGATGAACTATCACTCAAGCATCATAAAACAATAGAGCCAGAATGTACATACCTGCACTGACAATGACGAACCGGGAGCCCACATTCCGCCATCTCATCTTTGTGTTGATAAGTTCCTAGGGGTTCCCAGAGGTTCCTAGGGGTGAAATTACATCAAGAGCTCGAGCCCACGGACAGATAAGCCTATGAGAAGTGTGTTGCTGCCGCTGCTGCTGGGCTGTCGACCGAAAAGGACCATCGACATGCAACTGACGTGGCGGCAAGAGAGGAGATGATGCAACATCACTGGCCCCTCGATGTGATCACTCACTCGCTCAGTAGTCGGTGTCATCGCACAGAATAGCAGGCATGCATAATATTGGCTCTGGAGCCATTACAACCTACTAGAAATGAATAAAATAGTGGTGAACGCAGTATGTATGTGTAAGGAGAGTGATGGCGCTGGCGCAAGCGACACGACAAAATATGAGAGAGAAAGAGATGTAGAGACAGTGGAGTAGTAGCCAAGTGGGACACAGGATTAAAAAAGGGTAGTAAGGTAGAATGAGGGCGAGCTAAAGAATGGCTGAAGATGAAGGAGAACAGAATGAAGGTGAAGAATCCAGTGGGGCGGAAGGCAGTGAATACCCTTCACGCAGTTTTGTGGCATTTCCAGGGGTTGTATGCAGGGCGCTCCAGGGATTTCAGGTTGCTGGTCTCCAAAATGGCCATGTCAAAGGCACGTTTAGGAGTTACCTCGCGATAATTCCCAAACTCATTGAAGGTTTCCATGGCCATTGTTTCGGCAGCGTAGTCGGCACCGGTGCGTTGGAAGGAGAATGGAAGAGAAGAGGAGGCCACAGAGGAATAGGAGGAGCTTGCCATGGGCAGCATGGATACAGTTGAGCTGGAGGACGTGGATGACCTGAGATGGTGTGCCAGACCGAATGATGCAACATGGCGGCCTCTGGCAGGCAAGGATGCAGTTGCTTGCGAGGTGGATGAAGGACCAAATGATGTAGTCGGCATCGATGGGCCCACGGTAACAGATGGTGCTGAGATAATGGAAGGCACAGCAGCGGTGGCCATGGGGACAGCAATGGCAGCAACGCTACCAGAGGCTGGAACAATGGAAGCAGTCTTCGTGGTGGATTCTCCTTCGGTTGAGCCATTGGAAGCAGTGGGCGCAATGATCAACTCGGGGAACTCCTCATCCGAATCCGAATCGACGTCCAGGAAGAGAGAGTCCGTCTCTGCTCAACAGGTTAGATCGAGCATATTACAGAAAGAAAATATCTTACTGGCGATCGCAGCAAGCTCTGGCTCCAGCTTGATCTTGACCAGGGAGCTACGCTGCAAAACTTTGCCCTTCAGCTTCGAGCTGGTCTTGGTAGGGACCACTGCGAACATTGAGCATCTTCAAGCAAGCAATGAACAATTATATATGCTCACCCTCTTCATCTGAGGCCACTTCTATGATGCTGTGGTCGTCCTCCTCTTTCACGGTGACCTTGCAGGTGGAACGATGGGTGGACAACGGCTTTGGGGCTGGTGTATGGAGTTTGCCCTTTTTTTTTTTTTTTTTTTTTTAAAAATCAAATTTATTTCCCCGTTGTCGCGTACGATATGGTAGGGACCTCTCATGTACTTGTAGTCTAACCGGGGCAATCTATTTCTATCTGCTCTGTATGTCGTGAAATAGCGGCATCACTCAGGGCGCACGGAGCGCGCCCTCAGCAGGGAAGTCCCGCATAATAGGGGTGGCACGATGGCCGGTAAGTAGAGTATGATTATAAAAAAAAAGGGATGGGACTTGGCTCTACTCCAGGTTTGGCGGGGTCCAGTCCAGCCCCGCGTTCCGGGGGACAAGGTGCGCGATGAGTTCCTGTGGGATGGGGATGGCGCTAAGCGCCGCGATAGTTTCGAGGCGCGTTGGGGCTTCCAATGGGCGGAGATCGGGGATCTCCCCAAAGACGGTGTGGTAGCGCCCGGAGCGGGGGATGAATCGGAGGAGGTGGGGGATGAGCTTGGGGCGGGTGAGGAGTTTCTCGATGACGCGGGAGTCGCGACCGCCCAGGCGGTGCAACTCTTCGCGGGCGTTGGCGTGAGCGGGGCAGTGCAGTAGGTAATGGAGGACGGTCTCGTCCTCCCGCTGGCAGGCGGGGCATACGGGAGTCTTGGCACATTTAATGCGGTTGAGGTGCTTGTTGAGGATGGTGTGCCCAACACGGAGCTGGAGTAGGATGACAGCGTGCTTGCGTGGCATTCTAGCCGTAAGCTCGAGGTATTTCGC